>MU854318.1:196552-234772 GCA_033296685.1 Parachaetomium inaequale
CGGCCAGGCTGATCGTATCCCAACGGGCTCAGCTTGGTCTCCTTGCCATGAATTCGTGTTTTGTATCAGAGACGGCGGTGAAAATTCCTCAGAGAGAACCCTCCGCCCTTCGCCTGTCTTTCATCATGCAGTCGGACGAGCAAGCTGTGGAGGCCGGAGGCGATTCGCAAACCCCCGGGGGCTCCGGTCCTTGCGCAGCGGGGATGTCGGATAGGGATGGAAGTGAACACAAAGTTCAATTTCCCAGCTTCACGGAGACAAGGCAAGATACAGTAGTTTATGTTGTGCTTCGTCCTTCGTACAACGTTTGACCCCTCCGGCGCACATCGCATCGGAGACAGCAGACCAGGAAATGAGGACGCGGCCGGGTGCATGGCGGCTCCGGGCGACCCGAGACGCGCGCGCTGCTCGTCCAAGGCAGGTCCCGTGAAACCGGCGACAGCAGGCAGCTGCATCTTGCGTGCGTGTCTGAGAGGTTACGGGCGCTTGCAGGAATCCTCCACGCATCGCAAATTGGTCGGCGATTTGCGTAACGCCAGGCCAAGCTGGACAATCCCGTTCCTGCAGATCCGACTCCCGCGGAGAGACAAGCCAACTGCGGCCAAGCGCTGTGACACACCGGCGTCCGCGGCGCTCCTGTGAGCGTCAACGCTGACCAACGTGCCCGCGCCGACGCCCTCCAACGGCCCTGGCGTGGTTTCTCGACGTCTTGGCTTGGTTCTGGATCACAGCCAGAACAGAGGCCAGCAGCCACAGTTCAGCCCCGGATGCAGTGGGTTAGCGCCCCCCCGAAGCCAAGCGGAAAAGAAAATCTGAAGCGAGATTACAAGTACTGCGGAGGTACAGTAGTTAGTTGAGTCCTCTCCCGAGACAAGACTCGCCTTTTGAGTCCCGCCAAAAGAGACAACAGAGCCTCTGCCTCGTCGAGAAGGGACTCGAGGAGCGTTCTCCAGATGCCTTTGACATTGTTCATGAAGATGATGGCGAGTCCCGTTGTTCTGTTGTGGCAAGGTTGGCTGTTGATGAGGCTCAAAATCCGAACGAAATGAATATTAATTGCTCCCCCACGTCACGGCACCTCTCCCCCACCTCCCACCGGCTTGCATTCCGGGTCCGACGATATCCCAACCCCGAGATTTGTCTGAGGGGAACTTGGCGTTTTCCAGCATGACCCAGTGTTGTGGGTGGGATAATGCTCCCAGGCTCTGGGTATTTCGTTTTTGCTGTGTGCCTGCGTGCTTGTGCAACAGCTTAGAGGGGGGGTTCTTGCAGAAGGGCAGGGATGCCGGCCGTGTCCGGGTACCCTGAGGACGAGGCGGGGCGTACCGGAAGTACCCCGAGGTATCCATCTCCCACGATGCGGATACGCGGCACACGGCGCTGCAGGTCGACGAACAAGGGTCTGGTGGACAAGGCTCCCCTCCGACCACACGTGGCCGGCGGGTCCAGAACGGGATCGTAATCTCCTCTCACCCCCTGGCGCGTTTTTTCAGGGCGGTGGGATATCTCGCAAGGGATTTTGAGCGCGCGCCAACGTGCAACGGCAGCCGGGGTTGACGATTCGCAATGCTCGGTGTCGTAAAAGCGATACGCCGTTTCTCGTCGGCTGTGATGAGAAGGAAGAGGCGGAATGGGGAGATGAGAAGGCCACCCACCCACCGGGCGCGAGCTGATGATCCCCGTGGTGAGGTTGCACTCGGGATTCATGCTGGTCAGCTCCCGGCTCGCCGTGCATGGCGGCTTGACGCTGGCCCTTGGGGTCGACAAACCACGGCTTGATGAGAGCCAGCCGCTCCTGCATCCGCCCACCGGTGTCGGTGCGGGGGTGACAACTTCGCTGTGAGGGACGACAGGCGCTCTCAGGCCCGTTGCCCGAGAAATTGGAAGGGTTTGTTGGTCTTGACTTTTCTGCCACCGTTTTACCACCCGTGATGGGCAGCTCGCTGTATCCTCTCAACTGATCCGTCTCTCGCCGGCGTGTAAGTAACTCCCTGGAAGTCTGGTTCAAAGATGGGATGTCGTATGCCGTCCAATGAGCGTGCCGTCCCAGGCCAACAAGTGCTTGTGGAGCCGAGGCAGGTCTTCTTGCAACCCGCTGCTCACACCCGTCATAACCCTGGGCAGTTGTCGAACCGGGCCGGGCACCCCTCCGGGGCTGAGCTTGCTCACATGTGCACAGGGCGATGCATATCATTCCGTTGGCGATAGCCCCGACGACCGTGGTGATATCACGCGTCCAGAGCCGATTTTCAAGGTTTATTATATAAGGTTCGGGGGATCGGCATGATCGACCGTTGCTGAGCGGCGCTGATGTGATCGGCGTCCGGATCTCTGGTTGCTTAGACTGGCCCAGCGGCTCAACCCACCACATCTTGGATATCGACGTTGGCTAACAGAAAGCCAAGTCAGTTGCACGAGAGAGAAGAAGGCTGCGGTGGTTTGGGCGCTTGGCCAAGGCTGATTGGGGCCCTTGGCGCCCGCTCTTCAACGTCCTGAATCCCGCCCCCATCAGCTGCAATGCTGCATTCACCTTTGCCAGCGGCAGCGGTGAGTGACGGTGGGGATGGAAAAGCGCTTTGGCCCAGAGGGGTTGCCATTCTCCAATCGAGGCAGAAGTTCCGCACTCTGCCATGCTCTCGCCCTGCTCCCGCCCCCGCCCCGGTTGCGTCAAGCTTGGGCCCCGGCATCGCAACTGGAGCGTGCAGGTAGTTAGGTCGGTGTTACCGTGAGCTCGGCAGCGGTTGCATGCTGCAAGTCGTCGTCGGCCTTCTGTGCTGGCACCTCGATGCCGCGCTTTTGCGCTGTGCGGCCCAGTCTGAGTCTTCCCGTCCAATCACCCGCGTCTTCCGGGAGCGGATCCTACCCCTGCAAGTCAGGGGGCGGCGTCCATAAATAGCAACGCGGGGCATGCGGGCGTTGTATGTACATGTACTGTGTACACAGTACCACTCAGTAGCCTTGTCCCGTGATCTTCTCTGATATGGAACCACAGAGGCGACCTTGGCTTCACGCGGAGATGGCATTGCAACCTCCCTTGAGAGGGTCTGTCTCGATGTGGTGAGACTGGCGGCGAGGCCAGAGAATTTGGCAGGCCGAGCGTGTCCTTGGCTCTGGGCGGGCCCAGCTCTCCTGGAACTCAGTTCCCACAAGGGGAAGGGTGCCCGACGGTTTGTGATTGCGAGAGACAAGGAAAAGGACGTGTTGTGGACCGCCGATGTTGTTTTCATGAGGAACTGGAGACGCTCCTGAGGGCCTCTGGGTGCAGACCGTCAGGAACCGTCAGGGCGGCCAGGCCAGATCCCAGCTGCGCGAATCAGGCGTTCCGGTAAGCGAGAGCGGCCCACAACGAGGAGTCCAGAGAGAAGGTTGGGCCCAGCCGGGAAAAAAAGCCACGGGCGAGATGTCCAGACTCGGCTGGGGCCGACCCCACGATGATTGTCGCAGGGAGAGGATGCGCCTGGTTTCTTGGCTGTGTGTCGGACAGCGACAGCTCTGAAAGGGGTTGTTTGTACATATCCGTACAAACCTTCGTGCAGCCGCCGTGGTGCATTGCTCACGCCCATGAAGTCGACAACGGTTTTAGAGAGGCGACGATGTCTGGCGAACTCGTGGTTAACCCAGTTTCAGCCTCGGCGGATGGGAAGGCTGAACGTGTTCTCCCGGAGCCATGCAACGCGGAGGTTGCCAGTCGGGTGCCCGAGTTGCGAAGCCTGTTGTTCTCTCCCGAGACACGGGCGGCGGGGACAGTGCGCATTCCATCGAACATCGAACGATTTTGTTTCTCGACGCCCCGTTGTTTTTGAACCTTGAAGAAAGAGGAGCCAGGGATTGGTAGGAACAGGGCCTCGGGACGGAGGCCGGTGCCTGCCTGCAGGGTTGCGCGCGCACTGAACCGGGAAGCCGCAATCCACCATCAACGAATTTCCCAAAGCGGGCAACTTGCCAGGGACGGCAGGGGCGTGGCGCCCGGACCACGCAGAAAAAGAAATGCGCTAACTGTGCGGGCACAGTGGATGGAAAGAAGTCTCCGGATCATCCACAAACCGTCGCTTGGAGCTGGCTCTCGAAACCGCCCAATCCCGGCCGGTGCCCTGCATGAAGCCTCGAGTTTTGTTTTGTTGCTCTCCTCCCTTGCGCCACTTGGTTTGTTCGCGGAGTCTAGGCCCGAGACACGGTGTTGCTGGCGCCGGGAAGCTTCCTTTCCGTCAACGCATTCGCATGGTTGGATTTCGAGGAGAAGGGTTGCTCGCCCGCGATTCTCGGCTTCTCTGACTTCACCGTGTCTGGACGGTGACACTGGGGGGGCTGTTGGATCTTGTGCCACGCAGCAGCTGCATCATCTCCGCTTCATCCCCCCGTCCCATGTCGGGCAGGGCGGGGAGCTCGGCAGGGTGGGATTTTTCATCCCAGAGCCGGAACGATGCCTTTCACTGTGGTCTAAAGTCAGACGTCGTCCGATAGTCTAACTCATCTCGTCTAACTATATTCGGAGAGCGCTGCCGCAAATCGCCGCTCAGAGTTCGCCATGTCGGCGCCCTCTTCGCAGCTGGCCATATGGCTTTAGCCTTCTCGGGCGCGCAGGGAACACGGCGCCCCGAGGAGCTGGGCGCCCCAGCAGCTTGTTCCACCTGCAGCTCAGCTGAGGGACTTGTACCGTCCCTGGTCCCAACGAACCCCCCTGCGCTTGGCACCTGACGACGGACCCTTGTCGAGGATCGTTCGCCCACCCTGTGCGTCCTGAATGCACCACTGGCGGGCCCCCCTGCCGGGCGACTCGCCGCGCCCGCGGCAGGGCAGGGCAGCATGGCAGCGAGTTGTGCAGAGTTTGGGTGCAGCAAAGGGACCCCTGTCCTGCACAACAACTCTCCACACCCACCCCCGTCCTCCTCTGCTGCCGTGATTTGAGACCTCAGCACAGGAGACACAGACGGAAAGACCCTGTCTCCTCCTGCCTGCATCTCGCCCTCTGCCGCCCTCACCACCCACCACCGGCGCCCCAGGGCACACACTCTTTTCGCCGACCCCCGCCCCTGCTGTCCGGTCCCGTCGCGCTCTCTTAAACTGGTCCAACTCCCGGCAGGTGGCGGCCCCATCCTCTTCTGGGCTTGGGCATCCTGGATCCGGGACCCACACATTCTTTTGACTTGCCATCCCCAGAACACCTCGCTCGCGTCTGGCTGTCGTCTCCCCATCCCGTCGAACCCTCACAGTCACTCCTTCGGAGCGCGCCAACAACGACACGACGAGGTTTTCACTTCCAGGGGCTTGGTGTGAAGAAGTCATCGTCGCCAGGGGAGTGTTGCTTCACCAGCTCCCATTTACGGCTTGCGACCGAGCGACCACGGAGTGCCCTTGCGACAGGGTTGAACGTCAGACACGATGGACATGGACTACATGGACCCTTACCACCGCCGCTATCCCGGCCTCACCATGCAGCCCTTCGCCGGCCACCAACAAGCGCATCCGCAGGGCGCGCAGTACCCGTACTGGAACCCGCTGATGGCCTACTACCAACAGCAGCACCGCGCGGCGGCATTGATGGGCCATCAGGGTGGCATGCATCTCTCGAAGCCGGCGGAACCCAAGCCAAGGCTGGCAAAGGACGAGGTGGACCTGTTGGAACGCGAATTCGCAAAGAACCAGAAGCCGAGCAGCAGCACCAAGCGAGAACTCGCCGAGCAGATGGGCGTCGAGGTGCCCAGGATAAATGTATGTCGCGCGGGAGACCTCCCAAGCCCGTCACCGTATGCTGACGCGTAACAGAACTGGTTCCAAAACCGCCGGGCCAAGGAGAAGCAGATCAAGAAGACGGCCGAGTTCGAGGCGCAACAGGCGCTGGAACGGGCCGCTTCCGAGGCCAAGTCAAACAGCGATCCGGATCAGGCCGTCGCCGGCGAGTTCTACGACGACAGCAACCGAAACCAATCAGAAGCCTTGTCCACCGCCGCATTTAGGGGGGACGACGACACCGTCTATGACGATTATGTTGCGCCCAAGACCGAACCTGCCGATCCGGCTGCTCTGGCTTCTGTGCCTGCCGCACCAGTATGTGAGAGCCCGGCCAGTTCTGACAGCGATGGGTTTGTCCACGTCGAGTACGAGCCGTCTGCCCACCAAGCAGCGCAGGGTAGCATGGCCGGCCCATTCTGCGAGACACAGGACCAACACGGCTTCCAGCAACCAACGGCCTTCCCTTTCCGGCTTGCGGACACAACCGCCGCCGTTGACGGTCTGCCACGCCCATCTTTCGACGATGCGCTAACCCCCCATAACGGGATGGGTCTTGGCGATGCAGGCGCTTTTAGTCCCTTTGCCGAGCAGGATTACTTTGCGACTCCCTCGGTCTCGCAGTTTCCTTCCGAAATGGTGGCCGCGAATGCGCCGATGAACGCCGATAGCCCGCTGCTGCTGAGGCACCATGTATCAGTGGAGAGCCTCGCGCAATCCGACGTTGTGTCGCCCGCTTCCATGTCCGACTCATCGGCGTCGACGGTGCCGAACCTACGGTTTAAATCACCTCCTCCCCCCGCTGATATCGCGGGCCGCAGGAAGAGCAGACGGCCGGCACCGCTTGGGTTGTCGTCACTCCGGGGCGGGCCGGGGCCCAAGACAGGCATTGAAGTGCCTAGGCGGGCCGACACAGTGAGCCCCATGAGGCGGATTTCCTCGGCAACGGGCCTCTGTGGACGTGTCCAAAAGTCATTTATGGGGCCAGGCGGCCCGCGGTCGCCCTTCGCCATGGACCGCAACAGAGAGGCGCTTCTTCAGAGCGTCCAAGAGACGCAGCCCCCAACCATGTCGTCACTGAACCATGCCATGCCTCCGATGAGCCCCGAGGGGATGCTCAGCTCTGGAATGGGAGACTGCGCATTGGGCACGCACGCCTCGGATGACGAACAAGGCTACCCGTTTGGCTCTTTGGGGGTTGTGGGCGGCGTTCCTCTTTACAACAACAACAACAATGGCGAGCCCACCGTCAAGTCTCCGCCGGGGACGCCGGGCCTGCAGATGGGCTTTCACGAGGGTTACTTCCCGACCTCGATCGACCACTCGTGGAACTATGTGCCGCAGGACGAACCATTACCGACACCAAGTCTCTGTAGCCACGGCGGATCTGAACTCGAGTTCTCGATGGCGCCACCACTCCCGGGCTATGTGGCCAGCCAGCCCGTGACGCCCTCGTTCCCGCCCACAATGGGTCCGACATATACCGGCTTCTTTGGCTCGAGCCTGGGGCAAACCGAGTATCACTTCCCAGAGGCGTACCCGACCGAATCCTCGGCGCGGTCATCGCCTGTCGCGCCCCCGAGGTCGAAGCAGTTCCAGTTCGCTCAAAATGTCACGCCCCAAGACTTCAACACGGACAAGTCATAGAACGAACGGCCTTTGTTTGACATGCAATTTTACATAACCCCCAACCGACGCGCTTCCCCCCAAACCATGGGAGTGCGATGTACCAACAGCATTGTGTTTTCGTGTCGGGGTTGCTAAATGCAGACAAATTTGTTTGAACCTGGGCGTATCAGATCACCATGGCATTTCTCACATCTTCTCTGTTTATCTTTTTTTGTGTTCCTTGTTCGAAATATCTGCGACTTGGGGGTCGGCATCATGTTCCGGGCTTATATACGTGGCTACGGTTTGACGGAAAAGCGCATCAGCAGCACAACACCCCACAAACACACAAGACGAAGAGCCTTTTCCTTTAATGTGATGATAAATGGGCACAAGGTGGGATTCTGGGGGGAGGGTTACTTTTGGGGGTTTGGCCTCTTTTTTTTCGGGGATGGGATGGCTTTTGGATATACCCCTCCGCAGCGGATGGGAAACAACCGGACGAGAGACGAGGCGAGGAGCACCTACGTACAATGGACCGAACCAGCTCCTCACATTTCCGTTCCTCTTCACCCTTTCCAGCCTGCGATTCTCTGGTGTCGAGGGGGCGGCTTAATGGGCGTCATCAGCGGCGGGTGGGCATGCGCATGTTCCCAACACGGAACTCTTTGGCAGTGGAATGAAGATGGATTGGAAATGGTGGGCGTTCATACGGTCCGGGCTATTCAACTGCAGCCTTGGCTTGGATTGGACGCACTCGCGTGGACGGGTTTGTTCACATTCCCGAGACGTTCAACGGCCGAACACGGACCCAGCCCAATGAAGGGGGCGAGAGGAGTAGGACACGGTTGGAGGACACTGTTATATTACACAACATGTTATACCGCTCAAAGGCGACAACAGAGTGCGAGAGGCCAGGGCGGCTCGGATCTGTCCGTCTTGGGGCCGGCCGCCTGTCTGTCACTACCCACCTACGTTATTTCACCAAACGTCCCATTGCCGATCATCTCTGGAGTTCTCACAATCTGTGCCCTGCTTTTTGCCTCGCCCGGCCCTAGCTTGCCAGCCTAGGTCGTGTAAAAGGGAAGACTGAGAGCGTGGGCTCGCTCGGCTGAAGTCACGACTCCCCAGCGACCTGGGTATAAGACGGGGTCGCTATAAGGGGTGTGTTCGAGCGCCGATCGGCGGGCGGTAGGGTTGCTTCAGCACCGGCTCGCCCCGCTCCGTCCACGTTTCATTTTCCCATGCCGTGGACAAGCTGGCTCCATTCCAGTCCCATGGGTCATGGTTGGCGCCATCCAGCCGGGTAAAGTACCTAGTATGTAAAAAGGAGGAGATGGCTAATACTTGTACAAAGTACCCGTGAACATTTCGTGCTTTGCCGATCTTGACAGCAGGTGCAGCGATTAAATTTATCCCATGCTGACGCTGCGGTTCCCGGCCGGGCTTCGGGATTGATACTTTGTAGATAGATAGGTAAACTGAGTTGGTACGAACTGTACTCCGTATAATATACTCCAAAATCGGCTTGGCAAGGGGGGCTCTTGAGCACTCACCCCTCCCGCAAACATGCCCACCCTCCCCCCCCCCCCCGCCCGAGCCATGATAACCAACAATCCAGACATAGCCGTGGCCAACAAGCACGACGCGGCAGGGAACCGCTCGGCACCGCCGCTGCCTTCGTTCGAAGAGCGGAATAGCCCCGCGGACCCGGTCAACCTCACTCCCGAGACTCGCCGCATCCGCTGGACCCTCAACGGCCCGCTCGAGACGGCCATCACAGTCTCGCGGCACGACGCACACCACTTCGACCCGGACGAGGTTCCCGAACCCTACCACTACCACCGGGCGGGCCCCAGTGGCAATGATGATGCAAACTGGCACCCCTTTTCGCAACTGCCGCTCACCGAGCCACAGGTGTCTTCGCTCCGGCTCTGCGTCGACCCGCTCGACGACTGGGACTACCACTGAATGGAGAAGCATGATCAACACACCGACCCAGACGAGAAACGTGAATCCGACATCCCCGACGACCAAGTTCTCTACGGCCCGCTCCCCCCAGGCGCGGGCGCGGACGGGGACGAGGAGCTCGACAGCGACGGCGACGAGCACCTGCTGGTGTGCTGCGGGCAGAAGCGGCCGCTGGGGAAAGGGGTGAGCGGAGCGGGGGCGGTGGTGGTCAAGCCGACGACGACGGGCAGTTTCGTCACCATCCACGATTTCATCTCGACCGTGCACCCGTATCTGATGGCCAGGCGCGACGAGGTGCTCGAGGCCATGGGCGAGGACCCCGGCCGGACCGGCGCGCCCTTCCCGCCCGAGACTACCAGACTGGTGGTGATTTGGTACAGTGCCCCGTATGTAGACGTGCTGGATGAGGCCTCTTGGATGCGCACCCGCAAAAGACGCCGGAGCGGGTCTGGGAAGAAAGAAGTTGACGCCCAGGGAGATGGACCAGTTGGTCTTGCGAATGGTATTGGGGAGAGATGGGACAGCGGCTAGTTCGTAGAAGGCGGGATGCTCTAATATTGGTCGAACGGCGACCCTCCTCCTGATACTCTCCTCAGGGTATTGGGGTCAATGCCAAATGTCAGGCAACGATCTTTCCGGTCGTCACTCATAAGCAAAGCATACCGCAATGAGCAATCTAAGCCCCCGATGAATCGATATCCCCCCTCAACAGCAGACAGAGAAGGTCGGCAGTAGGTAGACAGGCAGGCAGACAAAGGGTATCGTTCTTACACAAACGTAGCTCTGAACATGGTAGTCAGACATACATAACTAGGTACTAAACGTCGACGTGCCGTACGTGGCGGGCAGACGCTCCAGACATGAAAACCCGAGGAACGTAAGTTAGTGATAGTGATACGAGCCGAGACCGAGACCAGAGGAAAAACCTGCAAACAGCCAGCCCATTCCACCCCCGCCAACCCAAAGTATTATCAGAAACTATCCCCCGCAAAGGTAGCCCGCATCGACGACGTCGCCGTGCTCGGCGTGTTCTGCATCGACCCGCTGGCGTCGCTGTTCGGCGTAGCCGGCTCCACCACGCGATTCCTAATCGTCATGATCCACTCGTGCTGCAGCAGCTCGACGGCCGTGTCGCGCTTCTTGGAGTCGCGCATGAAGCACCGCCCGAGGAAGTCGATGCCCTGCGGGCTGAGCTGGTCGGGCGATGGCAGCTGCGGCGGGTTGCCCTGCGCGATGTTGTACATGATGGCCCACTCGTTGTCGAGGTTGGCCCAGGGCCGCCGGCCCGTCGCCATCTCGAGGATGACGCAGCCCAGCGACCACACGTCGACGGCGCCAAAGTGGCCCGGGTTCTCGCCCTTGATCACCTCGGGCGACATGTACATGGGCGTGCCCGTCATCGACTTGTTGGGCTTGGTGCTGGTGATGTCCTGCACCAGCGTGCGGCCCTGCCGCGCGATGAGCTTGGCCGCGCCGAAGTCGACGTACTTGATGATGCCGTTGTGGTCGAGGAGGATGTCTGGGATCCGTGTTAGCATGGCCGGCTCAATCATTTGTATCCCAAAGAAATGCACAACTTACTCTCTGGTTTGATGTCGCGGTGGGCAATCTTGAGCTCGTGCAGGTAGGCCAGGCCTTCGAGCAGCTGCAGCGCATAAACCATGATGACCTGTTCATCCTCGATACGGCCGTGCTCCAACAGGTTGGCGAGCGAGCCGCCGGAACAAAACTCCATAAACATGTAAACGCGGTCTCGATGGACCTCGATGCCATAGTACGACACAACGTTGGGATGGTCGACCGTCTCCAAGACGCGCATCTCGTCCCTGATCTGACCGGCGATGTTTGGGATCAGCTTGGGATCCTGTAGGCGGATCTCCTTCACCGCCATCAGCTGGCCCGTGTCAAGGTTCATGGCGGCGTAGACGTTGCCGAATGTGCCACCGCCGACAAAGTGGCCTTGCTGCCACCTCATGGTGAAGTTGGTGGCCGTCGACGAGAGCCAAGCGAGCGATCGATCGACCTCGTTGGAGATTTCCAACACACGGCCCATGGCCGACCGATCCAGGAGAATCTGCTTTCTTTGATCGTCTATCTTGGCGAGCTCCTCGAGGCGGTGCTCCTCAACGTACTTGGCGGCAGTCAGGTCGTCCGCGCCCTGCCCCTTGTTGAGGCGTTTGAGCTGGATCATGAGAGCCTCCATCCGCACCTTCTCGGCCTGCGCGGCAACACTGGACCTGGCACCCATGATATCAAAGTGCGAGATCAAGAGCGCCATGCACCCGGCAACCTTTGCCCGCAACTTGGCGTACTCGTCGTCGCCAAGCGTTAGGATATGCTTGCCCCTGGTCATCCCCATGGAGAACTCGAGGGCTTGCACTGTCCAGCGGAATGTCTTGCGGTCCGACGAAATGCAGTCGTCGCAGATGAAGCTCACCCAGTCGAGCGCAAGCTTGGTGAGCTTCATGTTGTTCATGGTCCGCCTGTTGTTGTCCATGTACAGCAGCGAGCGCTGGCCGAACTCGGTGGCGAAGATGAAGCATGTTTGGATCAGTTCCTGGCAGTTGAGGTCCCGTGTCTGCCGGCGGATGGTTTCGACACTATCCATGAAGGCGTTTGACAGCTTGAAGGCGACTTTCCGAATCTCCATGAGCCGGACGTTCACCTTTTGTAGGCTCGACCGCTGCTCGACAATGAGGTCGATGTGCATGTCCACGCTGTCCAGGAACGCCTTCCTGGCATTCACCAGCCGCGCTTGGGAGCCACCAGCGACGAGCCTCATGTGTCCGAGCTTGATATCCAGCGGTTCGTCTCGCACCGATAGATGGAGCTTTGGTCCGAACCAGGTGGGCGGGTCTTCGGCCCGGATGACAAGAACGTAAGGATCGGACGGATCCTCGGTATTCGTTTCATAAGAGAAGGTGCTCATCAAGAGCTGGATGTCGGCGCCGCGGCCGTGTAAGCAAGGCGAGGCAATGATGATGACGTTCTCGTGCTCGGGACTCCCGGTGTAGACTTGGAAGTGACCCGATTCCACGAGGCGGTCGAAGAGCTCTTGCATCTTATCAGGACCGAAGGCGACGGTGAAGTCGCATGCGTTTTCGTAGTTGTCGCTGAGCATCTTAGAGAATCTCTGCAGCATGCGTTGCCGCACGCGGACGGAATCCAGGATCTGCTTGTACCGCTTGGTCATCTCGGATACGCTTTCCTTGGGCCGCCTCTGGAGCTCCTTCTCAAAGGTCTGGCTCAGCCGGTTGAGGGCCTTGTAGGTCAGGGAGCTGAACTGCTCAGCGACCTCGACGTCTCCGTGCGTCAGGTGGCTTCCAATCTCGTTACCAAACCCCCATTCCTGAAATAGCAATTCCGCTTCCTTGAAGGTATTCTTGTTGCCGCTCAGCTTCCAATTGAGCATTTTGAAGTAGTACTTGAGGGAATCCAGGATGACGCGGTCAAAGTCCTCGTCGATGCACGGTGGCAGGTCCCATCCGGGCTCGGGCTGGGAGATTGCCATGTACTCGGATTTGATCTTGATTGCCAACTTCCCCAGGATCTGGAACTGCGAGATCATCTGGTCCTGCATCATGGGGTTTTGCTGCACCGACTCCTTCATCTTCTTAGCGTAGGCCAGCCGCACCTTGACGATCTCTTCGATGAGGCGAGAGGGGAAGCTGATCAGCGTGAGCAGCTCCTCGATGTAGGGCGGTAGGTGGCGCTTTTGGAACGCCTCGGCGTTCACGATAAGGGTGTCCTTGGCCTTGGTTATGACCATGGAGATGCTGTCCAGCATGCTCTTCTTTCGGAGATTCTTGCCGTCGCCGCCGTCATCGTCGTGCAGCGACTTCAAGCCCTCTTCCTTCATCAGCCTGTCTAGGAAGGACGTTACGTCATTGAGCCGGCCCGAGTTCTCCTGGGACCGCTGGAAATCCAAATCGTCGTTGCCCACCCATTTCTTCAGGATAGACAGTTCCGTGTTGATCATTTCGTTGACGTTGTGCCACGAGATGACGGCATCGCACGTCTCCTGGTAGGCTTGGTAGGTGGTGGGTTTGAGGGCCGCAATCAAGGATGTGCTGGAGGGATAGAGCGTTTCAATCCTTTCGATCTTCTCGATGGCGTCGCGGACCTGCTCGATCGGGGGCTTTCCGGCCTCGCTCTCGCCGGCAATGGAAAAATTGATGACTTCGTTGACAGAGCGGTCCAGGGAGGCCCGGGCCTCCTCCACCATCCTCCGCTGGACGGGCAGGTGCCTGCCGCAGACGCGGGCACGGATTCCCAACCAGAGTTCCGCCTTGTGGGCGCTCTTGCCAAAGTCCTCGTCGGCCGACCCGATGAGGCGCTTCTTCTCCTGCCGCACAACATCGCCGGTAAGAACGGCCTCGAGCATGCCGTGCCATTCCAGTCTCTCGCGGTTGTGGGAATCCTTCAAGTCCTCCTCGGTGATCTGGCTGCCCTCCGTATTGACAAACATGATGTGTGCGTCGTCATAGGAATCGAACGGGCCCTCGGACGAGGGCGTCTCGCCCTCGGAATCCGAGTCGTACTGCTCTGCCGAGCCATACGTGTCAAAGTAGTCGTTGTTGTAGTCTTGCTGGCGCAACCTCCGCACATATTCTCGTTCTTGGGCGCGGAACGTCGAGGTTCCTATCGGTCGTGGTCTCGAAACGTCCTTGATGTGAAGCCCGCCGCTGCTGGTGAAGGAGGAAGTGCCGGGCTGGTTGGGCCGCCGCTGCGTGTAGGGCTGGTAGGTGTTAGAGGGGGTCCTGGCAGGCCCGGTCGGGCGCTGCGGGCGCGGCGTGCTCCCGTTGGTGAACGAGGCCGAGTCGGCGGTGGCGCGCTGGCGGGTGGGCGCGCCATTTCCCAACGCGCCGGACGGGTGCGGCTGCACGACGGTGGGATGGCCCGGCTCGACGTATCGGCCGAGGGTCGCGAGGTCATCCTGCTGGTCTCCCAGGCGGGGGCTCAGCTGGATGTCCCCGTTTCCCGACGCCACCGAGTTCTCCGAGTCGGACATGACTGTCGCCGGGCGGGGGCCGTTCTTGAGCTTGTCGGGGCGGACATGCCCGTCGTCGTCGGGTTGCGAGAAGCGCACGGTGCGGGGGGATGGTTCGGCCGCCATCCCTCGACACACAGACTGGCCGCCGTTCGACGAGCAATGATGGCGGTGCGGGGCCGGCGGCGCAAGCACGGACGGTTATGGGCGGGGCGCTGTAGGGGCCGGGTGTGGCGAGAGCAATAAGAGCGACGGGAGAGCTGTCGTGATCGGATGTCGCGCCAAAACACTGCGAGCAAATCACCCGCTGCTCCAGGAAACCGAACTACATTTATTGCTCGATCGACCTAGCTCGGCCATCGGCGCCGGCACGAGGCTCAGGGACGGCAGTGGCAACCGCGCAATTGACCCCGATTGAAATCTGGGCCGATTTGATTGTCTCGAGTCGGGGACGGACCAGCGCTGGAGAGTGGCAGGCAGGCCGAAGCCAGTGGCGAACAAGGCTTGTCACGGCGATACCTAGGAAGGAAGTCCTGGACGAGCTTGCTGGGAGCTCCATGGCTGAAATGGCTGATGGGTGCAGCGGGTGCTTCCTATTGGCTTGGCCCGCTGTTATTCTCGATGCAAGTGGGGTTTCTCCTCACAGTTCGAGCGGGGGCGCATGGTTGGAAGCGTTGAATATTCATCCCACACTGTGTTGCTCGAGACGATTGCGGGAACTGGGCCGTGTGACTGAAAATGTTCCAACGGTGCAGGCCAGAAAGCGCATTCAAAAGATGCATGCATGAATTGAGATTGCTCATCTACTGCAACACATCGAAGCTATGGAAGTTGATCGTACCAATAAGACGCGTTTGGTAGTAACATATGACGAATCTTTTTATCGGGATTGGGAAACTCCAATCCAGCCTGTTTCGCCATCCAAAACCTCCTGACAAGACTGTTCATGTCCATTTTGATGTTGAGAAGCGCCACATGAGATGCAGTTAGGTATACCAAGCCCGGCCCGTGTTGTGGCGGTGCAGACAGAAGATGCGGCTGGTTATTCGCGGATGGGGCAGAATGGTCTGTGCACATCGCGTTAATGCTCCGCGACGCGTGACGCCAGAGGCTTGTACCGCGCTTGAACAATTTCGGGATTGACTTGGGAGACACACCCACTCTGGACCTTGGCATCCACAAGCACTCCCCCAAGCTGTTTACGATGCACCGTTGATGGCCCGAGGCGTCTTCCTTTCGATATGTCCTCTGTAGTAGGGCAAAGCGCGAGCGCGTCGCGTCCTGGCAGCAGACTCGACAACAGGTTCGACAGCAGATTCGAGACCAGACCGTCGAGCAGACCGTCGAGCAGAGCATCCGCCAGGCCATCCTCAGTCGCCGGTACTCGCCCATCCGCCTACGATGCTGAATTCAACCGCACCCGGCCCCAGAGCCGCCAGAGCCTGCCCGGTCCAGGCTCGGCCAGTCCCGGCTCTGGCAAGCGCAAGAGAAACCCCCCCACTGCCGCAGACGATGGTCTCTTGAAGGGATCGATTGTGCTCAAGGTATGTCGGGGTTCACTCCTCCTACGCGCGGATACATAGACAAGGGGAACTCACAGGTCGCCAGCCACATCCATCGAGCCTCATTGTCAAGCCGCGCATTCTGCATCCCCTGATGCTTCTACCCCGCGAAAGCCTGCCGCTGTCTGCCCTCGACCTGTCCCAACCGCATGGCGACTTTCCTGCGAGCCGCCTTTTCGAATCCAAGATTAAGATTCTCGACCTCGAGGGCCGCCTGGGGTCCAACATCCTTCTCGCCCGCTCCGAGACGACCCGCATGGTCTATGCAGTCGAACGCGAGAGCAACGGACTATACGTGCTATGCAAGTTGGGCGCCTGGGTGGACATTGAGGCCCTCAGTCAGAGCGCCACGGTTGTGTGTAGGGAGCGGATGAGGAGCAGCAAGCCCGCCAAGCAGGAGAACACCGCTGCCGTCCCATTGACCACGCCTTCGATGTATAATGAGAGCAAGAGGAGGAGACTGGCTATCGAAGAGATACAGTCCTTGGTTCGGAAACGCTCCATGTCCGTCATTGAGAAGGAGTCGCCAAGCCAAACTACAGCGACAACCGAGGAGAGGTCGGCATCGAAGGAGGATACCGGCCAACAAACGAATTCGGTTCAGGAACCTGCTGAAGCTCCTGTTGAGTCTGGCCCTTCCATCCCTAGTAGACCTGACACCCCAGCGCCCGTAGCGGCGCCCATGAACGACCCCCTGGCCCAGCCAGACGCCGAGGAGATCTTCCAGAATATTAGAGCCCAGTATATGGAGGCTCTGTACCATTCAAAGGTATTGTGTTACTCGCGCCTCGTTCCCCGCCTGTGCTGACCGAAACAGGGCTCGTTGGCGTATTTTGCAAAAGGCCCCCTTTCTAGGGCCAGAGCGGCGTTCCACATGGACTGGGACTCCAACCTCGACATGAACGACTTGGTAGATTTTCTGAAGAGTTTCGTCATGACCACCGTCGTGATCGACAAGAAGTACCGCGAAACAATCCCCGAGATTGTAGCGAAAATGAAGACGCTCATGCAGGAATCGGAAAACGGCGCCCCAAAGCCCAGGAAGAGAAAGGCCAAGAAACCAAAGCTAGGCAAGGACGGGCTGTACCCGGGAGAGATCGACCACATCCGGCGATGGTGGACCTCGCATCAGCCGGTTTCCAGCGGAGACGACGAGAAGGCCTTGACTGCGACTGAACATAAATACCACGTATCCTGTCTGCGGAGGAGGGAGACACAGCTGCAGATGATTTTGGTTCTGGAGATTCTGGCCCTCGAGCCTGTGGCGCTGGCAAAGGGCGCCGAGTGCCAACTTCCGGGCATGGAGTCTCAAGTTGCCTCCCGCGAGGCGAGCCAGGAGCCATCAGCCAAGAAACGGAACAAGCACAACCTACCCGTGCTCCTCGATGTGCACGCAGACCGTCTCTGCATTTGGCAGTCCACCACGCTAGACGAGGACAAAGCAATGGCTGAATCTCAAGTGCCCGCTGAGGGCCTCGAGGGAGAGAAACCGGAGAGGGCCAACTCGGACCCCTTGAGGGACTTTTGTGTGGATATCATTGTGCCATTGTAAGTCACCGGCGTCCTAGCCACTCATCCATTCGCTAACCAACCTCAACAGCTTCTCAGCCCGCCTTCCCGGCCCGTGCGACTCTCTCAACCGCAAGCTCGGCGGCCCAGTCTCCCAGTCGCCCCCAAAAGCAAAGGCCGCAAAGCCTGCGTCAGCGGTCAAGCCGAAACCCGGCGCCCCGATGAAACGACCAACGGCCTTGAAACGGGACAAGGACAGGACGCTTGAGCGTGCCCTTTCCGTTGAGCGGAGTAGACGCAGCGTCTCACGGGGGCCCGCCGCAACCATCGCTCTGTTGCGGTCTGCGAGCCAAACCGTGATACCGGGCTTAAAGCGGGAGGCGAGCGACTCATCACTGATGGGCCTGATTCCGCGGGCGGAGTCGAGCTCGCTCAAGGAGAGACCCTCCAACATTTTCTCCAGGAGCGTAAGTTTGGGTGGGGCAGATATGAAGGCACAGAAAAAGGCCCAAGTAGAGGCCGAGCTCAAGAATGCCATCTCGGCGCTCAAGAAGCCGAACCGGACCTTGGCCGTGAAGGACATTGTCGAGGCAGCCGAGAAGCGGGCATCGGCAGGGCAGCTCAAAAGTAAGCTTTCTACCCCTCAGAAACCCTTCCCAACCGACGCTAACCCAACCTCGACAGAAATGAAAAAGCCCAGCCGCGCCTCCGGTGTACAGGTGAAGGCCACACCAGCCAACAACCGGTACAAGGACGCGCTCGCAGCCGAAAAGGCCGAGTCCCAACCAACACCATTCCTCGACATACCCCCCTCCAGCGCCTCGGTCGTCCCGGCGTCAACCCTCCCCCGCAAGTTCGCCAACCGGCTCCCCGCCACCAACCACCGGCCGGCAGATCGCGTCCAAGCAACCCCAGCGCGGCGGCCGGCCTCGTCCATCCCCGCGACGGGCCTCCGACCATCATCAGTCCACGAAACCCCCGGTATCCCCCCTTCCTCGCCCATCATGGCCAGGAAAGCGGCTCCGCCGCCTGCTGCACCACCAATGTTCGCCCCGGCCCAGCCGCCGCGGTCTCGACACCTACCGGTCCCGGCAGGCCGGTTCGGTGGTGCGGGGGATATCCCCTCCTCCCCTGGCCTGGGCACGCTTTTTGAGACGCCGATCGCGCCGCGGTCGGTAAAGGAGCGGTTGACCGTTGTGGACGACACGCCCATCAGGTCGAGGCTTCCGCTTGGGATAGCGGGAGATGGGGGTAACAGGGCTGGGGGGGTCAAGATGAAGGGGCTGGAGAAGGGGCTTGATGGAGGTGGGGGGAGTGATGGCGCAGGTGATGCTGGGGGGAATGAGAATGGGGATGGGAATGGAAATGGGACGGGGACTAGGGGTGTCAAGAGCATTTACCAGCGGCTGGGGTGGGACACGACAGATTTGGATGACATTGATGACTTGCTATGACCGGATAGACTTGGCTTGGGTTTTGGCGGGTGTTGGCGCTCATTAGTAGCGGTGGTGTCTGGGGGATTAGCTCGGTGTTTGGTGTTTGTTGTTGTTGGAATACAGAATCGGGGTGCTTAGAGGTTGATATTGGGAGGCAGGAGCATAGCTGGGTGTGTCATGGAGCAATGTGAGCTAGCATTACAGAGTCAGAGTCAGGAGGCATCCTTTCCAGTAGCCCCATCGCGCATACAGCAGGAGAAACAGTATCAAACAAGACATGTTATTCACCGTTGGTATATCAGCACGCTCAGTCTATCTCCGCCCTGCAAATCATTAACCCCCACCCCCTATTTACTTCCGAGTCCCCTCAACAACAACCAAAGGCAACTCCCGCACATCAGCATGCTCTTGACTCACCAAATCCACCACCCGCACCGCCTCCAGCCCCACGACCCCCTCCTTGAGCGCCAGGAACCGCAGCTCCACCATAGCGCACGCGTTCGGCGCCAGCGGGCCGACCCGCACGTCGGCCGACAGGCACACCACGTCGGCCGCGTCCACGACGCTATTCCGCTGCATGGCGTGCACGACCGTCTCGTCCAGCACGGCGTCGGCGATCAGCGGGTCCCGCTTCGATGCCAGCCCGGCAGCAGCAGCCGGAGTGGCGGCCGTCGCCGTCGCTGTCGACTGCGGGCGAATAACCCGCAGCTCGTTCCGCCGCCGCCGCGGGATGGGCACGAGCATGAGCTTGCGCGAGGCTGCGGTTGCCGCGTGGTGGGCCACGGCGGATGCCGGGGCCGAGGGGGGGGGCGGCATGTCGGGCTTGCTGCGGTTGACGACGAAGACGGTCCAGACGAATTCCTCGCCGAGGGCCACCGGCTGAGACGGGCCGGTGAAGGTCATTGTTATGCCGAAGTCGGGGAGGGCGGTTTCGAGCGGGTGGGCGGTTGCTGCTTCCAGGGTGGGGAGGGCGTCCGGGCGGATGACGGAGGGCGAGACGAGCGGCTGGGAGTCGACGCCGCCGCTTATCGAGAGCTGGCTTGGTCGGTGGGAGCGCTGGATGGGCGTGGCTTTGGGCTGGCCGAAGCCCGGGTTGACGGGGGGCGTGAAGTCGAGGGCGGTGGTCCACGTCATGACTAGGCGGGGCGTGCAGGGGTAGGGTTCGCCGTTGGGGCGGACGAGGATGAGGACTTCGATGGTGATGAGGAGCTCGCGGGCGAGGTTCTTACTGACGAGGTCGCGTTGCTTCGGGGCGAGCTTGTAGAGGAAGGTGAGGTGGTCGTGGGCGACGCAGCTGAGAGGGAGGGCCATGCCGTCTTGGGTGTTGAGGTCCTCGACGGTGCCGTCTGTGACGCCGAGCGTGAGCTTGTCCAGGGCGACCTCGCAGTCGAAATAGGGGGTGAAGTCGACCTCGAGCAGGGCGATCATGGACGCGCTCGGCGGCGTGGTGTTTGGCCGCGAGAAGCGGACGCGGGTGTGAAGGACGGGATAGATCTTCAGCTTGAGGGCTTGTAGCCCGCTTATACGGTGGAGGGTGTCTTTTGGTTTTGTAAGGGGCGCCACTTTGGACACCCTCTGGGCAGACAGCCGAGGCACGATGCCGCCTAGCAACGGGTCATTCGCAAACGACTCGAGCAGGTTCATCCCCGACGGCATACAGCTCTGCATGTATCTGTCGGCCGGCCCCCCAAGCCGGTCAGAAGGCGCAGCGTTCATCCTGAGGTTTGCGACGCCCGAGAATACCACAGACGGGAGCTGCAGCCGCATCCTGGGACGACCAAGGAAGACCGCGAGCTTCCAGACGGCATAGGCATGTCTTTGGCCCTCTTCTCCCTGCGGCTCTTCTGCTACCACGAATGCCTCCTCGACGTCCTCGACCGCGCCATTGTAGATGATCTCGGACGCTGGGGCCCCGTCCCGGTCCGAGGCCGCGCCGTTTACGATGTGGGCATCGAGCGTGATGACGAGGCGGCGCAGGTGCGAGCGGAGCGTCTGCTCGTCGGCGTAGGGGGCGCGGAGGATGAAGTACACGTCGACGGTCTCATCTGCAGTGCGCGCATGAGCAATGGGAGCCACGGGGGCGGGGGCCGCTTGCGAACCTCGTACCAAAGAACAGCTGGTCGCGTTGCTCGGTGCCGGCGATGTTGCTCTCTACCGAGGCGCCGTCTCGTTGGAGCGCCTCCTCGGGGTTGAACTCGGTGGCAAAAGGGATGATGTACGTGAGGTACGACTGTTCGAGGAAGGCGTCTGCTGCATCGGCCGTGTCGCCGGCGCCGGCGCCGTTTGGGTCGGGAAGGGCCATGGTGCGGTGTGGTTGCTGTTTTCTGTTTGCTGCTCAGTTTGCCCGATTATAATGACATATTGAAAAACGATGCCTGCCAGCGGCCTTGTTCCGTTGTTGCCCTCAAATAGGGGGCTTTAAACATGCAGTCTCCAAGGCAACAATGCCGTAGATGGTGATGGTGGAGGATGGTCGGGTGCTGTTGGAGAGAGCCACTGAAAGCCCCCTGTGCCTGCATCCATGCGACCCGCTGCGACCCGGCTTGCCAAGGCGCGCCTCTCCACTGCTCCAGTCGGTGCTCGGGACTTGGCTCCCGAGTGCACAGGTCTGATTGTGATCTGTGCATTGCCAGCTCTTGCAATTTCCTCAGCGCATCCGCCTTCCACTCCCGTCGCCAGCAACAAAGCGCGACGCCGCGCATCCTCGACCCCGTAGCCAGACGCCGCCCCATCTCCGACGCGCCCACCCAGCCCTGCTCAGGATCGCTTCTCTCGATATTCCGCCGCGGCGCACCCCTCGGACAGAATGAACGCGCCCTTTGCGCCGCCGGGCGCTGCCTGGCAAGAGCATCGCACCCCCGATGGCCGCGTCTACTACTACAATCCTCTGACCAAGGTCACGCAGTGGACCAAGCCTGAGGATCTGATGAGCCCAGCAGAGGTATGGCCTCCCGGCATCGCCGCGGCATTCTTGCGTGCTAACACTCTCGAACCAGCGCGCGCTCGCAAACCAGCCCTGGAAAGAGTACACGGCCGAGGGCGGTCGCAAGTACTGGTACAATACCGAGACGAAGCAGAGCTCGTGGGAGATGCCGGATGTGTACAAGCGCGCTCTGGCCGGCGACGAGGCAACCCCCACAACACCAGCGTAAGCACCCCCCCCTACAAACCTTAACCCCTGCCCAAACCGCTTGCTGACAGATGCAGAACGCCGGCCACTCCGCTTACCGCCCAGGGCGGTGGCCATCACGGTGGATTTGGAGGTGCCGACCACTACCGCGATCATCGTGAGCCTATTAGTGAATCACGCCAGCTGACCTTCGGCAACGACATCCAGGCCCAGGCCTTCGTCCCCGCCACCAACGACCCCGAGTATGCCACTGCCGAGGAGGCCGAGGCTGCCTTCGTCAAGCTCCTCCGCCGTAGTGCCGTCCAGCCCGACTGGACGTGGGAGCAGACCATCCGCGCCACCGTCAAAGACCCGCAGTTCCGCGGCATCAAAGACCCCAGGGACAGGAAGGCTGCTTTTGAGAAGTACTGCCACGATGTCGTTGTCCAAGACAAGGAGCGTGCAAAGGAGAGGCTGACCAAGCTGCGTGCCGATTTCGCGACCATGCTGCGGAGCCATCCCGAGATCAAGCACTACACCCGCTGGAAGACAGCCCGCCCCATGATCGAGGGGGAGACCATCTTCCGCTCCACCAACGACGAGAACGAGCGGCGCCAGCTTTTTGAAGACTACATCATTGACCTCAAGAAGGCGCACAAGGAGCGGCAGGTTGCCATGCGCAAGAGCGCCATGGACGGCCTGATCGAGCTGCTGCCGACTCTGAACCTGGAGCCCTACACGCGTTGGTCTGAGGCCCAGGGTGCCATCCAGAGCACTGCTCCCTTCCAGAATGACGAGAAGTACAAGTCCCTCACCAAGTACGACGTCTTGACTGTCTTCCAGAACCATGTCAAGGCCTTGGAGCGCAAGTTCAACGATTCTTTGCAGGAAGACAAGAACAAGAAGCTTCGCCGCGACCGCAAGGCCCGTGATAATTTCATGGCCCTCCTTGCCGAGCTCAGAAAGGACGGCAAGATTAAAGCCGGGACCAAGTGGAGCGAAATCCACCCCTTGCTCGAGGCCGAGGAGCGCTATCAGGCCATGGCTGGTCACCCTGGCTCCACAGCCATGGAGCTGTTTTGGGACGTGGTTGAAGAGGAGGAGCGTGCTCTGAGAAGCATCAGGAATGACGTCCTCGACGCCATTGATGTAAGCTCACACACTCCGCTTGGCGCTAAAAGGAAGGGTACTGGAGCTGACAATTGCTAGGACAAACGCTTCGAGGTCACCCCGAAAACTACATTCCAAGAGTTTGAGTCAGTCCTCAAGGGTGATCGCCGCACAGCTAACATTGCACGCGATTCTATGGAGCTTATCTTTGAGCGGGTAAGTTGCCCTGGCCCCTTACTCCCTGGTAGTTGGCAAGAGGCATTTGCTAATCTTACGCCATCCAACAGATTCAAAAGCGGGCCAAGCGCTCCGACGAGGACAGGTCGTCGGACCGCCAGCAGCGCCGTGCTCTAGAGGACCTCCGTTCGCACATGAAACGGATGGAGCCCCCCATCGGCGTCGATGACTCGTATGAGCAGGTCCGGAGCCGGCTAGCTCACGTTTCCGCCTTCCAGGCTGTAAGCTCCGATGAGGCCCGGCGCGGTGCCTTTGAGAAACACATCCGCCGCCTCAAGGAGAAGGATGACGATACAGAGAAGGAGCGCCAGCGTCGTCGTGACCGCCCCGACGGCTATCGTGACAGAGGTGAGCGATCTCATCGCAGCAGTGCCCGTTCTGTGAGGAGCCGCAGCCCGGCCGAGCACAATACCTATGAGGCTGAGCGCCGCCATGCTGTGGCCGAACGCGAGCGTAACTACCGCAAGACCAGCGCCGCCGATGTCTTGCTCTCGGACCGCCGGTCTCCCGCTCGCCGGTCGCCCTCCGTGCGTGACCGCGAACGGGACCGGGAGCGGGACCGCGACCATGATCGTGACCGTGACCGTGACCGAGACCGAGAGCGCGACCGGCGCGACTACCGTGATCGCGACCACCGCGACCGTGACCGGGAGCGTGACAACCGAGACCGCGACCGCGACAGGGACCGCGAGCGTGATCGCGACCGTGACCACCGCGACCACCGGGACTCCGACCGCCGCCCTCCCCGCCCCGACGACACCAACCACTACGACCGCGAGCGCCGCACCCGCGAGGAGGACCGCGAGCGCCTCTACCGCCGCCGCGTCCTCGAGCGCGACGTCGACGAGCTGCCCTACGGCGACGAGCGGCCCAGCTCGTCGTACTCGCGCACGCGGCCCCGCCCGTCCGAGGAGGACGACCACGACCGCCGAGACGGCGCTAGGCACGCCGCCAAGCGCGTCAAGCTCGAGGGCGGCGGCGGTGGCGAGCGTACTGTCAGCGGTGGTAGCGGTGGTGGTGGCGGTGGTGACCGTCCTCCGAGCCGGAGCCAGCGGACCCCGCTGCCCACCAAGGAGAAGGAGCCGACGCCGAGCGTCAGGGCGGGCAGTGAAGAGGGCGAGATCGAGGAGGATTAGTGTGTCACTCTTCGCCGTGGCGCTCGCACCGCTGGTGGGTGACCACACCTATTGCGATCATGCTCAGCGGGGCGTCAGCGTGGCCGCTGCCCTTTATCAAAGGGCCAACGCACCGCACCGCCCCGCTGCTGCAAAATAAGGGGAAGTGAGGGGTAGAAGAAAAGGCTTTAGCGTTCGGGAGTCGTCGCGAGGGTGGGATGTCGGAGGCCGAGGTTAGAGCGACAGAGAGAGGTGCTCGGGCGCCAAACTCAAAAGTACGTTGCCCACACACGCTCTCTAACCTAACCGCCGTCAGGTCATTCATCAGTCAGTAAAATTGCATTGTAATCAGTCCAGTAAGCTCAACGACGGCGTTGACAAGTCGCCTGTTGCAGCTAGCTATGTAGGAATAAAAAGTCTTGGAATTGAGTAACGTGTACGAAGTAAAAAGCCACAACCTCCTACTCCGTATTACATCCCCTACGCAAGCAGTTGTCTTGGATTGATATCACGTTCCATTTATCTTGGACGACAGTGGAAAACATTGCAATTGTAAATTGACTTTCTCAACTCTCGTCTTCCACGGCTCGACTGTCTCAGACACTACATTCACCGTGGCCCTGCGCAGATTCTGCGCCCAAGCCTGGCGGCAGCCATCCAACTTGATCCGTTGCCCCTCAATCTACCAAGATGACCGCCCCCGTTCCTCCTACTCTTTTTACCCAACGGGGGCGGCTCAGCGTAAGACACCGACTCTCGGTAGGACCAGGCAGACAGGGGATCGGCTGCCGCCGCCAATGCTAAATGTCGGGATCGTCGTCCTCGGACACGCCGCCCTCTTCCGATGCACCGTCAAGACCCCCCCGGGCGCCGCCGGGCCGACTTTTGCAGCCACCGCCTTTTTGAACGCCTAAAACGCCAGAATCAGATGCATCGTCGTGAGGGGGGCGGCGGTCGTGCTTGTGATGGTTGTCCTTTGGGATGCCCTTTTCACGAGCTCTTGTCCGTGTCTTCTAGGAAGAACTGTAAAACGGTCAGCTGGGGTCCAAAACAACACAGGATAAGCAAGGGGACGTACGTAGTTGCCGTTGAGCTTCTGCTCCTGGTCGAGCTGCGAGTTGCCCTTGTTGATACGGGGCCGGAAGTTGGTGGGGTCGCGGCGGAAGGTGACGTCCAGGTTCTTCAGGAAAGTGTTGCAACCGGTGAGCAGCGACTCGGGCTTGTTGGCGTGCGCGTCGAGACCCGGCTGGCCGTCGAAGACGATGACACGGTCGGCGAGATAGGTAGCCATGATGAAATCGTGCTCGACGATGAAGGCCGTCTTCTTGGCGTGCATAATGAACCTCTTGATGACACGGCTGGCCACGATACGCTGTTCGGAATCGAGATCTAACCCATGTGAGCATAATGCGTGGCGATACGGACTGATGAAGCTGAGTGTAACTTACACGCAGAGGGCTCATCGATGAGGTAGATGTCGGCCGGCATACCGAGGGCCAAGACGATGGCAACCTTGCCCAGTGTTAGCAAAATGTCAAATTACCGTCACGGAGAAGCAAAGCATACTCTTTGAAGTTCACCACCGGACAGGTTCTTCACTTCCTGGTCGATGAAGTCATCAAGCTTGAGAGGCTTGACGACATCGGTCTGGAACTGAGGAGACAGGAAGGCGGCCTTGATCTTCTTGAAGAACAGCTGCCGGACGGTACCCTCAAACTTGGGCGTGATGGTCTGCGGCTTCATGCTAATCTTCATCTCCGGAACCTTTTGGTTTCCATCGGGTTTGAGAGCACCAGCCAGAAGACGGCAGAAAGTGGTCTTTGCAAGTCAGCCACCGCAAGTGTTTAACTTCATATGTTATAACTCACCTTGCCAGTGCCGTTCTCACCCATCATCACAATGATCTCCGAGTCGGAAAAGGCACCGGGCTCGATGGCCAGCTTGAAGTTGCCGAGTGTCTTCTCCATGGCCGGGTAGCGGAAAGCCCGCGACTTCTCGGCAATGAAGTCCTCGGTGCCTTCTGCGATACGGAAGGTCAAGCTTTCCTCACGGAAACGCAGGTTCTCGGTCGGAATGTGGCCATCGAGGAAAATGTTGATGCCTTCGCGGACGGAGTAGGGAAGAGTAACGACACCGTACACCGCGGGTTTGCCATAAAGAACGCAGATGTAATCCGACAGGTAGTCCAGCACGGACAAATCGTGCTCGACGACAATGACGTAGTCGTCAGGACGCAGGAGTGACCGGATAATGCGGGCAGCGCTCAGTCTCTGCTTGACATCGAGGTACGACGAGGGCTCATCAAACATGTACCTATCAGTTGTTAGTCAACCTCGTGGGGGAAGTTGAGCGGGCAAATGATGGCTTACACATCGGCCTTCTGCACACAGACAGTGCCGATGGCAAAACGCTGAAGCTCACCGCCGGAAAGCAGTGTAACATCACGGTCGTAAATGTGGCGCAACTCTGTTCTTTGTCAGCCGACTAAACCAAGCCTCGGTGTAAAGGGGCGAGCGCGTACCCAGGGTGTCGAGCACCTCGTCGAGGTTGCCCAGCGTGAGGCGGCTTTCAATCAAGGCCTTGACACTCTTGTCGGGGGTGCGGACAGCCTTGGGAATCTGGTCGACGTATTGCGGCTTGACGACGGCCTTGAGATCGTCCTCGAGCAGCTTGGTGAAGTAGTCTGCCAGCATGTCAGCCATTTGGCGGCCTCGCCCTTTCGCAGTAGGACTTACTCTGCAGCTCGGAGCCGCGGAAATACTTGATCACATCCTCCCAGTCCGGCGGGTTGTCGAATCTGCCCAGGTTGGGCTTGAGCTTGCCGCTGAGGATTTTGAGAGCCGTACTCTTGCCGATACCGTTGGTTCCCACCAGACCCAGGACGTTGCCCGGCCTGGGCATGGGAAGACGATGCAGCTTGAAGCTGTTGGCGGCATAGCGGTGGGTAATCTGGCTCTCGAGGTTCGTAGGCAGGTTGATGATGGTGATGGCGCCGAACGGGCAGCGCTTCGGGCAGATACCACAACCAATACACAGCTGTTCCGAGATGAAGGCGATGCGCGATTCGGGGGTCACCTTGAGGGCGAAATGTTAGGCCATGGTGCCTCGCGACGTGGAGAATATCGATATCTCGGACGTACCTCAATCTGCAAGACGATTAGCTGCCGGGCACTAACAGAAAGGGGGGGTGAGCAAACATACGCAGAGCTTGCCGGACCGGACCACAGGGCACGATTTCTTGCACTCTTGACGACATTTCTATCCCTGTCAGTACCACCACCCTGTTGTGATATTCCTGCCGCGCATGCACACCTTTGGTTTGCACTATTCCCACCCATCGTCAGCCTGGGTCAGTTTTTCTTTGTCGTTCCGGCGACAGTGGGAGCGACCGAAGTCCGAGGAGCAGGCGTACCTTGTCGGTACTGACGATAGCGACACTATCCGCATTTCAAATGTCAGCGTACGTCCATGGCGTAAGGAGGTGTGCCGAGGCGCAATGATGCCGTGGCGTCTTCGGTGGCCGGGCAACATACCGAGTCAGTCGGTCGGCCATGATGCTGGATGTCGGACGTTATGCGGGGCACAGCTGCTTGTCTTGCGCCAACGGCGGTTTTCGTTGTCGAGAAGTCGGACTGGTGTGGACAAGGAACAGCGCCGGTCTCCCTCGAACACTGCACGGGACTCGGTGCGCGAGATAATGCGGGTTGCGGAGTGGGCAGACCTCGAAATCCGGAAGCCAAAGGAGGGGCACTTGCAGCGGTGGGTCAAAATCGTGTCGCGAAAATGCCACCGGTGTTGGTTGCTGCCCGCTTGTGGAGAGAGGGGCAGGGCAAAAAGTCGAGGACCCGCCGTTCCAGGTTGCCACAAAGAAGGGAGCCGTCAGCTTGAATGCGCCACAGCTGATAGGCCAACAGCTCCAGGCCGCATTGGAGGTTTCCATGCTTCCATCACTGGCAACTGCACTGGAACTCAACAGAGATTCTGGCTCCATCAACCAAGAGCGCTCAGTTCCTCCAGTCCAACACTTCTGTTGTTTGCCTAGGTGGCGTGAAACTCCAGTCAATTAGTTGTAAAATTAAAAAGTCCAACAGCACGAGCAGTTGTGTTGACATACAGTCCCCCCCTTGTTTGTTCATTAGCGCCTGACCTTGGGAGAACGGGGTCTCGCTCAAGGTTACCTTACCTAGGTTCTAACCGTCAGAACGATACCCGTTTCGTCTTTTTTTTTTTCTAAAGGAAAAAGTTAAAAAAAGAAAAAGGAGAGAGAGAGAGGGGTGGGGGGAGCGGGGGTGATATTTATCTTTTTGCTTTTCATTTTCTTCGTCCTTTATTTTCCTTCTTTTCTAACCTTAAAGCTAGGGATAAATATCAAAAGTCTCGCGCTAACAAACAAACAAACAAGGGTTGAACTGCAAAGAAATCGAACATCTCATGATTCCTGTCTAGTATACAGTATCTTGAAGAAGGCTCCGGGTTGCAGCTGATCCCAGCCGTTCCCTTGCTCAGAAGCCGGCCGCTTGAGGCCGAGACGAAGTCTGAAGCCGTCAACGAGAAAAAAAGAGGCGTGTAAATCAGTAGGCACATGTGAAGTCAGGTGCAACTTGCAGCAGGAATAGCGAGTCTCCCAGTTCGGACGATGCCTTGCATCTCAATCAGTCAGGAATCTGTTGCTGCAATCGACGCTTAAAACGAAACCCGGTGCTGCGAACTGACGCTCCCCTCTTCCCTCACTTTGAGCTTCGCACTTTCGCAGAAAGCATCGGAACCTGAACCTACTCGCGCACCTGATCATCCATCTTGTACTGCATTTGACCCCGCGACAAAAAAAAGGCCAAGGCATACCAAAATCTCATATCTCACTTATTGAACAACCTGAAGTTTCAAAATCTCTTGGTTGCGGCTCATTCGATCCCATTGGCGAAAGGAAGAAAGTCGAGTTCAGCTTCAGCAGCGCGAGACAGTTCCCCGTCGCAGCTGAGGAAGGTCTGGCCAAAAGAGCGAAGCCAGCTGTCAGCCTCACCGGACGGGCTGTTGGGGCCAATCCGCGCCTCTCAAGTGGGGCCTCGCCAGGCTCAGCACAGGCCACCCGGTGCCTGGCTCCGATTCACCATTTTCCATTCTTTCTCCTCCGACCGACCACCACTGCGAATTTCCGCTACCTTACACCACCATCACTAAACCGCACTGGGGTCTCCAGCTCTTCCCAACCCCACCACAACCTTGATCACAACAGACCTCGAACAAGTCGAAGCACGGGTCTGCTGCCTGGAGGTGTTGTTGATGACCTGTAAGTTGCGCCACTTGCTGTTCCTTGCACCCTCAACCACGTCGTGACCCGCCGCGTCTTGTCCATCAAATCCGCCATCGATCCTGGCACACGCCCATCGAGATGCCCCCCTTACTGCCTCCTGGCGCCCTCGGACACCCGAATTCCGACGGAAATCGATGCCCGAGATGGCCTCGATGCTGCCCAGGCAGTCCATTCGGCGCCCGCGGTCGCTGAGGGCCTCAATCGCTTCCCGTCATCACCCGCAGCCTCGTCTTCATCACTTACACGCGCCGGATGCGACAAGCATCATTGAATCGTGTCCATGGCTTGTTTTCCACTGTTGCTTGCCGATTACGGGTCGCCTGAGCGGGCTCTACCCGGAGCCCTCGCTTGCGACCCCCCAGCTGCGGGACATATCTTGCTGACATCGTCGTCCTCCAGCAGGCAGCTCGCGCTCCGCAGATCGTCATGTCAACATCCCCAAAACCCGGTCCGGTGAATGGGCACGCCTCCCCTTCGGCGGACGAGTATAGCACACACATAGCCGATGACGCCCGAAGCGACAGCGACTTGTCAGACACACAACCCGCCGGGGTTCGCGCCGCATCCCCCGAGTCAGCCGATGCTGTCGGCTCGCCGGATGAGGGCCCCGAGTTCGCCCCGGAGAATCACGAGGAGCCGTCCGACTCCAGTGATCACGATGCCCAGGATGACGGAGATTTCGATGCCGCAGGCAGCCCTGCCTCTATGCAGAGCAACGACAACGACGCGTCGGATCGGGCCGGGTCGGCCTCCGCGCGCGCTGTCGCCAAACGGAAAACCGGCCAGACAACAGAAGACGATTACATGCGGGAGAATCCAGAGCTATATGGTTTGAGACGCAGCGTATGCTATTGTCCTACCACCGCCGTTGTGCTCGGCAGCTGACATTCCGCTGAAACAGTCGCGTCCTTCACAACGTCGCAAGGTTGTGAGTATTGTCCACGTCGGTCAGCTGTATGGCCGTACCCTAACATTCGCGACTAGGTCGACTCGGAAGACGAAGACGAAGGATCCGATTCTGATGTCACTCCGGCTCCCCGAAAAGCGATGAATAAGCGCCGCCGCCTGGAACGCTCCCTGCCTGGTACGTGGAGTGTGGAGTCTTGTCCTCCAAAACAGGTCCATCTCGCCGGCCATGGCTAACATACCTTCGACGTGACAGCTTCCAAGCGAGGCACACCGGCCCGTCAAACCTCTGCCGACGATTCGGATTCAGACACATACGGCGGCGCGAAAGCTCGCAGCTTCCGGAAAAAGGCTCGGCGGCAACAAGAGTTGCAGCCGGCACTGGCTTTGGCTGAAAAGCGATGGTCCAACCGTCGCGCCGCTCAAGTCTCGGCCGGCGCCTACCAAGAAAGCGACGTGGAAGACGAGGAGGGTGGCGATGATGCTACCCCCGGCTACTGGGCCGCCGATGCCGAGGACAACTCCCCTTACATTGAGAAAATCCTCCGTCATCGCCCCAAAGAAGACGTCGAACTCACACCTGACGCCACTCGGCACGACTTCGAATTCTACATCAAGTGGCAGGGCAAGTCCCATCTCCACAACACCTGGGAGACCACCGAGACTGTCGCCGGATTCCGCGGGTTTCGCCGGCTCGAGAACTACTATAAAAAGATGGTAGAATACGAGCTTGATTTGAAGTTCGGTGGTGATGAGATCAGCCCCGAGCAGCGCGAGCAATGGTCGTTGGACAGGGAGCGCGAAGAGGAAGCCTTGGAAGACTTCACCAAGGTTGAGCGCATTGTCTCTGTCCGCGATGGTGATGATGGCCTGGAGTACTTGGTCAAGTGGAAAGGGCTCCAGTATGATGACTGCACCTGGGAAGACGCGACCCTGATCAGCAGTCATGCCCAGGACAAGATCGACCAGTTCCTGGACCGGTCGTCGCGCTCCTGGCAATCAGATCGGAAGCAGACGAGCCTCGACACCCGTTCGCGGATGACCAAGTTGGATAGCCAACCATCCTACGTGAAAGGCGGCGAACTCCGCGAATTCCAGTTGAAGGGCCTCAACTTCCTTGCGCTGAACTGGACACGCGGCAACAACGTCATCCTGGCTGACGAGATGGGTCTCGGCAAGACAGTCCAAACCGTCTCGTTCCTCAGCTGGCTCCGCAACGACCGTGGCCAGGAGGGGCCTTTCCTTGTCGTCGCACCTCTCAGTGTCATTCCAGCATGGTGTGATACCTTCAATCACTGGGCTCCAGACATCAACTACGTCGTCTACCTGGGGCCCGAGGCCGCTCGCGCCAACATCCGAGATCACGAGCTCTTCGTCGATGGGAACCCCAAGAAGACCAAGTTCAATGTCCTGGTCACTTCTTACGACTATATTCTGGCCGACGCCGAAAACCTCAAGGGCATCAAATGGCAGGCTCTCGCTGTTGACGAAGCTCACCGCCTGAAGAATCGCGAGTCCCAGCTATACTACAAGCTCAACAGCTTCGGCGTCCCCTGCAGGGTTCTCATCACCGGCACGCCGATCCAGAATAACCTTGCCGAGCTGTCGGCGCTCCTGGACTTCCTCAACCCTGGCAAAGTCCTGATTGACGAGGAGCTTGAGCTGCTCTCAACCGCCGATAACAAGGAGGTCGTTGATGAACAGCAGAACGAGGCCAAGCGTATGAAGACCCAAGAGAAGCTCCGGGCGCTGCATACCTCTATTGCGCCTTACATCTTGCGCCGGACCAAGGAGACGGTCGAGTCAGACCTGCCACCCAAAACCGAGAAGATCATTCGCGTCGAACTCTCCGACGTCCAGCTGGATTACTACAAAAACATTCTCACCCGGAACTATGCTGCCCTCAGCGACGCGAGCAACGGTCATAAACAGTCGTTGCTCAATATCATGATGGAGCTGAAGAAGGTCAGCAACCACCCATACATGTTCCAGGGCGCCGAAGAGCGCGTGCTTGCTGGGAGCACTCGTCGGGAAGACCAAATCAAGGGTCTCATCACAAGCAGCGGCAAGATGATGCTGCTGGACCAGCTTCTCGCCAAGCTCAGGAAGGACGGTCATCGTGTCCTGATCTTCAGCCAGATGGTTAAGATGCTCGACATCTTGGGCGATTATCTTCGAGTTCGCGGTTACCAGTTCCAACGACTCGACGGCACGATCCCCGCCGGTCCTCGCCGTATGGCTATCAATCATTTCAACGCCGAGGACAGTGACGACTTCTGCTTCCTGTTGTCGACGAGGGCTGGCGGCCTCGGCATCAACCTGATGACTGCTGACACTGTCATCATCTACGATTCGGACTGGAATCCCCAGGCCGATTTGCAAGCGATGGCGCGGGCGCACCGAATTGGGCAGAAACGCCCTGTCAACGTCTATCGGTTGGTCGCCAAGCAAACCATTGAGGAAGAGGTTGTCAGCCGTGCTCGCAACAAGCTGTTCCTCGAGTACCTCACGATCCAGGCTGGTGTCACGGATGAGGGTAAGGCCTTCCGTGAGAAGTTCAAGGAGAAGGGTGTGAACATCGACGAAGCGAAGACGGCCGAGGATATCTCCATGATCCTCAAGATGCGTTCTCAGAATCTCTTCGAGCAATCGGGCAACCAGGAGAAGCTGGAGCAGCTCGACATCGATGCGATCCTCGAGAATGCCGAGGTCACCAAGACTGATGTTGACGACAAGATCAACCTCAGCAGCGGTGGCATCGACTGGGACAACTGGATGCAAGTCACGGATGTCAAAGTCGACGATTTGGCCCTCGACTGGGACCAGATCATCCCTGCCGAACAGCTCGCAAACATCAAGGCAGAGGAGGACAAAAAGAAGCACGAGGAGTATCTGGCCAAGGCCGTAGAAGAGAATGCTCCTCGCAAGGCCGCGCTGAAGGGCTCGTCCAAGAGGAATGTCGAAACGGACCGGGCTGAGCGTCTCGCGAAGAAGAGACAGCGCGAGAAACAAGAGCAGGACGAATTGGAGGAGCAGCGGGCGTTGCTCTCGGACCCACGACGCCCTCTTAACGAGAAGGAGACGCGCAATCTCATCCGTGCCTTCTTCCGTTACGGCTTCTTTGACGACCGCGAAGAAGAGATTGTCCATGACGCTCGTCTCAGCGATCGAGACCACGACTTCCTCAAGTCGATCATCGAGGATCTGGTCGTTGTGAGCACCCAAGCTGTGAATGCCAACAACGAGAAGCTGCGTGAAGAAGAGGAGAGGGCAGGCAAACCGCTCGCAAAGAAGGACAAGAAGGCCGTCTTGGTCGATTTCGGCGAGGTTCGCAAGGTCAACGCCGAAACGGTCGTTGAACGGCCGCCCCAACTGAAGCTCTTGCGCCGGGTTCTTGAGGAGCATGGCGATGCCATGACTTTTAGATTGCCGGATGCTAGCAAGTCAGCGCAGTATTCCTGCGAATGGGGAGCACGCGAAGATGGCATGTTGCTTATTGGCATCGACAAGTACGGCTTTGGCGCTTGGACACAGATCCGAGACGACCCTGAGCTACAGATGCAGGACAAGTTCTTCCTGGAAGAACACCGAGTGGACAAGAAAGAGGAGCGCCGGAAGACTGACGACCGGGGAATTCAGTCTCCCGGCGCCGTTCATCTCGTCCGGCGGTCCGAGTATCTCCTTTCTGTCCTCATGGCAAAGTACTCGAATGATGCGAACGCGAAGAAGGCCGTCGAGAACCACCACCGCAGCAAAAAGCTCTTGACGAACGGCGTCCGCCGTGGGGACGGCAGTTCTGTCTCGGCCTCGCCGGCTCCGCCCATGTCTAAGAAACCGAGCCAACACCGCGATCGCGATCACCACCGGTCTTACAGCAACGCCAACGACCGCGGCACGCCCCGGCCAGACAAGCGGAAGTACAACGACGACTACGATGACCGCAGCTCTAAGCACCGGCGGCTCGAGGCTGATGCCAGGCACGAGAAGAAGACCAAGGAGAAAGAGAAGCCAAAGATGGACCCGGAAACCATGGAGAGATACAGGCGCGACAGGCAGAAGGCAGTCGAGCGGTTCCAGGAGCTCGCAAAGTTGCGGGATGACGAAATTGACAACAGCGACAACACCCAACTGGTCTGGTCAGTCCTCCGGCCTCTCAAGGCAAACATGGAGCGCATCATGTACTCCAAGGAGCGGGTCCCCGCTGCGAAGGAACGGGCCAAGATCTTGGGCGAGGAGATTCGCGCCTTCGGAAACTTCCTAAAGGGCATGCGGGCGGAGAACGAAACCGACCTTGACAGCCTGGAACCCCAGTTCTGGTGAGTAAACATTGCCTTCTGACTGGCCACCCAATCCCCTTCAAATGCTAACATGGTCACAGGGAGTTCCTGTCCTCGATCTGGCCCCTCGGAGAAGTCAAGGTATCCGGCAAGCGGCTCCAGAAGATGTTTGGCGATCTCCTGGAAAAGGACAAGGCGAAGCGGGAGGACGACCGGGCCAACGACCTCAGGCGTGGGAGAAACCCGGACCTGGAGGATGGCGAGATCGCGAGCGACCGTGAGGAACGCCGTGCCCGGGACCCCTACCGCGATGACCGGCGCGAGGAGCGCCGCGAAGAGAGGCGCGATGACAGGAGGGACGACCGCAGGGAAGAGCCCAAGCGCCGCAACTACTATGAGGACGGCGACCGTCTAAACTTTTACCGCCACCGCCGGACGGAGAACAGGAATGTTCCCGTCCGGCATTCGTCGTGGCAGGACCGGAGCCCGCCGGCTCGGCACAGCCCTTACTAGGGCACACAACTCAAACTCACTTGAATTTTCTTGCCAGCCCGCGAGGGCATTGTCATTTCCCCAATTGACTTAACCTACCTCTCTTATCTTACACATCATGCATGGGCCTGGCGCATCGGAACTGAAAGAAAGAGGGCGGGTCTTGTCGTTTTTTTGTTTGTTTTTTTCCCATGCTCGTCAACTTTTGCGAATAAAGTTCATACCCGGGAGTTTGCATTGGTCATGGACGACGGGGGAGACGGGGCCATGGCATTCATTTCGGGTGTTGTTGGGGGTTGGACTTGAGCACCAGACAGAGCGATGTTTACTTTACGGGTTGATGGGCGGGCGGCATGGAGAACGAAAAAGGACCATCATGTGCATTATATTAGCGTTTGCTTGGGACGTGTTTTATACTCCCTCTCTGCCTTACTCTTGTGTTTAGCGTATTCCGGTGGTCTGTTGTTACGTTAGAGTGCCGAAATGATGGCGTGGCTGCTGCTTCTGTTTCGCGCTTTACTGCATTGCTTTTTGGTCTCTGTGTCTCTGGGTCATTCCTTTATTCTGGTAGTGTTGTTCAAGGATGCCGCGCGTTTTATGTTGTGGCTTTGGTTGAACACGCCGCCGGGCATACTCCGTAGACGACGATAACGAGGATGGGAAACAGGCAACCCAACATTGTAGTGTAAAAGTACCTAGTATGTCCTTGAAACAAGTACTAATGTATGTATATAAACAACTGAGTCTGATTTTGTGGCACTGGACTCATGGTAGGGTTGTTTCTGCATCACGAAAACACGAAGCAGCAGGCTTATCCAACCTGAGGAGGTTCTCTAAATTCCCAAGCAAAGAGCTAAATGGAAGGTGATTCTCTGCACCATACTCTAGCTAGTACTGTTGCTCTTCCAGCCAGGATCTGGTATCGCCGACCCTGAACGCTGTTCATCAAGAGGTAGAAAACCACACCTCCTCTACAGCTCTGATGGCTCCCGGCCCAGACCCGGGTATTAGTTCGCTCTCAGCCCCCCCACCCAGCCCAACCAGAACCGACCGCTGAAGACCATCTTCCGCCGGTTCTCGTCTATTGCCCCAGGGACGTAGTCCAGCAAAAAAGCATTCCCATGACCGAATATCGCTAGTTTTACATCCCAATCTGCCGGTGGCCCCGGCCGGTCGTTGGCACCACAGCAGCAAACCCCCCAGGGCAAAGACTCCCGCAAAAACAGCACTCCGCTCCGCTCCGCTCACATGATACAGCAACCCCCAGCCAGTCAATCAATGAGATGCCCCATACTCCTGGGCTTCGAGATGGGCGATATGGTCCCCATGGATTCCGCGTTCATCTCGTCGGTTGGCGTCGTCGGCGCACTCCCCGCCTTGCCCGTTCCCGCCCGCCAAGCCGCGCCGCCACCGTCCGTATTCGGCGGACCAGTGAGAACAGTGAGCGGGACAGGCTTGCTGACCTTGTTCTTGGGCCGCAGCGAGGGCAGGCTGAGGAAGTCGTTGGGCATGTCGATGGGCGAGGACAAGTCCGATGAGCCGGCTTCGGAAGGAGGTTTTCTGGGGGTGGTTTTGAGATCTTTGAGGGACCCGGTTGCCGTGGACTTGGTTGTGCGGAAGGTTTGATCGAGCCTGTTTTTGGGCTTCGCCGGTTCCTTCTTTGGTTGGCGCGGTTTCCGCCTGGGCGCAGGTTTTGATGGCTGAGCGGGCTTCGAAACGCCCCCGTTGCCAAACATGAGGGTGCTCTGTTTGGACTTGCCCTTGGTCGCCGGCTTGACTGTGGGAAGAGGGCTGCGAACCCGGGGGCTGGCGCTTGGTGTGGGCATGCCGCCGTGCTCGAGCAGCTTGGACCTCCGGACCGTGGTTGTCTGCTCCTCTTGTGAGGAGACGAAGCCGTCATCGCCGGCACTCCTCGAACGCTTGCGCTCGAGCAGAACGTCGATTCTATCGCGGTTCAGGCTGTCTGCGCGCTGCTTCTCCTTCTGCTCGTCGCCCGTGACCATGTAGCTCTCGCGGTCTCCGATATCCTGCTGATCCCAGCGCGGTAAGTTGACCAGTTCTGCAATGTCGTCGCACTTCCCGCGCACGACGAGATCCCAGCAGTCCTTGAACTCGGCGCCCTGTGGCTCAGGGTCAAGGTTGATCCACGCCGTGATGCCGTCCCTCCGGCTCCTGGTCAACTGGCACATCTCTTTGACAATCCTCCGCACGCCGGGAATCTTTAGACTCGTGCCCACCACAATAACGGCATCAGGGACCCTCCGCAGGTCGGCCTTGGACACGTTCCCGATGGCTTCCTCGTCTGGGTTGTACTCGTTATACAGTACGATTCGCGGCCGCAGCCTGCCAATGCCATGGCTTCGCTTCCCGGCGAATGCTGTCCGCACTTGGTCTTGTTCTTTGCATTTCTCGCACAAAGGGGGTTCCGGACCCTCAAACAGGGATGCGTTGAACGGTTCCACATGGCCGCACTTTGTACAGACCATCTTCTCAAGCCCGCCGTGGAGCTGGATGGTGGTGGGCCAGGGTGCCTTGGTGTTCAGAGGGACCGTGGTCGCCAGGGGTGGCATTTGGGTGTCGAGGGTATCGATGTTCTGGCTATACATGCGCATGAGCCTGCCCTCGGCGGCAATTGACGCCAGCATGTGATGGAACGGGGTCGGCTGCGCGTTGGACGTCATCTGGGCCAGCTCGCGGACCATGGTGTGGAAGGACTCGGTCGACGAATCATGCTTGTACACTGAGGCGTCGAAGAGATGCTTCCCGGACGCCTTGAGCTTGTGCTGGCCACGGAGGGTCGCAAACAGGCCCGTCGAGGAGCGAAAGTCGGGGACTAAAATGGGGCGTTAGCGTACACAGG
>MU854318.1:234782-249818 GCA_033296685.1 Parachaetomium inaequale
AGGGGGGGGGGGGGGTTATTTTTTGGCCCGCGAAGAAGGAACATACTGCCAGCGGACACGGAGATGCCAGCACCCGCAATAACCACGATTTTCTTCTTCTTCCGCAGAGCCAACATGAGCCTCTGGAGATTCTCATCCTCGTCCTCGCCATGGTTCTCCAGGTCGATGTGGGCAGTCGTGCGCGGTTTCGCAGGGGCGGTAATGCGGCGGCGCTTGGAGGGCGGGGGCCCGTCTGTCCGCACGCGGATTTCCTCGGTCGAATCTGACATGTCGGAGTATTTCAGGGGCGAGTTGCTGCCGGACGTGTGGGCGCTGGAAGAGGGCGAGGGGTAGCGCTTGGAAACGTCCAGCACCGGGCTGGGCGGAGAGGGCGATTGGGAGAGGACCGAGAGCGGGGAGGAAGGAGGAGAGGACTGTTGATGCTGGGGGGAGTCCATGGCTGCGGCTCGGGTCTGGCGAAAGCGCAGGAGCTGGCGGAGAAACTCAATTGCGCTGCGCAGTCAGAGAGCCGCAGGTTGGGCGGGAGAAGGAGAAGAGGCCGCGTCGTAAAGAGTGGATGGTGCGGTGTTATCTCATGGCGAAGTAGTACACTGCAGCTCACGTGTTTTTCTGCCCTCTTTTGCTGACTCTATATTTTGTTGTGTGAACAATGCAGGGTCTGGTAGGCTGGTGTTCACGCGTCGGCGCGTGAATGGCGTGAATAGGGCGAAAGGAGGGTGGTTGAAGGAAGTAAGGATTGTACATTCGTTACGGATGATTCTGACGGCTGGGCATTGTTGCAGGCGTTGGCGTTCTTTGTTGGGCGTTGCCAACCAGTGACAAGCATGACAAGCAAAGGGGCACGGCAGAGCCCATGGAATGTGAGTTGGCGATTGGCGGCAGGTTCCCGCCAATCCACTCTGCCGCATCCCCGGAAACTAAATTACACGGTGGACTTTGAGATTTGTTCCTTCTCGAGTTATTCGTCTTTCTACACAGTCCGCAAAGCATAGGGGGCACAAGTCCGTAGGTATCCTTAAAGCGTGCCTGGATTTGTTCCTGAATGAGCCTTCAGCGCCTCTGGTTGCGCATCCATTCTCGGGGCAGACAATGCCCGTGAGTGACCAGGACGGTGCAGTGCACACCCATAGGAACCTGGAAAAACCGGGAGTGCCAGTTTCGCGCAATGCTGCAGTGTTTGGTTACCTCGCACATGTGGTGAGGCGACCGACGTAATGGGCCTATTTATCCTCCCTCCGCTTCAGCTGGGTGGTAGTCAGGGATATCGAGCGATGTGAAAGTTGTCAAAAAAATGGAAGCCCGCTTTGGACCCGAAACAGAATGACGTGCCTCGGGCCTCGAGGAGCTCAGTTGGGGAAGTGCCTGGACCCACTCGGACGCGTTGCTCGGAAACGGATCCAGGAGCGTTGCATTTTGAGTCTTGGCAAAGGCTGGGATTGTGTGCCATCCACGTGCCAGCCACATCTGCTGTGGCTTGAGGCAACAAGGTTTCGGTCTCCACCTGCTCCATGTTCCCATGTTGGCAACCCACAGTCCACAACCGCAGGCCTGCGGACCTGCTGCAGCTTGACACTGGACATTCACGGCACATTCGCTTCACATGTACATGTAAGCTTGGTCCAACTTGCGCATTGTATTCAATACCTTGGTCATCATGAGCAACTGCCCCCTCTAATTCGATCCGGCCGCATAAAGAACATCGATTTTCTTCTACGCCACTCCGTGACTGCCTAACAGCACCATCTCCAATAACTAATCTCCATCTCCGGGGTCCTTCCTATTCATCAGCGCATCATTGGACAAAGACAAGGCCATCCGTTTGAGGTCACACCTGCACCACAATCATTGCTGGCATATCTATTTGCTTGCTGCTCCAACAAAAAACAGAAAAGGTTGCAGGCGTCGTCCATTAGCTCCCATTGCTTTCTTTGACACGCCAGCCCAACAGTCCAGGCCCGAGGTCGCTGAGGCCCGTTTGGTGGGCGGCTGGCGTCAAGTCCAACCCGGCCATTGCTTGGTGTTTGTGCCCTTGACTGCGGGCCGGCAAGCCCCAGATGAGCGCCGACGATATGGCCCTCCTCCTGGAGGGGGACCCCATGAATGTCGACGGGGCCATGCAAGGGCTCCAGGGCATCCAGGACATGCAGGGGATACAAGGCATGGAGGGCATGGAGGGTATGGACGGCATGGGGAGTATGGGGGGCGCCATGGCCCTGGACGAAGTCGACTTGTTCGGGGACCCCGTCATGGACGACGCCCTCGCCGGGCTGCCACCGCCGCCGCTGCCGAGCAAGAAGCTGCAGCAGCGTCTGGACGAGCTGCGCACCCACGGCTGCTGCCAGGGCATTGCCTGGTCGCGCCAGGGCACCATCGCATCCATCGCCAAGGACGCCATGTCGATCGACCTGCGCTTCATCCGCTGCAACCCCGACACCACCGACTGGGAGCTGAGCGAGCCGAGCTCCTGGTCGCCCCCCTCGCCGGCGGCGTCGCCGCCAGCGCCCAACCCGCCCACGCCCATCTCCCTGGCCTCGACCAGCGCCCCCTTCGTCCACCTGGCCTGGAGCCCCACCATGAGCCCTGACCTCGCCGTCATCGACGCCCTCGGCCGCCTGACCCTCCTGGGTTTCTCCATCGCCAACAACCAGCCCTACCCCGTCCGCCGCTGGGAGACCGATGTCGTCGACGACCTCCACGCCGTCGTCGGCTGCTACTGGCTCCCCCCGGGAATGGCCCCAAACAAGCAGGCAAGTCGAGCTCTATCTGCGCACGATGCCAGGCCCCTGCTGACTTTTTCCAACAGTATCACCTCATCCATGGCCCGGCCACCAAAGGCCAGACCGAGTATCGGTACGAGCATCAATTCTACCCGGCGTCTGGCCCCTGGCACCCCAACTCGTCCAAGAGTGCCTTCCTGTGTGTGACGACGAATGGCGCCCTCAAGCTCTTCTTTACCCAAAACAACGGCCGCCCAGAGGAGACAGCACTTGAACTCGAGAGCGTGACCTCTTCTGACGATCTGATTACCCACGCCTCGTTGTGCTCAGATAGGAGTAATGCCCCCCTCCCCACCATATGTGCCCGTTGCGCCGTCAGCTGACATCCCCGTCAGACACTCTCCTGATTGCCCTCGCAACCGCGTCAAAACAGCTGAGGATTGTGAGGGTTGGCATCCAATGGGGCCTGCCTCAAGTCGACAAACAAGTGCCTCCCCAGAGCCTTCCCCTGAGACCGTCTCTTCGAGAAAGCCATGTGGCCGTGACCAGCTGGGTGCAGCATGGGTCCGGTGAATCGGCTCTGGACGCCTCCACAGCTCAGCTATCGCACATTGAAATCCTTCCTGCTGCCCACACAGCCCCGTCCCAGCCCATGGCCCCCCCGGTCGTCCTGACAGTGCGGTCGTATGTCCTGCAAGACGCCTCCCCCTACCACCAAGAGAGCCAGAGTATCATCGATCGCTGGGAGGTCGTTACCGACCAGCCCCAAGCCTTGCACCCGGCTTTCGAACAGCTAGCGTCCAAGAACGGCGCCTCATCCACACCTCCCGTACGTATCCCGCCAATCGAAGTTGAGTAGCGCGGCTAACTGGAGCTCTAGACCATGACACGCTTGCGCAAACTCGACCCCATCATACTACCCAAGGTGGTCGTGACCGTCACCACAGCACAGTTCGGCAGGGTACTCTGCTTTGCTTTCAGCGACGGCACTGTCCAGTACAGGGACAGGTTCACAATGAACGAGATGTACAGCGAGCCCGACACCGACAGCATCATGCACCCACTTCAGGTTGGATTCCACTACGTCAATAATACCCCATGTGAGCACTCCTTTTGCGCATTGTGCCACCGTATTTTGGCGTTTGCTGACTCTCTATCAGGTCTTCAGGTGGCCTTCTCGCCCACCAACTGCTCCTTCGCCCAGATCTGTGAGGATTCGGCCGTCAAATGGAACAGACTACATTACCCGATGGAGGCCCCAGGGACGGCATTGCAGAGCGGTAAGCATGCCCGATGTTTTACGAACATGATCCAAGCGCTAACTCGCGTCCCAGCCGACCAGAATATAATACGAGTCGCCTTGACCGTCGCGCAATCCGCCACGGCGGTGAACCAGGGCGCCTGCGACGATATCTTGGCCATGGCCCGGCCGTTTGCGCAAATCCCAGACTTCGCATCCGCCTGGGTAAAAGAAATGGTCAACATGCTCAAGATCAATGTCGACTACTCGGAAAATTCCCACCACGAGCAGCTTGTCAAAAACATCCTCCTGCAACACTGCCTCGGCATCATCAGCCATCTCAGCTTTCGCGGCGACTTCAAGCCACGTCTACATGGCGGCAAATTTGCCATGCTCGCGCTGGGTGTGAGGAGCGTCTTCCTCGTCATCACGGTCGCCAACACGCCAATGGGCATGAAGGAGAAGCTGAACCCCCTGGACGACCCGGACGTGGTGGACGCGGTAACGGGGTGCGCGACATGGGGCATCTCCCTGCTCGCGTGGCTTACAGACTCCCTCTTCCAGCTCCTTGACGACCCAGAGATCATGGCCATGCTGGGCGAACAGAAACGCTTTTCCGACCTGGCAAAATACCTCGAATCCAAGAACCATGTTGCTCTGCAGCTGCTACTCTGCTCCTCCACGCGAGGCTTCCTGTCGGCTCTTTGCCGCCGTCTCCAACATGTCGAGACGGTAAGCAATCGCGCGGCCCAGTACTACGAAACGCGCGTTCAGCAGCAGCAGGACCCGGCCGCTGCCACATCAGCATCGGGCCGCCCCCACCCAGCACTCTCCCGGGCATATCAGCGGATGGAGCGGGCCGTCTCATCAGCACTCGTCAAGGTGTCTGAATTTGACCGCCTCCTGAGCGATCTCAGCAGTGACATCCAGACAGCCTACCACACGTCCCTCTCCCCGCTCGTCGCGTCCAAGGTGAAGCCCCAGGCCGCCAACCTGACTGAACAGCAGAAGCAGCAAATGAACGACCAGTTTATCAAAAAGGCACAAACCCACATCGAGCTGGATATGCTGGTGGGGCAGAACCCGCCGCCGAGCTTCCGCGAGGTCCTGTTGAAGTTGTTCACCGCCACGCTCCCGGCCTTTCGCACCCAGACGGACCCGGCCAAGCTGTACTTTGCCAACTATGACCTGCTCGAGGTGGAGGATAGCCCGAGCACTTTGGCCACGAGAAAGGCGGCGGGCAAGTATGTGGACGTCTTCAAGCGGGCCGAGCTGGTTGTCGGGCCACGGGGGAAGCAGACAAACGGCATGGGGCCAGCCAAGGGCGTCGTCGCCAACGGAGAGGAGACGAGGAGCGCGGCTGGCAACGGCGTCGGCGAGGACAGCGGAATGGCGAGTTACAGAACGGCGATTTTCGGGACCTGGACCGGCATTGGGGACGGCAATGGCCCGCAGTGGCGCCGCTGTGTGCGCTGCGCGGCGGTGGTTGGGGACATTTGGACTGGAAAGCCGGGGTACCATTTTGTGTTGTCGCAGCAGAGGAAGTGCGTGTGCGGAGGGAGCTGGGGGACGGTGCCCAGGGGCGCTTAGAAAGGCCAGCGGCTCGCCCGTCAGGCTCCCAAGCTTCAGGAGGCGCCGTTGAAGAGTGAGGAGTGGCCTGGCGATGTAGGCCATGCTGGGTATTTTCAAAAGGAAGAAAGCATCAAATTAGAAACGGGAAACATCAAACTAGAAACGGGCTGGAAGCAAGAGGATAGGCCCATCAAGCAAGAACACATCAAGCAGGAGCCGTTCAGATAACAGAAATCTTGTCTTCGGGATGCACTCGACTCTTTGGTATCCGAACGCATACTAGTATCTCAGCCCGTCACTCCCTCTCCCCCTCCCACAAGAAGCCCTGCTCCACGCCCGGAATCAGCGGCCTCAAGGCCATGCCATAGTCGCCCCCGTTGGGCGTCCGCAGCAGCGTGTGGATGTGGAACTTGGCCGGCTCCTCGTTGGTCAGGAACACGCCCGAGTGGTGGTCAAACTCGACAATGACGACGGGGCTCTGGAGACGGTAGTAAAACGCATCCTCATCGCCAAACCCGCCGATCCAGCAGAAATACGTCTCGCCGAACCACCGCTCCATCTCCGCCATGCGCACCTCCCGCGCCCGCGCCGGCAGGTACAGCAGGTACTCCCGCAGAATCCCCCGCACCAGCTCCTTTTGCGGCTCGTCCATCTCGGACACGAGCACCCCCTCGTAGGGCACGACCCGGTTGTCGCGGTACGCGCCGCACAGATGCCGCTGGTCGTCGTGGTTCCACCTGCCCTTCGGCATGGCCGGGTCCCGCAGCAGCTTGTACACCTGCGCCCGGCCTTGCATCTCCCCGCTGAGACTCTGCATCAGCCGCAGGCCGAGCTTCTCCTCCTCCTGGAGGATGCGCGTGCCCGCGTAGGGGCCCGAATCGATCAGATTCGGCTCGGCGCCCGTGAACCAGGGAGACAGGACGACCTGCGTTCTGTGCAGGAAGACGTTGAGACACAAATGGTGGCCGTAGAACGAGAACCCCCAGGGCGCGGCGGTCGAGGGGGAGCCGAACAGGACGAGGTTGTACGAGAACTCGTTCATGACGCGCGGGGCGCGCACAAGGTCGCCCAGGAAGCCGTTGATGCGCATGGCGGCGAGCGCTTTCGCGTAGCCTTCCGGCGAGAGGGTCGCCTCGAGGAGGGCGAGGGCGGCGGCGCGCGGGGTCGGGTCCAGCTCGTCGAGGCGGAGGCCCTTGTCGGAGAGGAGGAATTCCGGGTTGGACCAGGAGCGCCACTCGGGCGAGTCGATGTGGTGGGTGACGAGGGCGAGCTGGGGCGGGGTGAGGTGGGAGATGAGGGTGGTCGCGGCCGAGACGATGGCGCTGATGGGCATGCCCTCGTCTTGGAGGCGGAAGAGGTCTGGGCGGATGTGGCCTGGGGGGGTGGGTGTAAGTGAGGTTGCTTAGGTTTGATCAAGGATATGGCAACGGACCGTCGTTGGTGACGCCCCTGAACGGCTCCTGGAACAGGTTGCGCCAGTGCAGGTACAGGCCGTGCAACCATGGCGGGACACCGCTCTCCTTGAAGGCCTTTGCGTATTCATGGGCATCCTGCGTCTGCATGGTGGTGAAGCGGGGGGTGCTGAGGTCGGGGAGGTGCTGGCGGTAGGCGCCGCCGCTGTGTTGGTCTTCTGAAGCCATCTTGGGGTGGGCTGTAAGCAGTCGGTGACTAGCTCACTATGAGAGGGCTATGGAAGACGAAATGAGATTGAAAGTGGGAGAGAGAGAAAAAGACCTGAATACATCAAGCCATGATTGTGACCGGGACGCGCACCCTCTCCACTCGGGAGGTGAGTGGCTCCTGGCAACGGCCCATCCGGAGGTTGAATTACAGCCCTGCTGCCGGGTCCTGGAGGCAAAACTATGACCCGGAAGCCAGCAAGATCTCACTGCTGCGAAGGGTGAAACCCGGCCAAAGAGTGTGGGGGACAGGGGAGCTCTCTTGGTGGAGTTGCCCCTCCCCCGCTCTCTTGCACCCCCTGTAACGCTCCCCTTCCACCGGGCTCAGTCGAGCATCCATCAGGGGCTGATCAGGCCGGCAATTTGGTGCTTCTCCGTCTCGAGATATTCCAGAACCCGGAAGGATAATTCGAGAAGCACGCCGAGATAATCCTCAAGGTATTTCAAAGAGGTCGTCACTCCTCTGATAGGCACCTCACAACTCCCTAAACGCAACATGAAACAAGTCCACTGCCCTCCTCAGCACCCTCAACTCGTGAATATTCTCCTGAATAGCTGCATCCCAACCAACAACCATTAGCACCACCCCAGATCTTCACAGGTAGGTAAGGTAGGTAAGGTACTCACCGCCAGGCGCCCCCTTAGCCTCCAAATGCGCCTCGCGACTCACCCACCCAATAACCATCCTCACCGCCCTCTCCTCACCACCCCCATCATCTCCTTGGACACTCTCCCCAAACGCCAACCCTTCAAATCCCTCAGGCGGCCTCGCGCCCACAGCACTCACAAACCGCCCAACATTACCCTCGGCAAACCCATCCTCAACGCCAAACGCAGTAAACACCTCGGTGCACGGCGCGCCAAGAGCAGCCCGCCAGCCCTGCTGTTGTTGTTGTTGTTGTTGTTGTTCGCCTGCTGCTGCCGCAAACGCAAGGGTCTCCTTTGCGCCGAGCGACGTCCCGAGCTGTGAGGAGCGGTAGCTGGTCGCGGCTTCGGCCGAGGACCACTCTGTCGAGGTTGTCAGCATTTTATAGACGGGAATTAAAGATAGGAACAGAAACGGAAGGAAGGGAGAACCCCACTCACCAGTACACAAAACGCCCGTCTCCGGGTCCTCCATCTTGACGCCGAAAAGCGCGCGTTGGAAGCCCTCCTGCTTCTTGAACTCGTTCAAGACGGCTGCGGCCGGTTGCTCATTTTGGCTGAGTGCTTGGAAAACGAACACTGGTGACGCGGCCATTGCTAACAGACGTCTTTCTTTTTTTCCCCAGGTTGCGCCGTGAGGAAGTGAGTGGTCAACTACAACAGTGAATTTGTGAACAAGGGGAGAGACCCCGCTGGACATGGGATTTGATGACGTTTGCTGGCCTGGCCATTTATAATCCGTTTCCGCGACGCCCACTCCCAACTTCAACATGGAGTTTACTCACGTCCGGGACACATCACCACCTTCTTCAACACTCGAGGGAACCGGAGGTGGGTGACAATGCCGGGCTTGAATTTGGAAATGTCAAGAACTCTATCATGGCCGAGAATCAAGAGGCATCCCCCCGCTGGACACAAACCCCCCACCCAGAGTCACCCCTTGTCGAAAAAGTCATGTTTGCAACAAAACGTCCGCAGCAATGCCAAAAGCCAGGAGCACTGACGACCCGGCAGTCGGGCTTTGGAGACAGCACGACATGTAGCGTCACTGTCCCCCGAGAGACGCGACCAGCCCAGCCCGGTGCCCTACCATTCCAAAAACTCGGAAACGAGGACACAATCCAACAAGCGTTTCGACTGCCAATCACTGGAATCAGCCTGTCGTGGTTCCTCCTCTGCAAAACCGAGTTAGCAGGTGGCGAGATAGAGCGCCAACAGTGCCACACATACCGGCCGAGTCCGAGACGCTGGCTCCGGAGCAAAGTCGCCTCTGCACGCGGTCGCCTTCCCTATCCCGGTCCCCGCTGGCTTGACAAGCGGCGGAGATCGGCAGAAAGGTTCCGGCATGTCGCCCTTACTATCGCGCTTCTCTCCTTCAGAAAGGATCCCGCTTGTTGGCACTGCACGCCACGACGCAGACCCGTCTGACCACGCCGCGTGGCTGTAAACCTGCCGGGTAAGCTCCAACAAAACTCGATGTGCGAAACGATAAGGCGAAAGCCCGCCTGTATCCGTGATAAAACGCTGAAAACCGTGGCCGATGCGAGCCACGGGCTGGGAACAATGCAAGCCGACATTCGCGCCCAAACGCGCCTTTGCCGATGGCCATGGTTGCAGATGCGGTCAACCCGGTGTTTGGTCCACCAACCGCCATACATCTGCGAGCTCGGAGTGCCGGTGGACGCCGGCCGGACGAGTTGCACTCCTGATCCTGGCGGATCCATGGTTGACAGCCCTCCCTCCCACGACCGTTTGTGAGAGGGGAAACCACGTCAGCCAACCGAAGGGCCTTTTAATGTCTTGCCCAGGACAAGACCTCGCGAGCATTGTCCGCGCCCCTGAAGACGGTCAGCAATGGAACGGACTTCCAGTCGGACGGGTACCTACGTGGCAACGGTAACCCATCAAACCACAGCCAGTCAAAGGCAATCCCGATAATTGTGCAATAACCGCGCTGTTACCTGCGCAGCCGTGACCCATAACATAACGCCGTTCAACTCGGTGGGAATCCCCGCGAAACGTGCTCCGTGAACCGCAACCGAAGCGACCAAGATGCGCCGAACGAAGAGCCGAAATGGAAAGCCGACCTGGTAGCCGTTCTTCAAATCCGCCGAAGACCATTGACACGCCGTGCACCGTCTGGGGTAACGCCGTTTCCAGTGCCCGCTCCCAGCCCGAAACACCACTGGATGAGTCATCTAGCCGAGGAATCTGGTGGACAGTGGTCAGGACCAGACCTCAAACCGGGCACCGCTGGGTAAGACACTCACCTATAACACTGTTGCCTCAAAAACACCAAGCTCCATGGCGTGACATGTACACGTTGACCGAACCGTGACACATTACAACACCACCGAGTCCTGTTGTCGATGTCGGTGTCTGTACCATCGAACAACAGGTGGGCCTTTTAACGTCCTGCCCAGGACGAGCTTCGGCGCCATGGCGTCCCGAGGTGCTGCCGTGGCTTGACGGGGCGAATGAGCCAAGGGGCGTTGGCGGGCTTCGTCATTGGGGGCGGAGAGGACGGCGGTCCTTTTCGAGTGCAGTCGAAGGAGTTGCCATGGTGTTGGCCGACAGGCGAAGCTGGTGAGAAGCGGGCATCGGGAGGGCTGCTCGAGGCAAGCTGGGTGCCCGAGGCGAAAAGTCGAGGGCGTGACTTGATGGGTGTACTGGGAACTGCCGAGTGCTCAAGGGATCATCCACGCCAAAGAGGCAGCCTGGGGAGAGAAGTTCGCCATGAAGGAGGGCACTGGCAACGAGACAGCGAGGATGGAAGTGAAAGGGAACAGGAAGAAGAGCGGCCGTCAACTGGGGAATAAATACTCGAGGGGAAGACTCCTGTGGCTGCCTTGAAGGTGCTGCATCGGGCGAGTTGGAAGGTGCCCTATGACCTGCAGTGACCACCTGGGCAGGTGTGCATGAAAGAGGGGACGGGAGTTGCCATCCAGCCATCCCAGCTCAAAGCAGCCCGGTCAACCAATCATTTCAGAGTGTTCTGTGGAGCGTCTGCTCAAAGGGCAAGGGTCCCCCTTGTTCTCTCAGGAATTGGAGACAACTCGAACCACAACAACCAGCACCTCCCAAACCATCACCATGGCAGTCGGTTCTATTGCAGGAGCGGTGCCTACCCTCAGGGCACCACACTGAGATTGGGTTGGGCAGCCAGAGCCAAACCTGAAATTCACGTGGAAGTCACGGTCGTTTCTCGCCTCTGAGGAGGCCGGCGCTGCAAACAGCTCCGGGTACCATGGACTCCAAGGACAGCTTCCCGGCCGATGGCCGATTCGGCGCCGTACACATCATCGAGCCCAGCTCCCAGCACACCCACACGGCCATCATGCTACACGGCCGGGGCAGCAACGGCCCGGAATTCGCCGAAGAACTCGCCGAGACAGCAGCGCCCGGCCAGCAGCCGCTCACCCAGAGGTTCCCCAGCTGGCGTTGGGTGTTTCCGTCGTCCCAGGAACTGTGGAGCACCGCGTTCGAGGAGATGCTGCCCGCCTGGTTCGAGGCCCATTCGCTCACGGACACGACGGCAAGGGAGGACTTGCAAATGGGAGGCATCAAGGAGTCGGTGGCTTACATGCAGTCGATCTTGGACCAGGAAGTCGCAAGACTGGGCGGGGATGCCGAGAAGGTGGTCATCATGGGCATCAGTCAGGGGGGCGCCATTGGGATGTGGACGTTGCTGTGCCAGGGCATCCTCGACAGGCGGTTTGGGGCATTCGTAGGGGCCAGCACTTGGCTGCCGTTTGCAGCGAATATTCAGAGACTCTTGGGCAGAGGCGATGGCCAGGAAGCAGCAAAGGCAGCCTCGGAAAACAGCCCGTCGGATAGCTTTGTCGAGGACATGCTGGCTGCGCGGAGTCAGTCCGCGTCGCAGCACACCAGCAGGCCGCTGCTTGCCACTCCCGTGTTTCTCGGCCACGGCCTCGATGATGCCGTTGTCGACGTCGAGCTCGGTAGGCAGGCTCATGAGGCACTTGCCGACGTAGGATTCCAAGTTGAGTGGAAAGAATACTCGGGCGCGGAGTTGGAGGGGCACTGGCTCAAGGCACCAGAGCAGATCGACGACATCGCCTCTTTCCTGCTAAAGGCTACGACGGACACTGCGAGTTGAGCACAGGCAGACTCGGAAATTGGCAGCGGCTTGTAGAAACTGAACGGAGAGATTCCGGGAGAACGTAGAAGGTACTACCTCAAACACCCCTGCCGGTGGCAGGCTTTTTGCGCATGGTCGGGTGCATCGTGCCTTCCCAACTCAGGTGGCCTCAACCAAGCCCGAGACTAAGAAATCTAGCCAGGAAGGCACCAAGGCGCATAATCGTCTGTCTGGCGGAGCTGAGCTCGACCCAAGCGCAAATTCCCGTCTTCTTCATGGCCACTTGGAAAGAGTGAAGTCGGACTTGTGCCCGCTCGTCTCTGCAACCGGCTTCCCCCTCCGACCACCACACGCCCAGGCAGCCCCAAAGCATACAACTCCCCTTCCTAATATTCTTAGGAATCGATGGACGCATTTGAAACAACTGGAAGCAAGCCCGACCGGTTGCACCAGTCGCTGAGCAGTGCATGGGCCAGCTTCCTCAGTGCCCAGCACTGCAGTCGCGAGCTCGGCGCCTTCAGGAAGTCGCTGGATGAGCATGCCCGGCAGACAAGCCTGTCAGTTGCGTCCTTGCAAAGAGACACCGCCACCAGACACGACCTGCTCGCCACTGCCGTTGCCGAGGCCAAGTCCAAGATCGAACATCATGCCGCCGAGCTCGAGGGGACAGCCGCTCTCCAAACCAGCCTCGCTACTCTCCAACAGGAGATCGGCCAAGATAGGGAGGATGCGTCAGAAAAAATCACAGAGTTGTCTGAGAAACTTGTGGCTCAGCAGGAGTGCCTGGACGGGGTGCGGTGTGCGACATCCCACGACATCAAGACCATCCAGGAGCAGTACCGTCTGACGCTTGAGAAAGTCGAGTCTCTTCAAGGCGAGCTGCGCGAGACTCGAGCAGAGAAGCTTGCTTCAGAGCTGAAGCTGGCTGCGCTCGAGAGCCAGGTTACGACAATGGCCCAGACCCGCCAGGGACTCTCCGAGGACAGTGTCAAGCTCCTGGACGAAATTCTTTCCCGCCGGGACGACTTGATGAGGCTGCTGGAGAGGCAAGACCAAGAGATTCCCTCTCAGAGCTCGGCACCACCCACAGCCCAACCCGGCATTCCGCTCTCTCAGATTCCCGCAGTACCTTATGGGGCCGTTTTTCAGGAGCAACGCCCAGCTCCAACCATACACGACGACCAACACAACATCAGTAAAGACAACAACTCACCCGTACCCACCAAGAGAAAACTTCAAGACCCCGTCCAACCACAGCCTAAACGCCCCGCCCCATCCAACGACCCCAGCGAGGACATTCGCTCCCTCTACCTCGTCTTCCGAGACAAGTACAAGACCAACCCGCCAAAGTCCGACACGGCCTTCATCTGGCAGTTCATCGGCAGCATCGAGAACCCAGCCATGTCCAAACACATCCAGGAGTCGCTCGTCGCCATCCTCCCCGAGCATGTCAAACCCACCAGGGACACGAGACGCAAGGACGCGAGACGCAAGAACCCGCGGAAGCATGTCGACATCTCCAAGGGGTTGACGTGGAGGAAGTTTCGGGAGGCACTGGTTAAGATTCCGGGGCCGTCCTGAGGGGGTCGGCGGAAAGGGGTCAGGGAGTCAGGGTATGAGCTGCTGAGGATGATACCTAGTTCTTTGCTGTATTTGTCCGCGGACGGACCACGACTTTGCTGGATATTTTGCTAGATTGCTTAAGCTATAGTTGCAGTCGTAGCATGTTCCCCGAGAGGGATGACTTCTGATTTGGCAATTGATGGATCGTGACACCCACCCTCAACTCCACATCTCGGTAAAGAGAGAGAGAGACCAAAAATATACAACACCGGGGATTCGCTGGTCGTTACCGACCCAACTAGTTACTAGTCCGGCGGTCAAAAGCTTATCTTTTGGGGTAGGAGGGGTCAAAAAGTAGGGGTTAGGTCTCAGGATCTAAAAACGGGGACCTCTTTTCCTCTATTAGTGCTGTCCGTTTCAAGAAAACGGTGAAACTAGCTGTGCCGTCTAACCGTTCAGGCTAATGCAGTAGGTACGGCACAGCGGCCAATCGAGCACTACTATTGGGCATAGCCCCGCCTCAGGCAGTTACTAGGAATATGGCTCTTGGTCGCTGTCGATATACCGGCGTCGGGCAAGGCCGCGAAAGCCGCCGTCGCCGCCGAAGTCGACCCTAGGGACGGTCAGGGTTATAGCCCGTAGGAGAAAGTACAGAAGTACCTTATTAGGTGGGAGCAGATCTTCGGGATCGGTAACGAACTTGGTTACTTTCTATTATCATCATCGTGGTCGCCCGCGGTAGTACAAGGCCGGCCGGCCTCCTCAAGCGCCAGCCGTACGGCGGTACGGTCCTCGTCTGCGGCGTAGCCCGAGACCGCGCGGACCGAGTACGCGATGTTCGGCCGCGTCGTCTACTGCTGTACGACGACGACCCGGTCCCGCTCGAGGTGCAGCGTACCGAAGAACACGGCCTCGTCGCGGGGCGGCATCGTGGCCGTGAGGAAGACGAGCTGGGTACCGAGGAATAGTAGGAACGCGCCGACCGCCCGTAGCTACGGCTGGAAGCTATACGACGCGTCGAGTACAGTGTAGCACTCGTCGAGCACGAACTAGTCGAGCTGGTGCCGTACGACCCCTCGGATTCTGGGCCTTGACCTTGGGTCACATAAATTCGACTATGAACTGCTGTACGAGAAAATCCTTTTTAAGTCTGGTATCACTACCTTGCCGTGAGAACTAGTCTTTCCCGATGGCTGCTGATCCCGACGACCTACTCCTCTCGCGCGGCGTGGGCCTGATGCAATAGGGTAGGTAGGCCAGATGCCCCTGGACCGGATTTCATTCTCTTTTGTACCAGGTATCTAGACCTTGGATTCCATCAACGTGTTCGAGGCGGGCAAGGGCGCCTGGCGCCTCCCCTTTCGGGTTCAAGTTGGAGAAAAGATATCTTGATTCCGCGCGCTTGTTGAACTTCCTGTCGGGAGGTTGAGCTCCCTTAAATACACGATACAACGTCCCGTGTTACTTCGCCAAGAATGGAAGGAGAGGGAAAAAAAAAAAAAAAAAAAAAAAAAAAAA
>MU854318.1:249833-451610 GCA_033296685.1 Parachaetomium inaequale
CACACACCCTTGAATGCGCCACTGTCAGAGGGTTTCTAGCAGTTGCAGTTGTGGGTCTGCGGATCGACACCGTATCTGTCGCCCTCCCAAGTCACCCAGCCGCCGCGACTGTCTTGGTTGTTGCCATGGCAGTTGTCGATAAGCCAGTCCACAGCCTCGAAACAATCAACGCCATACGGATCGACCGCGTTGGTACTCCTCTGCTTGGTGTAGTGGACCGTCATGGGATCGCCGGCAGAGTTGTACCCGGGGCGCAGGTACACCCTCGTCTGGCCGAACGGAGTCTCCTCTGATTACACCCGTCCCTGTCAGCGGCGCCCGGTAATTGGGTAGGTGGGGACCCAGGGAAAGAAGAACACTCACTGAGGTACGAGCACGCATCATTTACGCCGTCCTTGAGGACCGACTGCTTGGCCCAAGAACCGCTTCCGTGGCAGGACCTGGACTGGCGCTTCTCAACCGCGGCGAGGTTGGGGGCGAGTTGGGCAACAGCGTCGTCCCAGACTGCGTTGTCAATGTCGGTGACGTTGCTCTTGGATCCGTCCGAATTGACAACCTCGTGCCAGGTGATGGGTGTGTTGGCGTGGATCTCCTCCAGGATGCTGATCAGTTCGGGCTCGAGAGGGACAGCCTGGGGGGCTGCCTGGACACGCTGCAGCAGCAGACCGAGGCCGGCGAGAAAAGCAGGTCCAACAAGCATCTTGTTTTGTTTCAGCGGGGAGAAAACGGTGTGAAGATGGGTGATGAGGCGGATGAGGAGTGGGAAGACGAGATTTGAGTTGAGGAATGGTGGCTATTTATGATAATCCTCAAGGACGCATCTCTCAACTCTCTCTCGTGCGCTCACCCGGTCCGGACTGCCCATCCATGTTACAAAGAGGCGCCTTGTCCCTGATGCTATTCGCAGTATGCCTACCAAGAGACGAAGAAAGAGGGACTACAGGCTGTCGTCAGTCCAACCTCCCGTGCCATGGGCAGGCACTCACCATTTGCAGAAGCGAGGAATCCGTACGTCAGTAGTGCTGAGGTTCTGTCTCTCAGCCGTAAAGCCAAGCGCTTAGCGATCCTCCGGCACCAGGGACTCAGGTCACTTTGTGGAGCCTCTCAGTCCTCAAGGGAAAGCCGTCCAAATTGATTTGGAATCGCTAGGTCTGTATTCGTTCTGTTGCTCGAGAACCAGACAGCAAGCGAGACAGCTGTGCAGGGTGGCTCTAGTTTGGAATCGCTAGATCTGTATTCGTACAAATGTTGCTTTCAAGACGGCAATGAGGAAGCTGTCCGGGGTGGTTTGGAATCGCTTGATCTGTAATAGGCATTTATGATTTAGGCAATCCAAGGCCTCGCTGGCGGCGAACCGTCCCATGTTCAGCTCATTACCTACTCTCGGCCAGCGAGTCAGCAAGGCTTCTGAGGTCGTAGCCGCCGTACAATTCATATGACTCGAGCGAGTTAACCTTGAAGAATCGACGTAGAATCGCTTCTCGGTCCTCTTTACTTCTCTAGTGCCGGACTTGTTGGAGTAGTGGTAGGCGATGGCCTCCTATAGGCGGCATTACTCGAGAAGCAACTTAGCAACGATCGGATCATTAGATTAATGGTCCTAGACAGAAGACTTGTAATCACGCAGACATTCGAAAAGTTCAAAAAACATCCAATATGCTCCCGGGATATCCATGAGGCGCGCTGTTAATTGTCAAGAACACTTGACGCGCCACCAAACCAACCATTACAATCCCCAACGCCTCGCGCTGAACCACTACGCCGCCTGCCATATCCGCCCGTGACCACGCTCTAAAGAAAGAAGAAAGAAGCAAAACTAACCAACCCACCCCCGTATCCCTCAGAAAGTGCCCCGGGGACCTCAAGCCCGCCACTTCCTCCCCTCGATCCCGCCCCTCCTAACCCTCCCGATCTTCCGTCCCTGCCCCTCCACCTGACTCCCAGCGCCAGCACCAGCGCCAGCACCAGCGCCAGCACCAGCGCCAGCCGCACCATCCTGATACACGCGAATCCCATTCACCAGCCAATAGGCCTGGCTAAACACGCCCGGGTTCGCCCCGACGTAGTCCTCGCACCGGTCGGCCAGCGCGGCGCACGTCGCGTCGCTGGCCCACACCTTGCCGGCCCAGTCGCCGCAAAAGGTGGTGTCGAACACCAGATTGTGGTTGGCAAAGTGGTCGTCGATGGAGCAGTTGGACCCGCCGACGAAGACGGCGAGCGGCGTGCCGAAGGCGGACGGGTCCGGTGCACCACCACCGCCACCACCACCACCACCACCATTCGTTCCGTTACCCGAGGAAGAGGAGGAGAGCTGGGCGGCGGTGGAGCTGCCGCGCGGGAAGAACCAGACCTTGATGGCGGCGTCGGTCCACTCCAGGGCGTACACGCCGCCGGCGGCGGCGTTGAAGCCGGCGCCGTAGTTGTCCGACGCGCGCGTGTCCTGCGTGCAGCCCTCGTTGCCCTGGCAGTTGGCCGAGACGAGCTTGGTTCCCGGGAGGGAGCCGGGGTTGGAGACGGAGCAGCCGGCGGCCGTGTGCAGCGTGACCGAGTTGGACGGCTGGCTGTTGACGCCCTCGATGATGTCGATCTCGCCCGAGGTCGGCCAGTTGGGGCCGAACATCCAGAAGGCGGGCCAGAGGCCGCACGAGCTGGACCCCGCGGCGCCCGCGGGCATGTGCGCGATGTCGGCGATGAAGAGGCCCTTGGTGTAGGCCTTTTTGGACGTGACGCGGACCGAGGCGCGGCCCGTCGTGGTCGTGTTGGCGTAGTCGACGCCGAGGTAGACGCCGCCCTCGGTGTAGCCGGCGAGGCCGTCGCGGCTTGCCGTGGCGGCGTCGACGTACTGGACGAAGCCGTGCGTCGGGTCGGGCTGGGTGAAGAAGTCGAACTCGTTGAAGAAGTTGCTGGCGTCGAAGGTGTCGACCATGCTGTAGGAGGCTACCCGGGCTGAGCCTGCTGTAAGCGCCAGGCTGGCGAAGCCAAGTGTTGGTCGAACCATTTTGGTATCGATTTCCCCTTTTTCGTGTCCTTAAGTTGCCCCAGCAGAGAGAGACCTGCTTCCCTGTGTGTTGAAATTGCAGTGAGCGAGTGGAAGTCGGTTGGCTGCCCCTGGCAGTGTGTAGTCGAACGGCAACAGAAAACCTTTCCAAGATAGATGTGGTCGATCCAAGAGGTTGATGGTTCTTAAGGAATAGGATTTGGCTCTTTTAAAGAAGGCAACGCCTCGTTGAGCTAGTGTGGTGAATACACTTTGGCTACGTTATTGATAACAGCTTGACAATAGCAATTGGCAGCCAGATGTCAATAGGGAACGTTGGCTCTCAATGGTCGACCAGCAACTCCAAGGCCGAACTAGGGAGAAATAAATAAACGAGATGAAAACACTACAGCCGCATAAGGAGAGACGACTGCGGCCGACGACGGCCGTGAACAGAATGATCGACAACGAGGAATGCACACGGCAAGTGAAGAAGAGTGAAGTAGGAATACGTTCATGAAATACCTCAGGCCTACATGGATGCAGCACCTCTGCATGCAGCTCCGGACTCGGGGGCTAGTTCGAAGCGCTGCTTTCCCTGCCCAGAGGCCGCCAAGTGAGAGAGCTATTCGCCTCGAGACATGATTCGGCCTGCGGAGTGGTCCCTGAGTGGCAACGGAAACAGCTTGGGCGTGTGTCTGTCCAGTCCTGGTGGTAAGAGCCAGACGACCAAGAACCGGGAGTCCAGGCTGTGTGGGGGGAAGCATGGAAGGCCCATGTTGGAAATCGAAACGAAACATTCGCGGCTCACGAGCGAATGGCGACAGGAGGCGCCAATGTGTGTTTGGTCAGATAATTTGACGGGAACGGTCAGGATGGCAAGTTAGGATCTGTCAGGAACGGATGCTGGGTTCGTGGGTGTCAAGATGGGGTTCGCCTCCGCAAGAGGAAGCTGTGTTTCAGACCCCGAACTCTGATTGCAGAAGGACAACGCCATCCAGTATGCTTGCCATGGTCTTAGTTTTTGAGACAGCTCTGCAACCAGTAACTCAGGGGCAAGGAAGACGGAAAAGCACCCGAGATGTCTGCTGAAACCCTGGATGGTGACGGATTCTTCAACGTTTGTTGCAGTTGCAAGAGGCGAAAGCCAATCGACTGGTTCCGGGGGTGAGGGCTTGGCAGAGGGGTCCACATCTGCAAGAGCGGATGTGGAGCACGAAACGCGCTGTCAAGTGGCCTGTGCGTTTCTTGCACTGGCCCTGCTTTTGTCATCCAATGTGCAACACCACATCAGTATGATCAAAAAGACTGTGTATCGTCTCAACCAGTTTCCTCCTGACAGGGTAGCTGACGACATCGTCACACTTCAGACCAACTGGTCCTATATACCTTGAAGTTACCTAGTTTGTCTTGATGAGTGAGTTTGCAACATCACGCTCAGCGCACAAGACAAGTTTATGCGTCAATGGTTGTCCCTCGATGATGCTACTCCTCGAAAGAGGAGGACCACTGAAGCAATATAATAACAGACAATACTCCATGCAATGCACCTCTTAAGTCTAATAATCCGACCTCCCGCCACTCCCAAAGCCAGTTTCAAGTCAACATGCACATGCAAAAGGAAACCATCTGATACCAGACTCCGATTCCTGCTCGGGATGGCGGTGCCGATGTCACCAAAAGTTGAGCTTCTCTGATGCTGCTGACGACGAGCCGGAATAATATATGACCGTGTGGGACCTTGTTGAGCCCCGTGTCAAAGCAATAAAAGACCACAATGCCCCTCAGGGCAGCGTCTGCAAAGCTGCCGGCTCATTTTGCTCTCGGGCATGGTTGGCGTCCTAGAGCTTCACCCTCTGCCCTGTGATCTTGAACCAGATCACGGCCACCAGGTCCTCCTTGAAGCGCTCCCACGGGTTCCGGTTCAGGTAGTAGCTGAGCTCGCGGAAGTTGTACATCTCGCCCCAGCAGTCGCGCCCCCACTCGCAGCCGGCCATGTTGACGAGGAAGTCCCGGTCCTTCTCGTTGTAGTGGATACGCGTGTCGTTTCCGTTGTCGGCGCACGCGCCGCTGGGGAAGCTGTTGATCATGCGCTGCGGCAAAAAGGCCGTGTGCTTCCGGACCCACGGCTGCGAGATGTACAGCTGCTCCAGCGCGTCCTGCTCCTTGTGCGCCCACTCCATGTGCTTCTGCTCGTAGGCCACCGGGTCCCACCAGAGGTCCAGCAGCCGGTCGGTCCACGCGCTCCGGCGGACGAAGAAGGAGCCCAGGTTGAACCCGGAGCAGTCCTGCGATAGGATGAGGTTGACCGAGCCGGCCTTGCCGTCGCCAATGGGGCTCTGAGACTCGGCATCGAGGTATGTCTCGGTAAAGGGGTGGCTAATGTTTAGAGGGTTGTATTCGTTGATGTCTCGGTAGATGTGTTTGTCGAGGTTGTTGAAGATGTGGTCCTGGAGGGAGTAGGAGGGCTCCATGACAAACGTGTTGAGGTCGAGCCACCAGAACCTAGAGGACATGTCAGATGGATTCGAGCGGGAGGGCGCAACTGGGCCAGCAACATACCACTCGGCCTTGGGGTATTTCCTCAGGGCTGTGCGGACGAAATCGACCTTCTCCCAGCTCTCCCGCCACTCGTGGGCATACCGCTTCTTGGTGCTCATGTCGACGATCTCGAGTTCGTACCCCCAGCGAGCCACGTATTTCTTCTTGTTCCGCACCGAGTCCCGTTCGATTGCCCATTCCCGTGCCCCCTTCCAGTCCATCACGCCGCCGCCAACGTTGGCCCCGAGTATTATGACGATCTTCTTGCCTCCCCCGAGCCAGGTTGATCTCCGCCAGTGGTATACCATGGCTTCCTTCTGTTAGCCTGGTCCTGGGCCATGTCCGGTAAAGCGGGGTGGGCACTCACGGCTGTTGTAGAATATAATGATGGAGAGCAGGAGCGTGAGCAGCATCAGCAGCCTGATCTTTACCTTCCTGCCCATCCGCCCCATGATCCCCCTGATCCGCCCGAGTAGCGGTACGTTGTGGACCGACCACCTGCCGCGACCAAGCTTCTCTTTATCGGCATAGGACGGACTCGAACCGAAGCGCGGCAGGCTGCTCGAGAGGCGGCGCATGTGTCGGCCGAAGAAGCTCTGGTTCTTGGTCGAAAACGAGGGATACCCGGCGCCGCCGCCCTTTTTTAGCCTGGACGATTCCCACATGGCCGGTGTGCCGCTCGATCCCGGGAATGCTCTCGTCGGACTCGATCGGCCGCTCGCGATGTTGAGACCTGGACTTGCCCAGCCGCCGCCGGGGACAGGAGACGGACTGCGTGACAGAGACATTGGGGTATTTGGGGTGCCTAAAGAGAGGAGACAAAGAAGAGCAAGGTCTGTGTTAGCCCGAGACAGGTACACAAACAACCACCACCCGCTGGCTATGCAGGCACCCGACCGACGGTCGCACGGGTTTGCACACGAGGTGGGCGCAGGAGACACGTACCTGGAATGGGCGAGAGGGGACCCAGAGGCCGATGGGGCTGCACGCCCAGGTACTGACAGTCGCCCAATCGGAGGGTGGACGGGGGCGTGGTGGCCGACGACCGTCTCCGGTGGTGGTTTCGCGCCGGACGGTCGCTGAACGACGACGTCGTTCCGCCGAAGCTGAAGAACGCCAGGGTGCAGGTGCTGGCCCCCTTCTGGCTCCAACGCCACGCGGGAGGCTGAGTGGATTTGTCGGGCTACCAATTGCCGATTGCGGCCGGAGCGGAAGCCGTGCCGAGGGTGGAATGTAAAGCAGAGAACTTTAGGGTTTGGCCGGTGTTGAGGGTTTCGTGGCCGGTTGTGCCGCGTCACCGATACGGGGGGTGGGCCAATGGAATGGAGAGCGGCGGTGCCTCCGATCGGCCGTTCTTGAGAGTCGACACTTTGTGTTATGTGGTTACAGCATTTGTGGTGCGGTAAGAATCGAGGAACAGCAGGGGTGGGAAGTGTATTCAGCACGCGGCAGTGAAGGACAGAATGTCGGAAGTTCAAGGTAGAGGCAAATCGCGTTAGCGTTGAAGGTGGTTCCTCTGGATGTGGGAACGAATTGGAACAAATTTCTGCCAAGCCTTGGAATCCCCTGCTCGACAAGGTTCTCACCCCTTGACTTGCAGAAGCGGTACCTTGCAAGTTGCTGAGCCACAGTTTGTATAGCGCCTCTGGCATTATTTAGATATCACAATTTCTCGTGCTCCAAAGTCAGAAAATATTGTGGAAAGAAACGTGCCTGATCGACTATGTCTGCTCATCAGAACTCCGTGGTTCGTCTAATGATGGAACCTAGGCGTTGGGACTTGCATGTTGCGGCTGCGGATCGCGGAGTTACCAGCACGTTGCACCCCTAAAATGTGCTGCATGGGCCTGTGGCGGTCTAGACAACCTCATTTCCAGGTTCAAGTCTGGTTGGGAATCGGGAGCGAACCAACACCAAAAGCCTACCGAGTAGAGCTCAATGCATCAGAAATGTCATCTCGCTTTGACTGGGAAAGTATGCGATTAGTTAACCGGGAGCACGCTCCAGCGTCCAGAACCTCATTACCAACCCCGGTCTCATCGCAGATTACCTACCTAGGTACTGAGTCGGCGCCCCAGAAACTTGGCGGGTCCTGTGGCTGACACTGGAAGTCGGGCTTCGGGATTCCGGTTTCGAATAGGATCTTGATTGAAGGAAAAAAAGGAAGACTATCATTGACAACAAACCGGAATTCGAGCCCGCCGAGCCCGGCATCGCCATGGTCAACAACGGCAGACATGAAGTTTGCCTTCAACGAGCAGTCTTCCGAGACGGCCCAGAGGAGGTCCGTGATGATGATATGATACTGGTAGGGTCGGCTCCAGCCTCGAGCAGTCGCGATGAAAGCAGGAGGCTTCAACATCTGGCGCAGCAAGGACAGTATCTGAAAAAGTTAGAACTTGGTGCAACGCAACAGCGCGGCCAGACGAACCAGGCCCGGTCGACGCTCTCCCGTCTCTCCAAGCGCCAAATACGCGCTCGCTTCAGGCAATCGGCGGTTCGAGAGCGGGGACGGAGCCGCCGGGGTGGGTCTTGTGCGGGAGTCGTCGGCCGGCCAAATGCTTGGCATCGGGGGATGCTTGAGTGTGCACCTTGCTGGGTTGGTTTCGGACGAAACATCTGAAGCTCAGAAAATGGTAGGTAGGTTGAGTAAGTCATCAGCAAGTTCCCTGGGCAAGATGAAGCCTCTCGTGACCCGCTGGACGCAAGAAGGACAAAGAGAGAAGGAAAGTGGTGTTTTGGGCGAAGCAACCCGTCGACGCTGATTGGCCGGCCGCTGATGAGAGCGCGGTTCGCCGCGGCCAATCCTGCAACACCAAACGACGGCAGAGCGCTAAGTCCACACAAAGCGCCCCGCTGCCTCAAACGAGGGGCCTGCTCGCTGTCCACAGAGAGCGCGCTGCTTGACGACGAGGCCTGCGATCCGGACAAGGGCAGACGCAGGGTTGGGTCCGGCTGGTCACTTCCCGCGCAGCGATTGGCGACGGCGGCTGTCGGGCCTGCAGCCGGGCCAGATGAGCCAGATGAGAGAGGTAAGGGTCATGATGTGGACTGTGGACTGTGGACTGTGTACTCCATACTGTAGAAAGGGCGGCTGCGGGAAAATGGAAGCAAGCATGCCACGCGACACGCTGGCAGCCTCCGTCGCGGGAGTCATGCCTTGTTGTGCCATCTTGAACTTTTCCTGGTTCTCTCGTCCTGACCTTGGCCATTGTTCTTCTGTTCGCGCCCCTATTCATCTCTTATTGTGCTGGCCCGTTTGGGTCTTTCTGATTCTCGCCACGCACTTTGCAAAGGCAGCGCCTATTCTGGGACCCGCGTCTTTCATCCCATTCTTTAATCTTTGCCTGGGACTCGGGCACGTGGCAGAGGCCATTGTTCCAAGAGTTACGTCTACTTCTTACTCTCGCTGCCGGACACCGTGAACACGACATCGCCAACACGGATCTACAACAATAACGACAACTTTCAATAAGCAACACCATTTCTTTGCCTATCAACCCAAGAGAAAACACTGCAACAACCCTATCGAAAATCAGCACTTGAAAAAGAAGCCGAAACAACATGAGCGACCCACGGGCGCTTCAGCCTGGCTCCGACAGCCGCCTGTCTGCCAGGACCAAGGATGACTGGGAGGACTGGGAAGACGACGAGGTGCTAACTCCCATCACGACGCGAGATGGCCCCCTGCTTGACGCGGGCCCCGAACGACAGGCATCTCAACGGACTGCCACCTTGGTCGCCCGCCAGTCAGTTCGGGCGTTACGGAGGCTGAAGTCCAGCAAAAGGCAAAAGGCCCAGAATGCAATGGCTGGGATCAAGGTCGTCACCGACATGACCAAGTTCCGCCAGCAGCAGCAGCAACAGCACATCGCCCACCAGATGAGGTCGGTCCCCGAGAACCGAGAGAGCCGGACCGGCAAGTTCGTCGACGCCGCCGCCCTGAAGGCGCTTGAGGGCGCCCCGTCAGAAGACTCCATCGGCACCTTTGCCTGGCTGCGGCGGAAGCCGACCAAGGGCAAGAGGATCGAGAGACTGGTCGCCGAGGCGGAGCCGCAGGCCGACTTATCACCCAGCGCCCGGCCCATCATGATCGGCTTTGCCATGCCCTCCAACTCGGATGTCGTCATTAGCCCGCAGACGGCCGTCGTCGAGACCCCAATCGAGTTTCCCCGGATCTTTAAGCCGACCCAGGTTACCTCACCAAACCAGCCAGTCTCGGCCTGGTCCCCCGACACCGAGGACGGCGCCTCCCCGAGGGTCGTCCAGCGGGGCTGCGTACCGGCCGTTCCTTCGATCCCAAGCCATTACAGGGCTGCCGACCTCTCGCCTGTTACTGCGAGTGACCACGGGGATGCCTTCTCGGCTGTTGGCGAGAGGAAGACCTACCGAGATACAGTCACCACGCCGATTTACGTTAGCGATGACGACGATGACATGGCCACTCCGGTCACACTGTTTGAAGAAGATGGCAGCCCGAGGACCACACAAAGAAAATCACACCGAGTCAGAGGCCGGCAGCGGTCAGCCACAGGTGGGAGCTCACGATCCCAAGGATGGTGGGACCAGGTGACCTCCCCCTTCGGACCGCCTACGCCACAAAGCCAAAGCCCCGGTTCCAGTCAACCCAAGGCTGACGAGGGCCAATCGTGGTGGAAGAACGTGGATAAGAAGAGGGCTCTCTCCCCCATTACCCCCAAACCAGAAGCTGGACCTTCGAGCGGACCGCGAAGCACACTCAGGATGCACCATCGGCCGCCCGAGATCATCATCGAGGACGTTTCAGCTCCGATAGCTTCATCTTCATCTTCGAAGGCAGCCCCACCAGCTGTACAAAGGCAGACTGAGCCCGAGAAGCCACGCGAGATGGCTGAAGAGGCACAGACACCTGGCGAGTTGCCACCTCCATACTCACCGCCAAAAACCCACAACGCCCGCTACCGCGCAGTTTTCCCTCCTGGCCATCCACTAAACACCCTGTATCCGCCGTCGCCTGGTCCAGTTCCGTCGGGCCTATCGCAGACCATGACATCCCAGGGCGCAATCAGTCTCTCGGATGTCCCGTTGACGCCACCCCCGACTCACCAGCACCAGCAGCCGTTACCCGACAGGCCGCTGGGGTCCTTTGTGGCCGGTGATCATTTCCTCGACGTGTCTGGGCATGGCCCGAGACAAAAAGCAGAGCGGCGTCGGCGAAGGCACGAGAAGGAGGATGTCGTCGCTTGGAAAGCAGGCAGGATGTGGCATGGCCGGGGCTGCTTCCCGTGCTGCGGCTGCTTTGGCAGGCCCGGGCGCGAGGGGAGGAAGCGGAGGCGGGTTTGCTTGGGCGTCTGCATTGCGATCCTGTTGCTGACAGCGCTGGGCGTTACCCTTGGTATACTCCTGTCGCGCCGGACCGTCGCCGAGGAAAGCATGCCCTCGCGGTTCCTCAACCTCACCAACTTCCCGCCGATGCCCACCGGCATCTCGACCGTGATCGGCCCGGACTCCGACTCCACGACCGCCTGTGTTCAGCCTCCGACGCTCTGGACCTGCGCTCTCCCGAAGGAGCAGGCGGACTCGGTCGCGCCGTTCGACGCAAGCCAGCCCAGCTTCGTTTTCCAGATTCAGTTCGACAACAATACCCGGCAGCTCTGGAACGTCGCGGGGGATGCTCCTCGCCCGACCCCGACCGATCCGGGGAATGCGATACCGCTACCGTCGCCAAACAACACCAAGACAACAACAACAACAACAACAACAACAACAACAGCGACTCCGACAGCCAGCCCACGTGCCATCCCGGTCACGGGCTTCACCTCGCTCGTCCGACGTTTCTTGCGGGCGCGTGATGAATCAGGCTCCAGCCTCGCGCTCCGATCCGACCCGCCCCCGCCCACTTTCCAGGAGATGTTCTTCCTCGGCAACACCACCGACGGGGTCGTCTCGGACGACAAGGCGGGCGAGCCAACGCCCTTTTACATCAGCATGCTGCGCTCGGTCAACGACACGGTCGGCCCCACCGTCCTCACCCGGCGCGCCCAAACCAACCTCACGGCCGGCCAGGGCCTGCTCAACGCATCCGACATCGCCCCCCCGCCGGCGCTCGACAAGGACGGCACGGGCGCGCCCGCCGTCCTCCTCGCCTTCCCGACGCAGCAGCCCGTGCGCCTGTACGACCGCGGCCTGCCGACCGAGCGCTACGGCTTCTATTCCTACTTCAACAAGACCACCTACGTCAAGTCAGTCGACGTGCTCCTCGGCGACGGCGCCGGCGGCGACTCGTCGCCCGTCCCCGCGGACCAGAACGGCGGCTCCCTCAAGACGGAGGCCAAGTTCCTCGTGACGTGGCTCTCGGTGCGGTACAAGGTGGAGATTTGGACGCGCATGGCCAACACGACGCGGCTGACGGGCAAGGCTTTCGGCGGCGGCCCCGCGGCGCTGGCCGCCAACGGCACGCAGCCCGGTTCGTTCCCCTACCCCGTGACGGTCACGCTCGACACGCACGGCGGGGCGCGGGGCAAGAAATTCGCATTTGTGCGCGGCGTCGACGACAGGCAGCGCATCAAGCTCGACGACGCGCGCTTCGTGCTCAACCGCATGAATACCACGGGCGACCTGGTCAACCCGGCCGGCGAGTTCAACCCGAGCTTTGGCGGCATGGACGGGGGCACGGGCGGGTGCAAGTGCGAGTATCGGAATTGGGTGGCGGTTAATGGGGGGGGGTGAGGGTGGGGGTTGGAGGGGATGGAGGGATAGCGCTACCTCTGCTATTTAATAGTTTCTTGTATTTCAATGCATTGCATTGCAGAGGCAAAAGGGGAATAGGACAACATGGTATGGCATTGCATATATCTGGGAGAGGTTCATACCGCATAGGCATCCAGCAGGCGTTGAGCTTTATATACCACTTTTTTAGGACGATTATGGACAATCAGCAACGTGAGATGGGAAGTCGAATTTCTTCTGTTTCAGCACGGTGTTGAAGGTTGAAGTTGAGTCTTGGTCAGGGGTTGGGTATTCGTACTTTCAGGGGCCTGCCCATGGCAACTGTTGGCAGCTGCAAATCTCAGCTCCAGGCGCCGAAATTTGTTGAGAACCTTGATGACTTTTTGTGATGGCAACTTGCAACTCACCACGGGATCCGGCTTGAAATATTCGCGAATATCCGTACCTAGGTACCTTACCTACCTATTGAAGGCCTAGCCTGGAATGTCCGCGTAAGACACAGTTCTTACGTTGTACTGACAGCGGGACACGGCAACGCGCCATAATGAGAGCGACGCGGCGGACAAGAGCACCACAATGAGACTCGCGACTGCTTCCGGGCTGCTGCTCCTGGGCGCCCGTCGAGCAGGCCCTCGCGCGGTCTTCAAGTTGGGCTCTGGACTCGGACATGGCGGCAGACACCGGCAGCAGTCCACCGACAGCACCAGCCCCTGGCTCGAAGACAGACCGCTGCCGCCAAAGAAATTCCCGGGCTCGCTGCTGACCCTCGCCATCGAGACGTCGTGCGACGACACATGCGTCGCCATCCTCGAGAAGCACGGCGACCGCGCCATAGTGCACTTCAACGCCAAGATCACGGCCAACAACCTGCGATTCGGCGGCGTCGAGCCCATCAGCGCCGTCGAGTCGCACTCGGCCCACATCGCCGCTCTCGTTCACCGCGCCCTGCGATCTATGCCCGCGACCAACGCCGTCAAAGGCGTCGCCGAGATCGATCCTTTCACAAAAAAGATCTTTTGCTACCGCGCCAGGCCCAGCTTCATCAGCGTCACCCGCGGCCCCGGCATGACGCCGGCCCTGTCGGTCGGACTGACCATGGCCAAGGGGCTGGCCGTGGCCTGGAAGGTGCCCATGGTTGCCGTGCACCACATGCAGGCCCACGCCCTGACGCCGCGCCTGGTCGACGCCCTCGCGCGGGAACCGGTCGAGGATTACGAGCAAGCCATGATAATGGCCGAGCTCGCCACTCCAAAGCCGCAGTTCCCCTTCTTGAGCCTGCTCGTGTCGGGCGGCCACACCCAGCTCCTCCTCTCCGAGTCCATCACCTCGCACACCGTCCTGGCCGAGGCCCAAAACGTCGCCATAGGCGACATGCTCGACAAGTGCGCCCGCGCCATCCTGCCCGCCAGCGTCATCGCCGGCGCCGAAAACGTCATGTACGCTGCCCAGCTCGAGGCCTTTGCCTTTGCCCCCGCGGAACGCGAGTGGCTGCACGAACCCACGGACCCCTACGCGACCGAGTACGGCTACCTCTACAACCCGCCCGTCACGCGGGGCGACGAGATGAAGCCCTACGTCTCCCCCACCTACGGCTGGACCCTCACGCCGCCCCTCGCCGAGCGCCGCGACATGGTCTACGACTTCTCCGGCCTCGGCGGCCAGGTCCGCGCCATAATGGAAAAGAAGCCCGATATGGACTTCCTCGAGCGCCGGGAACTCGCGCGCGAGACGATGCGGGTCGCCTTTGAACACCTGGCGAGCCGGCTCGTCTTGGCCCTGGACGCCATGAAGGAGAAGAGGTGGCAAGCGACGAGGCGCAAAGAAACCCGCGACGACGCCGCCGCCGCCGAGGAGAAGCAGGACAAGGCCGACGCCACCAGGATACCACCATCCATGAACAACGTCCGCGTCAAAACCCTCGTCGTCGCCGGCGGCGTCGCCTCCAACAAATTCCTACACTACATCCTCCGCCGCGTCCTCGAGGCGCGCGGGTACTACGGCCCCAGCGCCCTGGACATCGTGCGCCCGCCCGCCGACATGTGCACCGACAACGCCGCCATGGTCGCCTGGGCCGGCATGGAGATGTTCGAGGCCGGCTGGTTCAGCGACTTGGGGGTGCTGCCCGAGCGCAAGTGGTCCATGGACAACGGCGGCAGTGCCGGTGCGGTGCCGGACCCGAAAAAGGAGGGGGGCGGAGCACGAAAAGGCAAACAGGGGGGCATCTTGGAGCTGGGCGGGTGGAGGCCGCGGCCGCCGCCGCCGCCGGAAAAGCAGAAGTGGAAGGCCACATGGACGGGACCGGACACACAGAAGCTGGTGAACCGCATACGGAAGTCGGTGAACAACCCACGGAAGTTGGTGATCAACACACGAAAGTCGTGGAAGGAGATATGGAAGGTGGTGCCCAAGAGAGTGAGAAAAGACCCGAATTATAAGGGGTGGATCGCCAAGATGGTGGCGAGAAGAGGCGCAACGCGCCGCCGGAACGGCGAACCATAGGGCGGGGACTCGGCTTGCTGAAGACTTTTGAGGAGGTGACCTACCCCGAAAAGTCTTGATAGATTTCAAGGCGTATCGAGACGGTGAGGCCGAGTACGGACTGCTATTTCCGCCGGGAAACTGGATGTTTACAGGACAGGTAACGTTTCCTTACCCGGCTAGCGAAGATCCGTTTCCGGTCCAGGCACGGCTTTCTTCCGCAGACCACTTCCCACGGGGGTATTGTGGCTCTTCAGCGCCCTTCTGGGGGGCCCGATTCCGCAGCCATACGGCATGTCGTACGGTCTCTGACCAGAGGATTTCGGGGATGGATGAGTTCCGGAGAAACTCCTTTGTCTTTTGCCTTGGGCATCCTGGCCTTATATGTACCAATACTGTACTACAATGTCAAGACTTGTAATAAAACAACACAAAGCCAACTTGGATACCCGGTTGTTCCAGAACACACATTGGACTCGGCATGTCGGCATGGAAATGTATGTAATCTCGCAAGCATGCGCAATGCTCTGTTGTACATTTACAAGCCCGTGCTCATCTCGATCCCGCCCCACCCCCCACCCTCCCCTTTCCCCCCCTTTCCCAGTTACTGACGCCATGCCCACCCCGCGCGTGAAATACCAAGCCAATGCCTGCCACAAGGCCACTTTCCCTCTCTAACCACCAACAACCAACCCCCTCCCACCCCGCCCGGCCAACCAACTCAGTCGGTAAAGTCGCTCGTGACGTTGCTGAACTCGCCCTTCTCCAGCTTGGTCTTCCAGAACACCGGGTTGGTGTCGGTGAAGCCGTGCTTCTCCCAGCCCGACTCCTTGACGTGGTACAGGTTGATGAAGCCGCCCGAGTAGGCGTCGCGGTGCGTGGCCGCCAGGATGCTGCGGCTGCCCAGCTCGAGCGCCTCCTCGGTCGACAGGTCCCACCGGTACTCGGAGTCGAGCACGCCGTAGGCAAACGTCTGGCCGGAGCCGACGCAGAACAGGTCGCCCGCGAGCCGGGTGCCGTCCGAGTCGATGTAGTAGAGCGCGGGGCCCTCCTCCTTGGTGACGCCCGCGCACATGGTGCCCATCGACAGGCCCATGCCCTTGTACTGGTAGACGAGGTTGGCGAGGATCTTGCTCGCGGCCGCGACGCTGATGCGGCGCTTGTGGCGCAGCTCGTGCAGCCGGCACTGCATGCCCAGCCAGGCGAGCCAGTACTGGCAGTCGGCGGCGCCGCCGGCCATGGTGCCGAGCAGGTCCGAGTTGATCTCGATCACCTTCTTGACCGTCTGCGACGCGATCCAGTTGCCGGCTGTCGCGCGCGAGTCGGTCGCCACGATGATGCCGCCCTGGAACCGGAAGGCGAGCGTCGTTGTGCCGTGGGCGATCTTGATCGGGCAGGACGGGTTCGAGCGGTCGTCTGTTGCTGCGCGGAGCCACGCTGAGGGCTGGAGAGAGACAGGCTCATCAGTCGAATGGAATGAGGAGTGATGGAAGAACAACAGCTTACGTGTGCGACCGGCGGCATGGCAAACTTGAGGGAGAGACTGGGCACGCCATCGACGAGATCTTGCTGCTCCTGCTCCGAGAAGGCCTCGTTCTGCTGGTACGCCGGGCGGCTGTACCGCGCCACAAGTGTATCCATTTTGCGCTGTGTTTGCAGTTGGTTGTGTGGGTATCGGGGAGAGCGGCGGGGATTTCGATGGTATTTCGTGGGATGCGGTCGTCGATGGCGAGGTTGCCCAGGTGGAGATTGGCGTTGGACGGTGATGGCTTGAAGTTGGAGTTGGCGGGCGGGTTGGAGCTCAAGGCAGCTCCCGATGCACGCGTTCCCTCCAGCATTGGGGCCCGAGCTTCTCAGGGCCCACAGCGGGCTTGGCGCTGGGAACCTCTTTGGGCTGTGCCTCGCTGCCTGCATCCACTGCCAGTGGTCAAAATCACTGCACGAGAAGGAAGGGCTGCGCGATTGAAGCAAAGTTCATCCTGAGCTATTATCATCATGATAAGCCGGACTCTTTGAATAAAAAGAGTAACTGGGAAGCCTTGGTTGTCATCATTACCGGTAGTGAACCTGCCCGGGCCCTGCGGGTAAGCTTGCGCCTCACTGCTCTCGAGCAGACCATTGCAATAGATTCTGTCTTGATTTCTTTTTATCTTGCCATTACCCCAGCGGCTGAACCACAGCCATCCGACCACTTAGACTACCAATACAGCGCCCAGAAGCAGCCCGTCCATAGCCGTTGCCGAACCGTCACCTAACGACAAAACCAAGCCCAAAATCAAGGTAACCGGTGGGTATTGCTTTGCCTCAGACCCCAATGAACACCAAACCGTCCGAGTGACCCCCGGTGGCGTGCTCAAGAATAACAACCAGAAATCAGAATAACAAAATCCGGTACCTGTAAAGCAGACCTGCGCAAAACACCCCGACCAATGCATGTTTCCTGTCGTGAATAAACCGCGCCACTGAGCCTCGAGCAATGCCCGCAATACCGATACAAAACGGCCTCGTCGCAGCTGGGGTGAAGGGGTCCGCCAGTGTCGCGACCTCGGGGATCAGAACGCCGCTCTTCGTCTTTAATCGTACAGCTCTTGAAAACTCCTCGAATTGTGCCGAAGTCGATTGGTACTGAATGCAGCCTCCTTCTGGAAAAAAACAAACTTGGTTAACAACACGCGGTCTCGCCAAGTCACCTCCTCCATCCCACGTTCCAGATGACGTGGGCAATATCCCGGGCCGTATTTACCGTATTGAGCATTCGATCGACGACGCCACCGTCCGGCGGAGGACCAGACACGGCTATCTCGGTTGGCATGAACATCCCGGACGCGGTCCTACGCATGCCCGCTGGTTCCGCCGCGAGGCTGGCCGTGGATACCGACCGACGCAGGCCAGCCCCGCCCTCGCTGGACTGCAGAGACGAAAATATGCCGGGTCGAATGTTGATCTTCTCCACGTCGTCGTCATCGTCATCGTCATCGTCTTCGTCGTCTTCGTCTCCCGCGAAGAAGATCTTGCCCGACTTCCTGGACGGGCGCAAAGTTTCCTGGGATGACGAGGGCGATAATAATGGGCTCCTGAGCCCCCCGCTAGCGCTGTGCTTCATGGCCGTCTCCGTCGGCTCGGGAGTGTCTTCTCGGTACTTCAACGTAGTAGAAGGGAGCATGGCGATCGTCTTGCTCTCTCCGCCATTGTTGTGGCTCTTGGTCTTCCTCAGTATCGGCCGCTTCTTCTTGAACTGCGTCCGTTTCATCATGATGGCTCCGTCATCCGAGTCGCTGTCGGATTGATAGCGGTCAATGTCGGCCTCGTCCTCATCGTCGTCGCCCTTTATGTCGACCGCAATGCACTGGGAAACCCGCTCGTTGAAGTGGATGTGCTTGCGCCCGCCGTTCGGGGAGACGACCCCGGACGACCTCGTTGAGGGGAACAGGCTGGTGCCATCGTGACTCAACCCGCGCGACGAGAACGGGAAGGTGATGTAGTCGGTATTGGCTCGGTCGAGGCCCGGACGCCTGCCTATCCTCTTCAGGCCCCCCTTCTGCTGTGCCTGCACCGCTGCAGCTGCTTGCTTCACAAGCGACGAAGTCGAAAGAGACCTCTGGAGCATGATCTCCGACATGCTTCTCTTTTTCAAAATGGGCTTCTTGTTGACAAACGAATTGGACTTGGATAGCCTGGCGCTGGTGGAGTTGGTCGACGTGTAGTTCAAGCTCGGCGCGCCCGTTTGCAACGGCCCATAAAGCCATGTTACGTCGTAATCCTTGAGCCTGCGACGGGTTAGCAGATGTACCCCAAGTTATAAAGATACAACATGGGCGTACCAATTCAGGGTCTCGGCCGAGACCGTGTTCAGCTTGTTCTTGGACTTCATCCACGTCCTCCACGACGCATTTTCCAACCGTGCAGAATTGGTGTAATCGCCTCGTTTTGACACGATAAGCTTCCACGACGACCAGATATCCTCCTCGCGCCAGTTATGCGACAAATAGTCAACATGCCGGGAAGGCTGGGCCCGTACTGCGATATCGTCTTCGGCTCGTTCTTGGTGGTTGGGGCTGCCGGGTCTCGTTGTCGCGGCTGAGTCACCCTGTTCTTCTGCCGAAGAGCCGCTGCTCGAATCGCCCTCCCGCGGGCTCGGCGGAGGTTCCTGGTTCCCTAGGTGGCCAAAGTAATCCCCGTCATCGCATTGCTGAAAAACGACGTCGTCTGGTGTGGCCGATACCTCGTCGCAATCCGAGGCCAGGGAGAAGTTCGTGGCTGGTGTCGACGAGTCCGAGAGGTACGCGGATTCGGCATGTGTTGCTTGCGGGGATGACGGCGCCGAGGAGATGATCGACCCTGGCGAGGCATGAGAATAGAAATCGCTGAGGCGAGAAGTCGATGACGAAGTGTGAAACCCTGAGCGCTTCGTTTCGAATTTCGGTTGCGAGTGGGAGCGGCGCAAGGTTGACGAGAAATAACTGTCGTCCTCGGAGGTGAGAACCACGGCCATGCTGAAAAGAGAAACCCCGGCGATCAATGGACCTGTTGTCCAGATCACCTTTCAATCCTTCTCCGACAGGGACCCAAGCGAATCCGTCATAGGTGGTGGTGGAACGTCAGTCCAAGTTCCACGTTGGGGGGTGATGGATGTGCTTGAGGAGGTGACGATAATGCCGTGCTGGTTCTTTCTTCTCTTTGCCGAACGAGACAGCCGTGCGGGTGGCTGATAGGGCGTCCGGGGCAAACAAAGGCGGTCACCGGGACAAGAGAGCTTTTGCCAAGGCGCCTTATTGTTGGCCAATGTCACGTTCGTCAAAATCGATCTTGAAGGCGAACTGCGGAGAATTATGATTAGAGCTGAAGTAAGCAGGGCATATGAAACGTAGACGGGCAGGAAAAAGAGGGTGGATGCGGAAGCGACAAAACGGACGCAGAAGGCCCAAGGAAAGGGCAAGGAGGATATATCCCGGCGGTGTGAAGCTTGAAGTGGTGTTCGGGAAGGGGGGGATCGCGCAAAGGCCGGCCGGTGTGCGGGTAAGTGCCCCGGCTCTTCAGAGTCGAGGCAGCTCGTGCAGCTCGAGCGGGAAGCGGGTTGCCAATGCCCATGGACAGCTCCCGCGGCGTCGGCCCCTGTTGGCTGGCTTGTGCCAAAACGTGGGATGCGTGCCGCAGAGGGGCGTCGTTGCTCAAACGGGGGCGTGGATTTGGGGGTCCAGATGGGGGTTGCGCTGGCGCCACCTCAATACCTTATCAAGCCAGGTGACGGGGAGAGGGCGTGTGATGTTCTGGCGGGCGGATGGCAAACGGCGGATTGGGATGATCTGCCATGCCCAGAATGTGCAACCTCTGTGGAGTGCAGCGAAGCGATAGGCGACGCGGATGCCTTCGTTCGCTCAGCCCAACCGGCAGTCACTCGTCCCCTGGCGAGGACCTTCGATTGGGCGAAGTTGATGAGAGGGGAACGCAAGGCTGACAGGGCGAAGGGGAAACGTGACCGACAATCAAAGGAGAAGGGTGACGATGGGGACAGAGGCTGGAGAGGAACAGGAATCGCAGTTCGACTTACCCGAGGCAGGTGTGGATGTACTCTCTGGCGGCGTTCAGGTTTTTTGTTGGTGTTCCCTCATCAGACGCGGCCAACTGCTGGCAGGCCTGATTACTCCAACGGACCCAGGTGGGCTAACTCAAGTCGGTACATAGGTAGACCCCGCGTTCCCAGGTGGTTTTTCAGATGAGATGTGTGTTGTTGGTTTTGGGTGCAAGAAGAGGAAGAATATGTTCGGTGCTTGTCGCGGCCCGGGATGGGAATCTGAGAGGGCAGTGTGACGCTAGAGCCATCTTCTGCTCTCGCAGCGCAGCGCAGGGAGTGCGGAGGGCGATCCGATCCAAACGTTGGTCAACCGTCAACGAACGCGCCGCTGCAGCTCGGTTGTGTGTGAGGACTGCGGAGCGAGCAGAAACCGGGAATCAAGTGCTGGCAGAAACTGCAGGTTGGGGTTCTGTGCGACGCCCGGTGCCGAGAATTTGGAGGCGGTCGAGGGGCACTTTTAGCGCAGGTCACCAGGTTCATCGGGTTGCTGGGGTCTGGAGTGTGGGGACACTGGGGAGGCAAGATGGAGGAACCTGGAACCGGACGCGGGCAGGCGGATGCAATGGCTGGAATGCACGGCCAGGCCCTGGGGGAGGCGCTCCACACCGAGCGTGTGACCCGTTCTGGCCATTTTGCTTGGCTGGCGCCATCTCGGTTTTCCATGGATCTGGCAGGAGCGAACAACCACCGGCGTTTCCAGCAGCGCAAGTCAATGATTGGATTCCATGGCAGGAAGAATTCCGAATGGCCCGCTCCAAATTACCGCGCCTTCATTCTCCAAGTTGAACTTGAACTCGACACCTGCTCTGGGCCCTGGGCCCCTCGACCGTGCGCGGCGAACACGGACAGACCGCGAAACATGGTGCCTTGGCTGCGCCCTTCTGGAATGATTCAACCCCCCTTGTCGTCGAAGGCGGGAACGAACTTTCGAGCGATGTCAACGACAACGAGCACCAGGCGTCTCGGCCTCTGATCAACCCGGAACTCGCGGCAGCAGGGTGGAAGGTCTTCCTCGGACATGGCGGCCGAGGACTCCATGGCCAGTTATCCCCATGCGCTTCTCTTACGAAGTACAGACCTAGGAGCCGTCAGGTTTCTCTTCGGAGCGAAGTGATTTGCCAGAGTCGGGTGCCTGAAAAGACACATCCCTGCCGTGTTCCCTCCCTCCACCTCTTCCCTCCTGCTCTGCAGCAAGCTATTCGTCCTGCACAGGCCTCGTCCTGGGCATATCCATCGGCCGATGATGGGGTTTTGCTTAGCCTCTGCGCGGGTTCCGAATGCAAATCCGATCTACTGTGTAATGTCAGTGCAACCCGGTCCCTGGTGTTCTAGTTCCCCACCCCTCCCTCCGACTCTTTCCGTAGCCCTGGGCCATTGTCACAAATGAATCAGTCAAAGGAGATCAATATCGCGTTTCAGCGTAGCCCGGAGCAGCTACGCGACTTGTTTGTGCGCCAGGACTCAGATGAGCCATCGGCTACTAGTCATGGGCCACGGGCCACGATTAAGCAACTTGGCCTGCCAGTGGCGTGATATCCAACCGCTCACTGCACTCACGGAGACTAAAACACGTTCGATACTCTCCCAAGAGGAGCGAGCATGAGAGGCTGAAATCAGACATCCCTCATCAACCAGCTGTCTCCACAGCATAGCTTACGCAAGGATGTCGAGGTCGCCAGCTTTCTTGAACGCAATCGTTGTTGCTGCACGTCACTTGTCTGCAGGCACACTCAGTGGCTTGTTGTTTGACCGAACGTATACACATGCGTCCAAGTTGACGGTTGGTTGGATGGCAGAAAACGAGAGTCTCGTACAGGCCGTTTTCGGCCGTTGAAGACCATGCTCTGCTCTCGCACTTTCACCATCATCGGCCTCCCTAAATGAGGGGCCTGCTCCCCAAAAGGTCAGAACAAATCCCCTTTCATGGCTGCCACTTCAATCCCCCTTGATAAATCCGGCTACCTTCTGTCGTTTTACATTTAGCGAGGACCACAAAACGCGAGCTCACAGCCGCTTCGCCAGTGTCAACTACCGGGCTGAGCAAGCCAGACATCGAGCCGCCACGGGCAATTGCAGGTCGATCTCCAACTTCACCCGGCCCCGGAATCTCGGCAGCAAAAGCGGGTCGGCAGGGCCTGGGCAACGGCCTGGACATGTTCCAGATCCATCTTGTGTGCCGCAGTAACATTGGCAACCTGAAAGTCAACAAGAGCGGCCGATCATCCGTCCGGCCAGCTTGTGCCTCGGCCTTGCCGTGCTCTTCTGCCGGTGACAACCTCGGTGTCAAGGTGTCAAGGCGTCAGCAGCCCGTGTAGCCGGCGTAATGTCATCTGTTCCATGGCATCATACCAGCCCTGACCACGATCCGATTAGTTATTCCAGTTTACTCTGCAGCACCTCACGCTCTATCAAATGTGGACACAAACAAAGCAGCAAATCATCACCGGGGAACACGGCACGCAGGTGCAAGTCTGGAGTATGGCAGACATATGCGGCGCCATGTTGTGCCCAGTTTCGCTTGCATACGCCGTTGGGCCGCGGCTGCAGGTCAAGGTACCCGGCTCTTTAGCTTGCGGCCTGGGTCTCTTCGCCCAGCTGAACATGTTGTCCATGGAACTCGGGCATGGCTGGATCAAGCTAGATCCCCGATGGCAGTAACGTTAGTTCGATTCCAAGGACGCCGCTATCCCCCCTCCCCTCCATTGGCATCTCGGTCCGCTGTCCTCTCCACTAACGTTGGCACCCCGGGCTGTCAAGCAGGAGAAACAATGCGATGTGTGGCAACCGAAGCAACAAAGGAGTCCCCCCCTTAGGCATTGACCGAGTGTCCATCACCCCTCCTTCGGACCGAAGGGTAACTTACCGGTGAGCGGTGCCATAGGCCGGAGCAGTACGCACATGGGCGTGACGGTCACAGCACACCAATAACTATCCCCTCATCTCTGCAATGTTCTTCTTGTGTTACCCATTCTCAGCCTAGAGCCGTATTGTCTCGGCTGTGGTTGATGGTAGCCAGGGGCAGTTCTGCGTCGATCACATTTGATAACCAACCGGCACCGACCATGTCTATCTCCCTCCGCTAGTTAGGTGTAGTGGAATATACTAATCGCCGATATCTCGATGATCGATGATCGGGAACTTAAGGTTACATCTCGACATGGATCGGATCGAGGATTACCAGCCGTGCCCACATCCGACGGCCCCTCCCTCCTCTCCCTCCCACCGCTGAGCTGATAACTCGACTTCCCAGGAGCTTCATGTAGAAAAGGTACTGTCGGGGCTGAACCCCCAATCTGACACCCGCCAAGCCCCCGACGGGCATGCTCAATACTATGTAGGTATGTACCAATCCCAGAATTCGTGCCTCTCAGAGAGTGGGAACGGCAGGACGCGCCAAGTCGTGTCGCATCGGCCTTGTGTAAGATGGAGCTTTCCATGACCCCATCGGCGGGTTTAAATATCCTTCATACATTAACAAGCGCCGCCTCCCTCATGCATGCTATGTCAACCCCAGCCGTGACGGCTGCCGTCCACGCGTTTCATTAGCTATGTCGAGACTAAACCGTTGTGACACATGCATATCCACAAGACGCATGGCTTGCATGGCCCGGGGTGGTTGGTGGGCAACCTTTTTCGCATGCGGGCTGTGACTGGTTGTGGATGTTTTCATCTTGTGTCTATTCCTCGTCATGGCTGACATTGCCTCAACGTCCGGTACATGAACCAGCAAGGGAAGAGGCAATCGGTGCCAACTAGCAGCCCACAGCCCACAGCCAGTCTCCTTGCTTTCAACTGTCAGAGAGGCTGGACTGGTGCGCTCAAACTAACGACCCTGTGAGCGAAACAGCACCGAGGGATGGCGTCGAGCGCATCCAGATCCCGTCTAACCCCTCGCCGCAAAAGCGACCTCCCGCGGCAGCCGGAAGCTCGCGCAGTACATACTCTTCGCGGGCGCGACGTCCCTCACACAGTGCACCTTGACCACCCCCTCCTCCTCCTCCTCTCCCTCCCTAGCCCCCTGACTCCCCGCAGCAGCAGCACCAGCCGGCCTGACAGCGAACCCCAGTTCCGCGGTGATCATCTCGCAGATGTCCCGCGCGGGCGTCTCGTCGGTCGCCTTGACAGCGAAGCAGTGCACGTGCACCATGGGCAGCCTGGTGGCCGTGTGCGGGGCGAACAAGGCCTCGCGGCCGGCGTACAGGCCGCGGTAGCTGGAGAGGAACCAGATGGCCGACGCGGGCAGGTTCATGACGAAGTGGGACACGGTTGGGGGGATGGGCACGCGCTCTTCCCGGACGGCGGCGGCGGTCCAGTGATCGTTGGGCGTGTATTTGGTTCTGGATTTGGATTTGGCGGTGGGACGGGGCGGTTTCCTGGTGGTGAGGACGGCGCACTCGCCGTTTTGGGAGGCTGCCAGAACCGAGTCGGCGGCTTGGTGGATGAAGGCGTGGCCGTCTTCGCAGAAGGGGCGGACGAAGGGTGATACCTGGTCGGAGAGTTGTGAGTAGGTGTGAGTGAGTAAAGGGGGGGTGGGGGGGTTAGCTGACTGACCTTGTTCTTTTTGATGGCCACCTCGAGACATTTGACGCTCTCGGGGTTCTTGTCGTTGGCCCAGACAAAGACGCGCTTCTTGCCCGCGGGCACGGCGAAGGGCCCGATGCCGGCCATAACGTCGACCACGACCTCGCCCGGCTGGAACATGTTGACCAGCCTGCGGTGCTCCGACTCGAGCTTGGAATTCCAGTAGACCTTAGAGTAGTCAAACTCGAAGATGCAGTCGCTCTCGCTGACTTGCACGTTCAGGTCGTTTGGCCCAGCCAGGACTTCGTACTGGAACGTCCTGAACTCGGACTCGGAGCCGACGTTGTCGACCTTGTTGATGACGGTTTTGATCTGGGGGTTCTTGTCGAGAATGATCTCGGCTGCTAGGTACTTGTAGGGGAGGTAGTTTTCCCGAAGGTTGAGATGTGCTGGGGCGCGTCAGGGGTCAAGCGCGAGTTTATGCTGAGGGACCAGGGCGGCGTACCCACATGGCCAGCAATGTTGAAGCCAGCGGGGATCTCATCGTGGAGTTCCTCGGGCAAGATCGAGGTCATAATATCTCCTGCGAGAGGGTCAGATCCGACACAGCAAACAAAGATGACGCGGCATTCATACGATAAGTCCAGTAGGTGTAGTCGAGCTGCAGCCCATAGGGGATGACAGTCAACTCCTGCTTCTCGACGCCATCTTTGAGCACCGGGCCCCAAGTTTCAGGGGCTATGAAAGCGAGAGTCAGCACTCAATCTCACAGTCCAGCAGGTTCTTCGACGAGCTATCCGACCTTCAGGCTTGACACTGGGGTTGAGGAGCAGACACTTGAGGCCCTGGTCGGCGAGTGTCTTGTCTGGGTGAAGACAAACCGGGGAGATTCTGTCGGCGTAGAGGATCTCCCTGCCGGCCTCGAGCGGCCTCCGGTACTTTGAGATGAGCTTGTTATCCCGCAGAGCGGCGGCGGCGATGCCGACCGTCTTGCTAAAGGCGGCGCGGTTAAGGGCGGCGGTGCCGGAGCGGACGATGGGGCACCGGAAAACGATCATGTTTCCGTGCACCTCGTATCCTTTCTCCGGGTCGCTCATGGTTGTCTAATGTTAGCCCCTGATCGTGCTCGAGGACTGAGATGGACCTGTCACAGTGTTACTCACCTGTCAAAGTGGGCGAATGGAGCTTGCAGAGGGCATGAAAGGCGCAGAGTTGGGCGAGACCCGCTGAAAAGAGGAAACAGCCAATCAGAAGCGAGTCTGTCTTGTTAACAGAGCGAGCGAGTCTCCAAGTTGCACGCACCCATCATGTACGTGCCTACCTGCCAACTGACTACCCTAACCTACCCTTACTTTCGATTTTGGGCTGTAATAATTTTGGGTCCGTGTCTGCGAAAGCCTCCGGAAGCTTTGGCTCTATAACTAGTTCGGATCTCAGTCCGTGATGTTGTCGTTGAGTCAACTGTCTCTAGCTAGACTACAGTCGAGGGCTTGGAAGCAAGCGCCGTGTGAGCACACGGCGCTTGAGATTTAAGCATCTGCTGAAATATGGCCATGGTCCGCAATCAAAGAATGGCAACCTGGACCGCCTGACCCCAAGACACCCATTCATTAACAAAGAACCCCACAACCCCTAGATCTATGTGATACGAATGCCGCTTGCTTCAACAAAGCCCCAAACATCTCCCTCGTCTAGATTCTCAAGAGACTACCTCCCCTTCCTCATCTGCGCCCCGGCATAGTTACGCAACCCCCGATAAAACACCTGGTAGCCGACCCCCTGGTTGTCCCGGACGTGGAAGATCTCGGTCAGGCGGATCTGCCACGGCGGGTAGCCCGCCAGCTCGACGTGGGGGCCGAAGAGGATGAGCAGGTCGGGCTCCGACATGACGCTCTCGCTCAGCTCGGCGTCGACCAGCTCCGGGGTGATGTCGGCCGTGTTGAGCTTCTTACGCTGCGACATCTCGGCCAGCGTCTTGGTCAGGTCGACCATCGAGTCCCGCCCGTCCTCGGCCGAGATGAGCACGATCGAGATGTGCTTGCGCGGCTCCTCGTCCTCGTCGCTGCTGCCGCTGCCGCTGCCGCTGCCGTGGAGGTCTGTCCCGTTGGGGAGGACGGACGACTCGACGGGGGGGATGTGCGGCGCGCTGAGGCTCACCGAGGGGTAGTTGGGACCGAAGTAGGAGTTCATCTCTTGCACGATTGCCTGGTGAGTTTCTTTGAGGTACCCCTTGAGAATGCCTGGGCGAGGGGGTTAGCGGCACGAAGCTTCCCTTTGACTGCTCCTCACGTACCCGTCTTCTCGTAGATGGACAGCTGGGGAATGCCCGCGCTGGCGCACCACGCGGCGACATCGGTCACCTCGTTGATCAGTCTTTCCAGCCCGGCGCCGCTCCGTCTCTGGTCCTCCAGCGTCAAGATGACACTCAGATGCTTGGGCAGCCGGCGGAGACCTTTCACGTCGCGCCGTATCAGCTCAGGCGTCCGGTGGTGGTGGTAGTAGACCAGGTGTATCCGGTTCGCGACGGCATGGTAGGCTTGGCGGAAGCGGATGTAGAGCGAGAAGAAAATGTGGATGAGGGCGAAGACGAGCACGTGGTACTGGCGGCGGAGGAAGCGTCGGACACCGAGTCTGGTCTTCTGTTCGTCTCGTGTTTTCGAAGCGTTCGATTCGGTCCGTGATCGAGATCTGGACCGTGACGGCGGCGATGGGAGGTAGGGCTGAACCAGCGTTAGGGGTCAGGATCTGCGCGGCGGTTTCCATGCTGGCGGCACGTACCTTGATGAGCCGCAACCTCTCCTCGGGCGTCAGTAACTTGTGGCCGAGGCGCTCATCGCGCCGGTAGGCCTCGAGCTCCCGCGAGGCAAAGGGCATGATGTCGAGTGGTGCTCGACGAGCTTGCGCCGGAGCTTGGGTGTGTGTGTACCGTAGATAGCTGGCGTTTCTTCGCCCCGAGGTTGGCGAAATGCTGGGTCGTCCGTCTGCAATTGCAGCAAGGAGCGGGATGCGGTAGGAAAAGGAGGCGGGCTTCTAATTCTCACAAGACGACTGACAACTGCTCGCCGTCACAAAAGTTGGCTGCTTCCATCGCCGCGTCACTCGGGAGGCAGTGAACAGTTGAACAGCGAATGGTGTCGTATTACAGCCCATGGCATCCCTGGCGCTGTCTGCTGATGGTGATTCGATGCCGTAATTACCGTATCGGACACGAGCAGCCAAGCCCAAAATTTAGGGAAATGACGGCATGTGGCTGCCCTGGATTTCCAGTTGAATGTGACACCGCTCGACCCGCTGAGCGCCCCCTGGGTGGGACCACTAACATCCCCGCGGCTGCTTGACCCCTGCCCGCCGCGCAGCACGGCATCGAGGCCAACACTGAACACCTCGTTACCTAGGTATCTCCAGATTCCCCGACACGGTATCCAGCAATCCCACACAACCCCCCACTCCCCATGCGCGCTCGCGCCCACACCCGCCAGAGGTGACGACAGCAGTGCGGCCATGGAACGCGGCGGCTCCAGCGCCTCGCGCCCCCTCTTCCCCCAGGGGCCCAGCTTCACCCTCGACGACTTCTCCAACAAGGACTTCATCGTCGGCGACTTTGTCGACTCGCTCGCCGAGGCTGCCCTCCCCGTCAGCCGCCGCTCCGGCCCGGCGCACCATGCCTTCGACCCGAAACCCTTGATCCGGGGGTTCGAGAGTGAGCGCCCGACTCCTCCGCTGTGCCGATTGTCCCCGGCTCGACCAGCTAACATTCCTGCCTGCAGACGCCCTGGCACGGTTGAGTGCGCTTTCAGAAGAACTGCAGGAGAAAGAGTCCGAGCTCCTGTCACAAGTCCGCCGCGCCGAGATCCAACATGACCAGACCCTCGAGACGCTGGGTCGCAAACTCGACCAGTCCATGGCCCAGTTCGAGGCCCTCGACCTGACCCTCAACAACCCCGGGGCCACGGCCAATGGGACCAGCCGCGCAGATGGGGGCGGGAACATCGCCGTGCAGATCGGCGAGAAGCTCGAGGAGCTCGACAGGAAACGGAGGAAAGCGCAGGACGCCAACTTTCTCATCCAGTGCTGGATGGAGGTGACCGAGACGGGCCAGCTGACGTCGCTCGAGGAGATACAGCGCCAGGGCGGCGCCGAGAACAAGGTGCGGTGCGCTGTCATTGCCCGCCAGCTGATGCGCATCAGCCAGCGCCTCGACCTGGCATCGTGGGGTCAGGCGGCCAACGGCTTCCGGGGGAACGGCGTCACCAACGGCGTCACAGGCACAAACCGGCGGCACAACACGAGGGAGGCGCTGGAGAAGTTCTCGGAGCTACTGGAACAGGACCTGCTCAAGCAGTTCAACAACAGCTACCGCCGCCAAAACTTTGACGACATGATGGAGTGTGCAAGAGTGCTCTACGACTTCAACGGCGGCGCCAGCGTCATTGCCGCCTTCGTCAACCAGCACCAGTTCTTTATCGACAGGGACCAGCTCATAACGGACGAGGTCACTACCGATGGAGAGACATGGGATCAGCTTGCCGACCCCGACTCGGACCCTCCAGGCGTCGAGCCGAGCCTACAGTCGCTGGTCGACGAAGTCAAGATCGTCATGCAGGAAGAGTCCTTCATCATCAAGAGGGCATTCCCGTACTACGAGACCGTCTTGATCAAATTCATACAGCGCGTCTTCCAGCAGTCCATCCAGCAGAGACTAGAAATGGTCTTGGACAAGGCGACCACCATCTCGTCCCTGGCATTCCTGCGCTCATTACACTCATCACGCGCCTACATCAGCGCCCTGGTTGAAGATCTCAAAACCCACGGCCTGACCGAACACCCCGAGCCGTGCTCGGCGCAGATCTCACAGACACTAGACCAGCAATTGGAGGAGTTGTTCGTCCCGTATCTAGTCGGCAACTCGTACATTGACCGCGAGAGGCGGAGTTTGGACGAGATGTACAACTCGTTGCTGTTCAAGTTTACCATCTACCACTCGAGACGGAAGAAGGCGCCGACAGGGTTTATGGCTGCTATCGCTCAACAGGGCACGCAGCTCATTGCGTCGGCCAAGGACGCCTACATGGAGCGCCTGGAGTCGTCCGATCTCACACCCACCCAGAAGCGAATGATGCTCCGAGTCGCTGGCGTCCAAGACAACAGCAGCAACAAGAACGATATCGAGGTGTCAGAGCAGGACGGCACCCTCAGCGTCGCCTACGCGAAGCGCATGATCGGCTGGCTCGCCGAGAGCGTCCGCCGCACCCTCGAGATGGGCTCGGCAAGCGAGACCCCCAAGGACGTCAACATCCTGCTCAACCTGGTCCTCACAACCATGGGCCAAGTCTACGTTGAAACCGCGCTCGACGCGGCCCTCGACCAGGCCACCTCGCAAGAAAACTCCAAGACGGAGCCCGACCTGTCCTACCTCCCCAACCTCCGCCCGGCCGTGACCATCACCAACCTCATGTCCCGCTTCATCACCACTGTCCTCATCCGCCTCGCTGAGTCCAACACCACCGTCCGCCGCAGCATGGAAGCCCAGTCCAAAATGGCCATCGAGGCTACCGAGCGCAAAGCAAACGCCGTCATGAAGTCGACCCTGGACGTCGCCCTCAACTGGACCACCAAGCTCCTCGCGCAGCAAAAAAAACTCGACTTCCGCCCCAAGGACAACGACCTCGAGGGGCTGGTCGACGCCCTGCAGACCCCGACCTGCCAAGCCATCACCACCTTCCTCTCTGCCAAGGTCGCCGCGGCCGCCCGCCAGGCGGTCGACGGCCACAACCTCGAGATGTTCTCGTCGGAGCTCGCCCTCGCCGTGCACCGCCTGCTGTTTGAGCACTTCAAAAAGTTCCAGGTCAACGCCACGGGCGGGCTGATGGTGACCAAGGACATTGCAAAGTACGTCTCGACCGCCAAGGAGTGGCCGCTCACCAAGGAGGTCGAGCAGAGCCTCGAGGTGCTGACCGAGGTCGGCTACCTATTCATCATCGGGCCCGAGGCCCTCAGGGAGCGGTCGCGGAACCTGGCGTCCGGGTCGGCGGGGGCCGGGGGCGGCAAGCGGCTCGGCAAGGCCGACTTTAAGGCGTTTGTGCAGAAGCGCGAGGACGCGTCGAGTGTTGGGGTGCAGGGCGTCTTGGCGGGGTTGTGATCTAAAAAGGGGGGGGGTAGGGGAGGAGGGGGAGTAAGACAGAGGTTCGGATGGTTTTTTGTTTACATGTCGATGTCGTCTTGGTGCCGCTGGCTGCGCGGCTTACCGAGCTTTTTCCCCATGCTGGGTTGTTTTTCGAGATGATTTGAATGATACCAGGGAGGTTCGATTGTGTATGTTGCTCGATATTGATGGACTGCTTATGTTTGTGTGAACTTCTTTCTTGGTATCTATCCATCGAGCGTATATACCCTGCTCCATCTATCCTACAGTCGCTCCGCTCGGCATCAGATCTAGTCGTACAGGACCTGCCAGTCCCAGATTTACGCCGTGTCTCTTACATCGTACATGTACAGCTCACCCCCTTTTAGCGACAGGCAAGGAAGCTAAGGCGTAGTAGGAAACCCATCCCAGCCACACTTCCCTTGCCCGCCGCGTCGAACCCTATTTTATCCCCCCGCTCCATCTATGCCCTCTAGACCTTTTGCAAGAGCTTCACAGAAATCTTATTCGTATGCACATTCACATTCGCCAGCTCCACCTCAAACACATCGTCGGGCTTCACATCCGCGATCCTCACAACGCCATTCATGTCCTCGAGCTCGACGTTGGCCGGCTGGTCAAACCAGTCAATCGACCCGCGGACCGCCTGCCTGTGGATGACATCCGAGACGGTAAACCGGAACGTCTTGGGCAGCTGCGACGACGAGCCCTGCCCGAAGCGCCAGGCGCGCACCAGCGCCTGCAGGATCCACTGGCTGTTGCCCTCGACGTTGTCGATTAGCTTGCCATGGCGCTCGCGGATGCGCAGGCGCGGGAGCACGCGGGCTTCGAGGTCTTGCTTGGAGAAGGGGAGGAAGGCGAGCGAGGCCTTCTTTGCTGCTGTGCTTTCGGCGGCGGGGACAGTCATCTCGCCGCCGGTACTACTGCCGGGCACAAATTTCCTGACAGCGAGGGACTTGCCGCGGCGGTGCTCTTCCAGGAGAGCCGCCTCGATCTGCCAATGCACGAGCAGGTCGGGGTAGCGGCGGAGCGGGGATGTCACCTTGGTGTACAGGTCCAAGCCCATGGACAGGTTGGGAGCCGGAGTGGTCGAGACGTCGAAGCCGCCCACGAGGCTGCGCTGGATGTGCCAGTCTTCGGCCGGCGGGTTCTTGCCGGCCGCGAGCTGGGGGTAGAAGACGTCGCGGTTGAACGACCGCAGAGCGTCCGAGTTTTGGCCGGCGAGCAGCTGCACGCGGTAGGGGATGGGGATGTCTCGCTCATAACACCAGCGAGCGCCGACTTCACCAGCCAGCTGCATCAAGTTATTGACGAGAGGGCTGCCTTGAGCGTCGTATGCGACGCGAATGTATGGATCGCCAAGGTAGAATGCCGAATCGCCGTTGGTCGCTCCCGGGGCAACGCCATCCACCGAAACTGAGGCTTTGGGCTTAGGCAGGTATGCGGGAGTAGCTCCGTTGTCTAGGCGAACACGCCGGAGGGCCTGAGCAAGCTTCGATAGCGTCATGAGCTCCCTTGTCTGCGCTTTTGACAATTGCGCAGGCGTGGTCATCCTCCTCACGGGCCGATTTGCGGGGGGTGTCCCGACTTCGAAGACGTCGGCCGGCACGGCTGATGGGTCAGTATCGCCTACAACAGAGGAAACGTCCTCGGGGGTGATGTAGACGACATCCCGGAGAATTCCGGCGGTCACCTTGCTGTCAAGCAAACGGCCCGCCTCGTTGACTCGAGCACTGAAGGTGAGGGTAGGCTGGTTGGGGCCCAATGAAAAGGCATCCCGGACGTGGTCGCCGTCGAGCATGCGCTGGTAGAAGCCGGCCAGATAGGTGGTTTGTGCTCTCAGGGCCGCTCGCTCAGCGAGCTCATTGTCGGGCGATATGCGGGAAGCAGGGTCAGCCGCGTGGATGTGGATCCAGTACTCTCCGTTGCCCGTTGGTTCAAGGGAGATTCCATCGTCGACGTCGAGAGTGTCGGCGGAGTCTATGCAGTAAACACTCGAGCGAGCGAAATCCTGCCGAAGATGGGCAAGCCGATCTGGGCCAAGCTCAGCAGCCGCGGCTTCAGACGCCGGAGGGGGTAGAAGACCGGCATGCCGGTTGAGCCGTTGGTCCGGGAGGCGCAGAACATGACGGGCGCTGACGTCCCACGGCGGGATCCAACCTATCTCCTGCAAGAAGGTCCAGCCGGTGGTGCCGTCGAGGAATGCGTCCTCATAGCGGCGGACGGCCCGCAAGATGGAGGCACCAATCCAATGGCAACGCGAGCCAGGACGAAACCCGCCCGATGCGGCCCAGTGCTCCATGAACTTGAGGATGGCGAGGCCAGTCTCGGACCAGGCGGGAATTTTCAGCTTGGAGAGCCCAGAACCGCCCTTTTTACACGGCCCTATCATACCGTACGGCGACCACACACGCTCCTTCCGGACCTGGTCAATCACGTCGCGCGCCTGCTCCAGGAAGCCGCCGAACAGGGCCGGAGTTGATGCGGACTGGCGGGTGCCCTTTTTCTTCTGGCCACTCATCAGTTCGTAGTGATCACGAACCAGCTGCTCGACTTGGACAGCGTTTTCCTGAACTTTGGCCGAGCGGAGGGCGAACATGTAGGATTCGTGGTGGCGGGCTCCTCGGTCGAGTGCGCGGAAGGCGACGTCGTCGGCCTCGATGACGGAATAGACGGCGTACAGTGCCTCTGGAGGGAAGGCTCCCTTGTTTCGCTTGAGGCTGACGGGGAGCAGGACGTCGGCGATCTCGCGCAGGCTGAGCATCCTCTCCTCGCTCCCGAGCTGGGTATGGGCGCGACTCAGCCTCTCGACATAGGTCTGGTGGATAAGGCGCGAGGCGGACTGGAAAGTGTGCATCTTGCGGATCAGGGAAGCGGCAAGGTCGCGGGAGGGGCCGATGTTGAGATCTTGGAGCTCGTTGAGCACGGTGCTGGAGGGCGAGAGCGAAGGGATGGCGTCGACGACGGCCTGCAGCTCGCCGGGGTCCTCGACGAAGTTTTTGACGACAAAGCCGGTGCGGATGGTCCGAGTTGTGAACCACTTGCCCGTGTTGGTGTAGAAGTGGTGGTGGCCGTTGAAGTTGCCCAGGCAGATGGCCAGGATGCGTATCTTCCACGAGCCCGAGCTGACTTCGACGAGGTCTCCGGCCTGCAGCACCGCGCCGGTCTGACCCAGGTCGACCATGTCGACGCCGTCGAAGTGCGGCCGAGCGGCGTCGTCATCCTGGGTGGCCACCTCGAGGCCGAATCTGAACTCGGCGCGGTTCTTGGTGAAGGTGTTGCCGACGGTGCCGTCGGCGGGCTCGTCGGTGGGGACGGCCGGGGCGCGGCCCGGGTTTTGGGCCTCCCATATCCGGAGCTGCTCGCGGATGTTGCTCGGTTCGGACGACGAGCGGTACGTCTTGGGCTGGTACGCCCAGTCGGGGGCCACATCGGCAGCCACGTCGGCCACGTCGGCCACGTCGGCCACGTCGGCCACGTCGGCGGCTGGTTCGGGGGCGGTGCTGCTGGATGCCGGGGTCTCGGTGGACACGGATCGGAGCTGCGGTCGGTCGTGGCGGGCGACGTTCCGGAGCAGCGGCGGTGACCGCCGGGAGGGTGCTGCCAACACCGAGAACGCCGCGGCCGCCGACGGAGGAGTGCGCCGCGGCAACAGCGCACGCTCTGCTGGTCTCAGCGAGAGACACCTCCAGCAGACATAGTTCTGGCTGCTGCGTCGCATCATCTTGACATTCGGCACGGGCGGTTGGTGAGGTCGGTGTGCGGACCAGGGAATGCGCCGCTAACAGACGGCCCTGAAAAATTCTGGATGCGCGCTGCAGCCCGCAGTCGCCCCGCTGAAACGCGCCGTCAGGTGATGCAAGGGGGGCTTTGGGGTGTGATCAACCCTAACCCTCATCCACACCAAGCCCGGATGTCATTTCGGCCGCCCTTTTCCTGGTTCGTCTGCCATTCCCGTTCGTATCGGATTGGCTGGGGTCTGGACCTCCCGCCGGACCATCGTCTCCAGAAAGGGACTCGAATCTCGTCAATGATCTGCGCAGTCTCGATTCGCCTCTCGATCTGTGCATCAACTGACGCAAGCAACTGAACCGCCGTGCTGGATGATGATCAGCACCTTAGCGTTGTGGGTGGAAAAGGCAGACATTTCCCGGTGCAGATTGCCTGCAGAAAGCCCGTTTCGCCCTCGAGTCTGCTGGCTTCTGCAGACCGGGGTTGCGGGGTCTGGATCGTCCAACGTTGCACGGTTCCTGAATTTGGCCCCACTCGCAGATGCAGGTACGAGGTCCCCACAACGCCACCCATCCATTTCCTGCTGTCCACTTCCGTCTTTTGTTGCATCCCAGCTTCACATCAGCTTGCCGCTTGACCGACTTGTTGGTCGCCCGGCCGGGCTCCTCGAGCTGGCGGATGGGTGTGACGGTGGGCCAACAAAGGATGGTTGCCCCTGCGCAGCGGAATGGCTCGTGTCGAGAGAGATTCGAGAAACGGCTTCGTGGAACAGAAGGCCGGGTGACGCGGTGTGGTGTGTGGTGGCTCTCTCCAATTCAGCTAATATCGTTTCTTTCATTTCCCACACCGGCGCAGCAGCCACTCACCGTGCTGCCTTTTTTGCCGTTTCTGACCACCAGCGCTACCTTGGCTGTCAAATCGGGGGTGGCGTCGCTCGCCCTTCTGTCAAGACTGCAACCTCCTTTTCTTGATCATGCAAACAATGCCTCATCGGATGGGCGGACAAACTTCAGACGACCCTAGCGCAGGTTCGCTGGATCCCCAGAAATTCAAAATTCGGAGATGCAGGAACCAGGCACGCTGCAGTAGCGCAAGGTTGCAGAATCGGAAAACAGTGAAAACCAGGAATCGCTGCTCGATGGATGTGTGGTGTTTTGCACAATCACAGGAAGCCCTGGAGACCTCCTCGGCAATCCGCCCTGGCTCCTCGACTGGCTGGTGTGCGGTTTCTCGGCGAAGTGACCCTGTAATGAGCAATCCACATCCGAGCACAGGGGCTCCACCAGTCAGCAACCCCGGCACACCGCCGGCGTTGCTGGTGGCCCGCCGTCTGATTCGGCAGACCCTGGCACCCTAAGGGGGCGCATCCTCCAAGGCGCCAAGGTCAGGCCCCGGGGACTGCATTCGTACTAATTACCGCCCTCCCCCGTTTCCACCGATTTGTTTTCCTTGCTTCCCCCCTTTCCCCCAGACTGTCCATGGTGAAATAGCATCGATTCGCGCTTTCGCCGTCCGTTGCTTTTCCTTCCACACCACCGCTTCACTCCTTTAGCGGGCACTCGTTTCCCACGACGCGAAAACGCAAACCCAAAAAAAACTCCGACTCTGTTTCTGTTCGGCACCGTCGGATCAACCAGACTCAAGATGAAGGCAGCTGTTGTGGCCGCCGCCGCGGCGATGCTCGCCGGTGGCGTCAGTGCGAGCCGCGCTCACGGCCACCGCCATGCGCACGCCCTGTTCGAGAAGAAGGGCGTCCAGGCCGCCGACGAGGTGTGCACTCCGGGCTGCACCACCATCTACTCCACCATCACTGGTGAAATGACCCGTATGTAACCCGCTTGCGAGCCCGGAGAGAGAAAGAGAGAGAGAGAGAGAGAGAGAGAAGAGAGATGGGCAACTAACTCGGCCACGCAGTCGTCCCGCCCACGACCACCTCGGTCGCCCCCGTGCCCACCACAACCGGCCCCATCACGGTGCCGACGCCGATTCCCCAGACCTGCCCGACTCCCGGCACCTACACCTTCCCGGCCACCACCATCGTGGTGACTGAGACCACCACCGTCTGCGGCGCCTCGACCACCGAGGTCCCGAGCGGCACCCACACCATCGGCGGTGTTACCACGGTCGTTGAGACGGCCACCACGGTGGTCTGCCCCGTGGCCACCACCGAGACCCACAACGGCGTCGTCACCAGCGTCATCAAGACCACCACCTACGTCTGCCCCTCGGCCGGCACCTACACCATTGCGCCCATCACCACGGTGGTGCCCAGCGTGACCACCGTCACCGTCCCGATCGTGACCACGTACTGCCCGGGTACCTACACCGCCCCTGCCGTTGTCACCACCATCACCGAGACCAGCGTCGTTGTCTACTGCCCCTTCACCTCGCAGAACCCTGAGCCCACCGCCACTCCGGAGCCCACCTCCGAGGCCCCGGCCCCGATCGAGTCTGCGCCTCCGGCTGAGTCGGCGCCCCCGGCGCCCGTGCTCGGTGGCAACGGCAAGCAGTGGGCCATGACCTACACGGCCTACTCCGAGAGCGCTGACGGCGGCTGCAAGAGCGCCTCGCAGGTCATGGAGGATGTTGCTGCCATTGCCGGCGCTGGCTTCACCACCCTGCGTGTCTACTCGACCGACTGCGACACCCTCCCCAACGTTGGCGCCGCCGCTCGTGCCCACGGTCTCCGCATGATTGTCGGCATCTTCATCGGCAAGGTTGGCTGCGACAACAACGACCCCGATGTTGCCGAGCAGATCAACGCCCTCAAGGAGTGGAAGCAGTGGGACCTTGTCGACCTCTGCGTCGTCGGTAACGAGGCTCTGTTCAACGGCTTCTGCACCGTGTCCGAGCTCACCAGCCTGATTGGCCGCACCAAGTCTGAGCTCGCCTCGGTCGGCTACAACGGCCCCTTCACCACCACCGACGTCGTCTCGGCCTGGACTGACATGGACGTCTCGTCCGTCTGCTCCGCCATCGACGTCGTGGCTGCCAACGCCCACGCCTACTTCAACTCGGCCACCCTCCCCGCTGATGCCGGCAAGTTCGTCGCCGGCCAGCTGGCCATCGTCGAGAAGGTCTGCGGCAAGCCCGGCTACATCATGGAGACTGGCTGGCCCTCGTCCGGCAACTGCAACGGCGTCGCCTGCGCCGGCCCGACCGAGCAGCGCGCCGCCATCGAGTCCATCCAGAACGAGCTTGGCAACAAGGTCGTCTTCTTCTCCTTCCGCAACGACGCCTGGAAGAACCCTGGCGACTGCAACTGCGAGCAGCACTGGGGCTGCGCCGCCGTCTGGGGCGTCTAAGCTCGTCAACCTGATCGTTGTCCGCGGCTCACTCCCCCGCGCGACCAGCTCGTCTGCCACAATTCGCTGAATATATAAAACCATGTCAGGTGTCAGCCACCCCTCCTCCCTCCTGATCTAAGCGTGTATATATCCCCTCCACCCCCCCTTGTTGGATTGTCAACCCAAGTATACACCCTTACGGGCCGAGAGCAATGAGAAAGCGCTGCAGTTGGCACACAAAAACGCAAAGGGTCTCCCATGGCGCGCCGCGAGGGAAGTGTGTGTGTGATGGTGTCTTGTCTGGCGGAGAGCTTTATGATGTCGGCTATGATTGATTTGACCAGGTTCACTGCTCTTCCCATTCATAATGTTGTAATTTATTAAACTTAGTGTCTTAAGTTTCAGTTGTCGGGAAATAATCTCTTTTGTCTTGAAATAGTCCTGCGTTCCATGTCCCCGTCATCAAATTGTGCCTCGTTGTATCATGTCACGACTGCATCCCATCCATCCAACCAACGTCACCCTCACCACCCCTTGTTCTTGTTGTAGCACAACAACCTCCTGGGGCACAAGATCGGGACTCGAACACTGTCTCGAACGGCACCAGGACTGGAGGAAGGCTAAAGAAGTAAGGGGTTGGTCTCCATCACGACAGGCAAGGCAACACAAAACACCAAATTCCAAGCGGCAACCCGTGCCAAAAGGGTCCCGACCTGCATACAAGTAGTATCTGTAGGCTGTGTGTGCAAGCACAGTATCCGTATGCCGTACGACGTAGCACAACAAACTGCGCACGAAAAGAAAAACGGGTGGATGATCAGATGACGATCAAGGCCCTTCTGCTTTCCTTCGAGAAGGGCGAGAGAATTTCTCGTGTTTCTCTCCCCGCGGGGCGGGAATGATCGTAACACAGAAGAAATCCAGAACCCGGCCCGAGTGGTCGGTGTAACGGTCGGTGTCCAAGGCTTGCCACCCATCCCTCCATCCTGTAATACCTACCTACCTACACAGTACCGGAACTTGGGCGCAACCAACACAGGGCAGGGCACATGATCATAGTCACGCCGAAAATAGGGAGGGTGGGTTGTTTTCGAGAGGCTTCCGAGACTGTGACATCCAAACCCGAAATCGGAGAAGGGGCCTTCAAGTTCAAGGGGCGGTGTGGAGGTTAAAGCAATGTGAACGTAGAAGACAATTACGTATACATCGCCTCAACGTGGATGCTACATGTGATATATACTGATCGATCAGTCCAATCATAAACGTAAATGCTTCGATATGTATCCCCTCGAGTCCCAGCACATCGCCCTAGAACATACATATGTCCACGCCCTCGATGCCCCAACCAGCCCCGACCCTCAGCCCTTGGACGCTCCCGTAACTGGCGCGCCAGACTATGCCTGGCCAAACAACAGTTGCGCTTCGAACCTGTCGTCCCATGCCCACTGCTGACTGTCCCAAGCTTGGGTTCGGTGGCAAGATTGAGCAGCGAATGTTCGACCAAGCCCCTCTTGCATCCACGTGGGTTGTCCACTGTTATACGTGGTATTTCTCTTCACAACCCCTCTCTCTCCCTTCCCTCATCACGTCGCCCCTCCAGTGCCGCCGGCCTTCGAAAGCGTTCGCGGACCGACGGCGGCCCGGCCACGGGGCTTCACGAGTTATCTCTGCAACAAACGAGTCGATACCCTCAAATGGGTTCGTCATTCATAGACAACGCGTAACTTTTGGTTTCTTGGATGTTTCGAGAGTCTGCGGGCAGTTTTGCCTGGTCGTCGTGTTTTTGATCGGCTGTCAGCCTCAACCTTTGATGGTGTTGCTCATGTTTTAACACTGATTCCCTCCTCAAAACGGGTCCAGGTCGACAAGCGTATTGGCCTTCCCGCGTCTCCGAAACTGACTCTCGCTGACACCCCTCTCCTCGGTAAACATCGACCGCGGCCAGTCATGTGTAGTCCTCGCGCGGCGCCGATGGTGTTTTTCGTGGCCGAGCTCCTCCTCATCCGAGCTCCATGTAAAGTCGTCCCCTTGGCCGCACCTCTCCAGCTGCAAGATGCCGCCGCGAGCGCGATCGCAGCACAGCACCATGAGATCGTGACCGCCGTTCTCAAACGAGATGCCGCCGAGCTCGCCAAAGACGTCGACCGTCTGCTTGGAGCGGAAGGTCTGGGCATCGATGATGTTGACAAAGTCGGCCTCTTCGGCGGCGACGAGAACCCGCTTCCCGCTGCCGATGGGCGAGAAGCGCAGGCTCCGCACGCCGGCCATCTCGCTGCGGATGGTGCACACCGACGTCGCATTGCCAGCGCTGTCGGTGAACCGGCGAGCGTCCCATATCTTGACCGTCTTGTCCTGGAACGCCGTGGCGATGGTCCAGCCATCGTCGGCCCAGTCGCAGGCAAAGCCGTAGTCGCGATGGCCAGAGAGTCTCTGGAAGATGTCTGGTTCGCCGTTGGGGCGCGTCGACTCGGCGGCCGTAATGACCACATCGAGGCTGTCGCCCACCATGACGCGCAGGCGTCCGTCCGGTGACAGGGCAGCGCAGTTGGGAGCAAAGTCGTGTGTTTCCTGGGATAGCCAGGTCTCGGTGGCAAGATCCAAGACACGGAAGCAGTTGTCGTTGGAGGCGAAGGCCGCTAGCGGAGTCGACGAGGTCCGCGCCTGATGGACGGCGACATGGTTCGTGATGCCGCTGATGCTGCTGGTGATGACGCCCTCGTGGCAGGCCGTGTTTTCCGGCTCACCCGAGTCCAAGTGGCGAAGGATGTACTCCCCACCGAAGCCACCAGCGACCAGCACGCCGTGACCAGCAGCCAAGGTCGATATCTGGGAGGCGGGCGCATCGCTGAGCTTCATGACGGCGCGGCCATGGCCGGACATGGGGTTGAGCTGCTGAATTGAGCCGAGAGCGGGGTAGAAGACGCGGGAGCGTGAGGTGCTTGCAAATACATTGCGAAGCTGGAAGTGCGACAAGTGAATGTTTCGCTTAATGTCCATGCGCCGGAACCGAAAGAAGCTTTCCCTGCGTGGGAGAGCGACGTCCGGGAGGTTCGGCTGTGACACAGATCAGTTTCCCTCCCCTACCAAGGGGCTAGGCCAGCAGTTGTACGCACCGTCCACCTGTCTGACCCTGGTATGTTCACGTAGTTGCTGTACGTCAGTAACCGGCGCTCTCTGGCGTCGCTCCTTGTGACCCCTATGTCTTCCCAGTCTACTCCCTGGAAATCGCACTGATCCCCTCCAAGGTCGTCAAATTCGATCACTTCATCCTGAGAGGACTGGAGCGTGTTGACCCGGGCGGGCCACGGACAGCTACCGCGAGCCATGCCCTGTAGGATCCGGCTCTGGCGTGCCCAGTGGTGAAGGAAATCAGTCAGACCGTAGTTGGACGGCCCAATTGTGGTCGGGTTCGGGTTCGAGAAGGAGAATGTGTGTGCCCAGGTGGCTCCGGGGGAGAGCTGTTCCCAGGCAATGGAGGCAAACGGGGCCGTGCTCACGAAGCTTGCGGCCTGGGTATGGGCCTCCAGGGCTGCGGCTTGCGTGTCGGCGGCCATGTCTGAATCCGGGACAGCGGCAGATTCTGGATTGCCGCCGTTGTCCTCTGGCCACGGGAATTCAACGTCGCTGTCCGAGCCCGCAGGACCATCCATGTCCACGTCGTCGGCGGTAAGGTGGCCGACCACGTAGTCCACCAGCGGAGCGCCGGCGTCGTCATCAGACATATCCAGATTGTCAGAGAGGTAGGCGTCTAGGTCTTGGTAGTATGGAGACTCGTGAAGGAAGGGTTGTTGCTGGTGGATTGGACAGCTGTGGTGCTCGGCGTAGTGGAGGCTCTCCTCATCGTCGTCGTCGTCGTCATCGTCGTCTTCCTCTTCCTCGTCTTCCTCGTCTTCTGCCTCCTCATCGTCATCCACTAGTTCCTCTTGAAGGCCCTGATCCTCGTCGTCGGCGTCATCGAGGGTATAAACCATCACATCGCTTCCGTCACCGCCATCAGCAGCGTGAGCGGGGGTTCCCTGTGTGGAAGAGACCAGGGATGCGTTGGTGCAAGACCCGAGTCTGCGGGGCAGGTCGTGCGAAGGGGAGCCTATCGGTAGAGGTGCCATGGTGGGCATGGTGGCCTGCGGGGAGAGGTGTTATGATGCGGTGAGATGGGTGGCGGCCGGTCTTGAAAGCGGCATCGGCCCGGCCGAGTGTGTTTGTTCTCTCTTCACTTTCCCTTGCGTCTCTCGTGAACAAGACTCGCTTCCTGCGTAGCGGGATGCCCTGGGCGGGTCCAGGCGGTCGGCACAGGCTGGTGTGTTGGGAGAGAAGCCCGACCTGGGGACAGCTGAGGAGCGAACTGGGCAAGAAGCCCGCCTCGCCAGTCACCAGTCACCAGTCACGACGAGTCCACCCACAGGGGGGGGGGTGTGGTCTCAGTCAAATGTTGTTTGTCGCTTTTGCCGAGTCCTGCTTGAACAAAAAGGCCGATCCAATTCGCAGGTTCCAGGCGGGCAGCGTGCTTCTGAAAATGATCTGAGTCAGGGGGAGGGAGGAGGAGCAAGGCCTCTTTGAAAGAACGAGTCCGGGTTTGATGAATCTCAGGTGCGCTGCACTCGCCCCCAGATTCGGTCGAAGTGACGAGCGCACGACGAATCAGGGCTGTGGGGTGGGGGTTTCGGAGCTGGGGTACCTACCAGGTAATGATGGCGGCAGAGACGGGAGCTCCAAAGAGCGGGTCCTGGACTCGGGCGGTGCCAGTGCGGATGCAGGCGGAACGCGCACACCCGGCACTGTACTGAAGCACCAGAGGAAAGCCCGGGGAAGGCGTGAGACATGGAAGGGAAGGACGGGCCTTGCCTTGATTTCCAGCCTTCGAATTCCCTCGACGAATACTCTGGCAATCTTCAGTTTCGCGTCGTTTTAATCCCCGTGCCAGCTCGAACCGGATGAAGGGACAACTGCTGCCCGTTGCTCTGTAACTTGACGGGACTTGAGCACATCCCCCGGCGAAATACCTCCCCGACGGCCCGTTCTCGTGCTGCGTCTTTTCGACGCACAGCACAATGACCACACAATGCCGACTCGGCTGGCTCGAGTCTCGGGGCACAGGCTGCATGCGGGGTGCCGATTTGGGGGCCTCAGAAGGCGGGTGGTGTGGGCGAGTTGGCCAGCGACACGCTTGGCGCCCTGCATCCAACCTCCCCCCAACCCGGCGCCCTGCATTCCTCGACTTTGGACCGCGGCCTCTTTTTCCCTGCAACCGCACTTTGCGACGACGCGCCGTCGTGTCAGCATGGGACACATGATTCCTCAGGCGGGCGGGCATGGCAGGCCCCGACCACCAGCCCGTAGCGGCGTGTAGATTGTCCGGCTGCCATCATGCTCGCTGCCTTTTGTTTCTCTCCGGGCTTCGAACACGAACGAGCAGTATGTTGGATGCGATCTGTCACATTCCTTCGCAAGAGACGCCCCAGCTCCATGGGAGAGGTTCCTTGGGCCTGCATGCAGCAAGCGTTGTGGCTAGCTGCATTTCTCCCCCTTTTTCCACGTTGGCCAAGCCCCAGATGCTTGGGGGCTTGCTCTTGACCCTCACCGGCTGCCGCAGGCGACCGATTCGGAAGCAGCGGCCCATCTGGCTTCTTGAATTGTGACGGTGGCGCTCGGTCAAAGGCCCGTGGCGCTCTCGGACTCTGCGCCCACGCAGGAAAATACCGAGCAGTCACTCTGTTCTGGAAAGGGGATATCAGGCTGGAGTCGGGAGGATCGCTCTGGGGAATGTGGTTGCACCGACACGGCCCCCCCGCAGATGTCCCGTACATGGATGCACAACGTCTGGAGGTGTGTGTATCCCGTCCGTGAGGGATAGGCCGCCTTGTGCCTCACACCCTTCCCAAAAGGAGGATATGGTGGTACCGTCCAGGCTGACTTGCAGCTCGTCCACAAATACCACAAATGCCGGCCCCATCCAAGCCGAGGAGGTGACCTGCGAGTCTGGGGGCTGGCTACTGGAAGGATGGATGACCCGAGAGGCCGATAGAGGTATGCAAGATCCGATCTCCCCGGACTCTGGAAGAGCGGCGTGCTCAAGAACCGAGCAGGATTGCGTCGCCCAGCACTCGGGACTATTCGTAACCAACGTCTGGTTGGACTTCGTAAGAGGGTACAGTCCCCCCTTGTCTTCAGTCAAGGGCAGCTTGAAATTTCGGTTTCTTGAAGTTAAAAGAACTGTGATTATTTACTCGGTTATTTTTCTTTCCTTTCCCTGTTTTTCTTTCTTCCCCCTTTTCCCGTCTATCCCCCTCGTCCTTTCCTTCGTTTCCTTCTTTTCCTGCTTTTCTTTTATCCTCGGGGTATGACGGATATCAAGAGTTCCACACAACAAGTAAACAAGACTTGAATTGTATATTACTTCCGAATCTAGTTTGTAGCAGAGGACATCTCGAGGATATCACCGACCAGGGACTGGCGACAAGGAACTCGAGGCTGGACCCCTTCTGTGACGCCTTTCAACTTTGTGCCCCGTGGACCACTTCATTGGAAACCACGACATACACCGCAGGGCACACTTTCTCAACCCCAAAGAACTTCAACTTAAACAATAGGAATTATTAACAGCTTACTACGGAGCCTCCATGCAACTATATACTAACGGGAGGCAACCTCCTCGTCATAACCAACCCGTCTCGGAACCGCCAAAACGTGCGCCATCCAGATGCCCCTGCATCCCTTCTAAAACCCCCATATCATGGCCAAGGAAAACAACAACACAGGCGGTGAGCAGGGGAAACAAGAGAAAAAAGACAGGCAAGAATTTGGAGCTATCAAGAAGGAATCAAACACCCAACGACCACCCCCTCTGTCAGGACTCCAACGCGAGGGAGCGTAAAACCCCCAGCCAAAACACAGGCACGCCTGCTGAAAACAAAAGCTGCTACGCTAGCCATGAACGGTCTATGTACCGAAATATATCGCCCAAGCAAAGTAGAAGGAAGGAAAAAAAAAGTCTTTCCAAACAGAGCCTTCGGGCTCACTGATCCGAGTAGTAGCCGTCGTACGGGCCGTGGCCCGGGGGCTGGCTCCCGCCGACGACATTCTCCGTCGAGCCCCAGTAGTTGCTGTTGTTCCGGACCCTGCGGTCGCGCTCAAACTCGGCCCACCGCTTCATGGTGATCTTGCTGCTGTCAAACTCGCCCTCGTACTCGATGCCCGCCTTCTTAGTCTTCTCTCCCGCCGTCTTCCTCGTGTCGCCCCACGAGAAGTCGTCAAACTTCCAGAACGAGTACGCGGGCAGGATGAAATTCCACACGGGCAGCGAGACCAGGTAGATCAACATCCACGCGACGTACGACCAGCTGTGCGCCGTGACGACGATCAGGACGGCCGGCAGGCCGAGAATCAGGCCGAGTAGAATGAGCGGGATGATCTGCGGCGGTTGATTGACGATGGAAATGATAACTAGAGACGCCAGATTAGTTTCCGTGCCGGGTCGAAGCTTGGGACTGGGGGTTGTTGCCAAACTTACCAACATAGAATGTGAAGGCAATGGCGGCAGGCAACACAAGGGTACCGATAAGCTCGATGAAGACCACAAACTGCATGCTGAAGCAGAAGGTGCCGCACAGATCCCTGACGAGGACAAGCTCCATCAGGTTGTGGATGGTCGAGTTGATCCACCGACGGCGTTGCGAGAGAAGGACCATGAACGTGTCGGGCACCGTCGTCTTGCACACAGCCTGCGGCACAAAGACTTGCTTGCGCTTGGGGAAGGTCCGCAGCATGAGAGTCGACAGGTACCGATCCTCACCTAGCAGCAGAAGGTTCTTGGTGTGCAGCGTTTCGACCACGTTCTCCGAGTAGTGCTCGACCACGTCCGGGTTCGCCAGAATGGGGACCCAGTAGTTCTGAGCGCCCTTGGGCGCCTTGATGCGGTACATGCAGAAGCATCCGGGGAGACAGGTGACACCGCCAAAGACGGATTCGAACGACTTGGCGAGGTGGTGAGAGATGAAGTACTCAAAGACCTGGATGGCCGAGACCCAGCTGGCCCGCTTGTTTGCGATCTTGGTCTCACCACACAAGCCCATGATCTCTGGGTCTTTGACCATGGCAGAGATCATGTGTGTCAGACTGTCGGGGAAGACCTTGGTATCGGCGTCCACCATGAGTACGATTTCGTAGAAGTCGGGTGAGATGCCCGTAACCTTCCACAGTCCGTTAAACATCTCGTACTCAAGCTCCGTCATCCGCTCGTCGAACATGACCTTCTGGAGGAAGGACATCAAGATGATTTGACTGTCGCGCTTGCCACGGTTTCCAGGCTTCGCCTTGGTCGCTTCATCCGGAGTACCACACTTGACGACGACCATCATGGGGACCCGCTGCTGCTTGTCCAAAGGAATGGCGGATTTAGCGCCGTAGTCGTAGAAGCCCGAGTAGATCTTGGCCATGTTGTGCCGCTTCGAGCCGCTGGCAACGGCCACGTACGAGAATGCTTCAACTTCCTCAGGAGGCGTGCTGTGATCCTTTACCATGCTCAGGACGATGTCCGGAGTCGAGAACTCTTCTCCCTTGCCCTTGATGACACCGTCGCAGATGACCAGAATCACCTTGTGGCTGTTGGGGTAATCCGTCATGGCGACCGAGTCCAAAGTCGTCCGAATGCCAAGCTCACCTTCGGAGTAGGCGGTCACCAAGCAGATGGAATGGGCCAGGGGGAAGCCGAAGGGCATCCAGTCTGACGGGGGCTGGGGAACCACGGCTTCGTGAATGAAGCCCGCAGGTCCCGGTCCGTCGGTGGGGCTGTTGCTTGTGGCGTAGGGATCCGACTTCAGGAAGCTCGAACGGCTGTCGTTACCTTGCCGATACATCATCGAGTTGGGGTTGAGGAGCTGGCCAGCGGCATTTTGGCTGGCCATGGTGGTAGGGACCCCAGACCTCCGGTTACCAGGGCTGTTGCCGTATACCGCCGAAAAGCGCGAGGTTGTGGGCAAAAACGTGCTGCTGCGCTTGCTCTGGCGATCAGAGCCGTTGACGCTGCTCCCAAGGTCACCGGGCATGCGGGGGGGAGCACGGTAGATGTCCTCGGTCCAGTCCTCAATCTGCCTGTTGCGCTTCCGCAGGTCCGATGTTTGCGAGGTTTTGGACGCAGCATAGGTTTTGCTTATAAACCATTGGAAGACGATAGCGAGCACGAACCTCGCAACCACAACCGAGAGAATCAAGACGAGCGAGAGATAGAGGACGACCTTGGACGCAATGCACCCAACCGTCTCCGTGTCGACTGTCCCGACCTTGATGATCTCCTCGAAGCACTCGGCGTTCTGCTTGTCGCCCGAGGACTGAAAAGCGCGCGTGATATCGCGGCCCCGGATAGCCTGGTTTGCGGCCGAGTTGCGGTCTCTCAGCTCCTTGAAGCGCGCGGGATACGTGACCTGCGTGTCGTTGAACCAGTTCAGGAGGTCCAGGTCGAGGACGTTGCCAGAATAGACGACCAGGTTGCGGGAGCTGTTCCTGATGTCATCCCACGTGAAGTAAACATCGGCAGCACCAGTGAGCTGCAGGTAGAACCAGTCTCGGGCGGGGGAGGTGGTGTGGCAGGAATAACCGAGATAGTACGGGATCGTCAGGTTCGGCTGCGAGGATCCGTCCTGGTTGAAGGTGGTGCAGGGGAAGTACCATGCCAAACTGCCGCTCCCGTCGGCCGGAACGTCGGAATCCGGCGCTGCTTGGATGAGCCCCTTGCACTTGCCGTTGACGTTCTGGAACAGGAAACTTCCATCTTTCCCGCCGTGCTTCTCCGGGAGGTCGTAGAGCACGTTAGCACCGCTTCCGTCCAGGCGGCGGGGGATGCCCTCGGCCGGGGGATGGTGGGATCCCGCAAGGTCGTAGGCCGATCCGTGGAAGATCATGTAACCGCTCCCGACCTCGTTCACGCGGAGTCGTGGCGGAGGCGAGCCGCAGACGACCTGGGTAAACCCGAACGTGAGGAAGCCGACAATGGTCATGATGAACAGAATGATGCTGATAAGACCCATCTTCTCCCTCCATGCTCTCTGCTGGGCCTTGGCGGGTAACCCAAAGCACTTGAGGACGAAACCGGGACACCAGAATGTTATTATCGCGCAGTAGATGTTCCAGAGACTCGGCGGGCTCAACTGCTCGTCCGGCTGCCGCTGACGCTTCGAGTCCTTGGTGATCTTGCCGTGCTTGGCCGCGCTCGACGCCCTCCGCCTCGCCCGACCTGGCTTCTCCGTCTCGGTACTGCGGTGTTTTGTTGAACGAATCCTCCTCGGCGGAGTGGTCTCCGAGACAGCCTCATCGTTCCTTGAGCCGGAGCCTGACAGGTCCGTCGTCCCTTCCAAGTCCTCCGCGATGGGGTCGTTGCCCGTCGACGACGGCAAAATGTTCATATTGGCCGCATGTTTCCGGTAGTAGTAGTTTGGGTGGTCTTTTCCTATCCTGTTCCGCTCCGGCCGGACGAGACTCCTCTTGCGCTGGAACGGCGAGTCGGCCGGGTGTGCACTGGGGGATGTGGGTGACAGGGGCGTTCTCTCTACTTCCGGATTAGGAGACGTAATAGTCTCGGCGAAAGAGGATGCTGATGGCCCACGTTGATGGAGCGACTGCCCGCCGCCGACCGGGGCATAGCCGCCGGCCTCGATATCGCCGGGACGCTGCTGGCGTCGCGACTGAGACTGTCGGTAGCTGTGCCGTTCTTCGTACGAGGGCGTCGCGCCCGGTCTCTGGGGAAGCGACATGGTGGTCCTGACAATCGTCCAGTGTTAGCGATCCTGCTCAGGGCCGGGCGATTCGCGACCTGGCGCGGCCGGGCAGGGACTTCACCCAATGCGGTCAGGGTCTCTGTCGGCGGCCCCCTCGGGAACACGGCCGTGGGAAGAAAAGGACGAGACAACGCGGTGTTTGTTGGGGGAGCGGCCAGCCCAATCACCTCATAGGATATCCGAAAACAAAGATGGCGGCACCGCTGGCATCGACACGAGGAGAAATCAACCTACTGTGCACGACGCTTCCAGGTTGTTTGGGAAAACAAGGGACGAGACGGGATGGATTTTGGCGAGTATTGGGCCCTGCAGAGTGCAGACTGCTACGCAGGCCGGGTGCTGCTGTTGCTGCAGGTGGGCGGGGAGGATCCAGGGCAGGTCTCTCAGGAGACGGGCGGAGCGGGACGGGGCCACTCAGGATTGGGAAGTGGGCGCGGAAGTGCCGCTGCGCTGGCTGGCAAAAATTGATTCGCGCTTGCTCGGGGCCAGTAAAGCCAAGGAAGGAGCCGCACTCGAGGGCTCCGTGTCCAGGCTGCTAGTATTCCGAGTCCACCCAAGGTGCAAGGTGCACGGCGATGCAGCGGCGCAAGTTGGTCCTGCGCCGGAACAACGGGAATAAGTGGTCGGGAGGTCGATGGCAGAGGGTCGAAGAAATCGGACTGGTCCTGGCGCACGCGGAAGGGCGGCGGGCGAAGGCAAGGCGGCACGGAATTTAGCAGCGGTTTCAAGGGCTACGGCAATCGAGAGTCGATCGATCCCCCCTCGCTTCCTGCTTCCTGCCTCCTGCTGCACAAAACGAGAAACAAGCCTGGCGATTCGAGGATGGATCGGGACGGCTGCGAAAGATGCCCGGGAGCCAAGGCGTGGCAAAGTAGTCGAGAGGCAAAGAACGGAGTGTGGCCGAGCCAAACGAGAGACAGAAGAACAAAGCACGCCGAGCTTGAGGAAGAAGATTGAAATCGCAATCGGCGTTCTGGAATCTGGACGCCCTCGTTCTCGTTCTAGCCTCCCAATTCAGGGGTGATCGCGCACCGTGCACCAACCCTGTATTTTTACTGTGGCAGGCAGGCTTCCGAGTTCCCTGTCGGAGCTTTGGGATAAACACGGGTTAGGGTTACACGTGTAAACAAGACGCGTTGACCGGGTGCCGCTCGTTAACGTTAACCTTAGCGAAGGCGAAGAACCTGGAAGGACCCAGCCGTCAGTCCATAAAAGCGTATACGGGATGTTATTCGACTGCCTATTCGTACCGTATCCTCTCCGTTGATTCCAGGCTTGGATGGCTCTCTGACCAGAGCTCGAGGTCATGTCCGGGCTCCTTTTCTGTACAAGCTCCTCGTATCGGCAGCTGTCAGTTTGATTGCGACGGGAGCAGCGCCAAGGCTCCGGCGCTTGGGTGGTCGCCACATTCGATTTCGATGCACATTTTGGTCCCCACCTTCCCGAACTCGAGCCATTGCAACCAGGCAGGAACTTTTCTTGGGATTGCGATGGGGAGTCGCCAATGACATCAGAGTCAGCTGCTGGACCCTGGTAACCCGTGTCAAACGTGCTGCATCCACAACGCCACGCTTTTTTTTTGAAGCGCAAACCTGATCCCGACAGATCGGTTTCTGCGATTCGGACGAAAGCTGGCTGCTCTCCGCCCTCCTGGCTTGGGGTTTCGGCACGATCCGCCCGCCTTCACCAGCCCTGCCAGCGGCGGGCCCACGCCAGAGCTTGGACTCGATGCTGTCTGAGAATCGCGGGGTAAATCGAAGGTCCTTCGGACTTACCCGGGCTTGGTGTATCATCTCGTGTTCCCAGGAGCAGAAGACACCGGGGTTGTTCGATTTTTCCGTGAGACGCGCGCTTCATCCGGCCCCGCGGCCAACGCAGCCGTGGGCTTGGCCGAACCACGTCCATCGCCCGAGACAGATATATTCAAGAATACTTAAGAAGAGACCCCTACCTACCAGCGAGCGAGGCGTGACCGCATACGCGGCGTTGGTTGCACTGGCAAGGCAACCACAACATCGGAGAAATGCCCGGGGTGCGACCGACTCAGATAATGTCCGCGCCCGGGATCCCGATCTGCGTGCCTTCACCATCCCGAGTGCCTCCCGGGCCTCCACCCCGAGCATCCGGCAGAAGATTTAACCCGAATGTTGAACTGCTTCAGGCCGCTCCTCCAGAATCTTGGCACTGTTGCCATGTGCCTTCCAGGAGCACAGCTTCGTGAGATGTATCAGCTCACCAACAGCGAGGAATGCGCCGCCCTCACAGTCATCCCACGGAATGCTGGAGAGGTCATGGCCTTTCGGGACCCGGCACGCTCCTCCTGGATGACTCGCCCGTGGCTCATCAGCGGGTTGACTGAGAGTCTGAGACATTGTATCGGATGGCATGTGAAGCAAGCTCGGAAGCATCTGGGCTCTGGATAAGCCGCGACGTAGTGCGAAAAGGGTCCGCGGCCTCATATCCACACGCTTTGGATGCTGCTAGCACCGCGGCCCGGTGAAGTCAGCAAGCGGAAGTGATATGTGTAGATGGATAAAATGGTGGGCTGAGTTGATGTGCGCCAGCGCCGGCGAGCTGCATAGGTACTGGAGACAGACACCTGACGGACGCTTGTGCCCCTCGACATATCCCCACGCCGATGGCTTGAAGAACCAGCCTTGTCCGGTTGCACACAGACGCCGTGTCCCGGAGAATGTACTGTGTAGAGGACGCATGCGGTCTTGGAGAGGGAAAGTTTTAGCGCGAGCGGCAGAATCTTCGTCGGACCAGCCTTATTCTTATTCACCTTGGCGATGGATGGCCACAGCATTCCTGTTCCGAAACCCGCAAACATGGCCCGGTGACGAGTCCGGGCGATCTGCGGGGCCGGGAGGGAGAGACGAGCCGTTCTGGAGCCGGGAGTGAAGTCATCGAACCGCCGCGCAGCGGGCAGCACCACCGGACCGCGCAGGTTCTTGAACAGAACTCCCCCTGGCCGATGTCCGTTTTTTCTTCAATCAGCTCTTTCGCCAAGTCGCCGTGTTGGTGCCTGGCGGGAGGCTTGCTGCCGGAGCTGAAACTGGCCAACCATTTGGCCCATGCCGCGCCACCTTGGTCGGCCCTGAAAAGCCCGGCTTGCGTCAAGGTGCGGTTGGTTCGTGACATGTCGTTGCGCCAGGGCGAGACCTCAGCACGCAAAGCTGATGAACCCAAGATGGGTCCAAGTGGGCAACGCAACAACAAGTGTCAAAAAGCAAGCCAGGATTGGCCGTCGAGATGAGGAGATAGCTGAAGCCAAGCCTCAACAGGCGGGCGGGCGGGCGTTCTCGAGGAAGGCAATACGGATAGTCTGGACCAGACCGAGAGCTCTGAAAACGGCGGCTGCCCCCAGTAATCCCACCCACGATGGACAACGGATGCGAAACCGACGGCCCAGTGGCAGACAGGATGCAGCCGACATCCGAGGATGCCGTCCGTTGCTATTCATACTTCGTATGACCGATGCGCCGCTTGCCCGTGCCGTCGTCGTCACCAGATGTCGGAGTACGAGGTTGGATCTGGATCGGACGGTGGTGAGACATGGGAAACAGGAACAGCTCGTCTCACCGCCCAACCAGATGCAGCACGCAAGCGGGAAAAATGCCCGCGTTTTTGGCCGTGCTAACGTCAGTTGGCGCTTGGCTGCTTGCTGGCCCGGTTGCGTCGCTGAGCGCAGCCTTCCTCCGAATTGCGCGATGCCCTGGGACGACGAGGCTGGACGCATGCATTGCACAGACAGCATGGAGCTGCCCGCGGGTGTTGGGTATGCATGCGCAAGACGCACAGCGATCCCTCTCCGGAACGGGGCGGGTGGAATGCGTCTGCAGTTTCTGATGCGACGGCAGTCCAGCGTTTGCACCAGGAGATCCCGAGGTCGCCGCCAACAAAGGAGGGGCAGATTTTCAGCAGCAGATGGATGGCCCGGGGACGAGTGGGTGGCCACGAATGAGGCCGCTCCCAGAGTCCCCCAGACGGCCCCGAATGGGCTCCTTCCAACCTCTCGTTTTGCAGGCGGGCCCCGTTTTTCGTGCTGTCACCCCCAGCAGCGCGTGCGCTAGCTAGCATGACGGGGTGGGGATTCGCACCGTCTGTCCGTCTTTTTGCAGGCTTGCAGCAGCAGGGCCACCCACAGCCTGCCCAGGGTCCATGGGTGCCGTCTTCCCTCGCCGATCCATCTCCAGTTGCTGGAACCGGCAACTCCTCGCCGTCTCCTCTTCGCCTCGTACTGTGTCGCTCGTCCAGCAAGCAGGCCCGACTTAATTCCCTCCCCGACATCTCAACCCGACGCTCGCTGCCTTTTTTTTTTTGGAGGGGTTTATTCTGCCAGCGTCCCCTCGCTGCCGCCTTCGTCGCTGCCGCTCGTTAGTACCGTGCGTACAACGCCTGGTGGCTCAGTCAGTCCTGCAACCGTCTGCAGCTTCCGGATTTCCTGCGATCGCACCAAAGGCCGCACTTTTTGGAGGAACCACCCAGCGGCCCGACCAGGCTTCCACAGATGCACGCGCGAGACGGGGACAGCCGACCACAGTAATCCCAGCCGAACTACCTTCATCTCCTATCTGGTACCCGCCAAGTGTTGGAAAGTCTTAAACAAGCATACGCTACACTGCCTCCGCCGGCACCCCAGCGAAACCTCAGCTCTCCCGGGCGACGCCGTTCAACTTGACCGCCCGCAATGGCGGCCGTCGGCTCTCCACCGGCCTCCGCACCGACCTCGCCCAACAGCCCCCGTCGGAAGCCCGTTCCAGGCCTCCACAGCCTGTCGCCCATCGAACGCTATGACTGGGGGGAGAATGTGAAGCCTCTGCCGGGCGTCCCGATGTCCGAGTCGCCGAGGTTGCGCCAGTCTCCCGTGTCGCCAGTCAAGGTCAACTTCCAGCCCGACGACTGGGCCCGGCCATCCACCGGGAACATCGAGACGCATCTCCCGCACGGCCAGCCCGCTCCGGTCCCGGCCCTCGACCGTGCTCTTCCCAAGACGCCCGATGCTCCAACACCCCCGCCACACACACCACTATACCAGCCCGAGCACGGCTATGTGCCGAACTCTGCTCCAGATGCCTTGGGTCTGCGGCCCGCCTCCAATGGCACCCAAAAACCGTTTGCGCCGCGGGCTGCCGGCGTCTTGACCTCGCACTTCGACGAGCTGAGCATGGGCGACCAGTCCGGGAGGAAAGGAGAGAATCGGAATAGCAGGGAGTCGGATGCCAGCGCCTCACGGCAGCAGACGTCGGCCGAGTCGTCAGCCACGACGAGTGCAAGTTCGGTCTCTGGAATTCTCGATGTCTCGGACAACCAAGACAACTCGGCAGACGCCTCCACCGAGAGCTCCGTCATCGATGATGTCGCCCTCCGGCCCGAACCCGTGCCCCAGCTGCAATACCATCATTCGGCCTTCCTCCCCCGCCCTGCGAGCGTGGCCGTGGCGCAGGATCCGAGAGCTCAGTCAAACCCCAACCTCGCCGAGAGTGCTGCCACCATCAACCGCCACCTGACGCCAACCACCAACTTCAACAGGAGGAGCTCGCTACCGCGGCCCCAGTCAGCCTACTCGGTGTATTCTGACTTTGGACAGCGCGGGCGTTCTCCTGGCTTTTTGGGCGGCGCGCAAAACCGCGCGCCCTCGGCCCACTCGAGAAAATCGCCCGAGACGCGGCCATCTTCGTTTGCAGAATTGCTCAACGTGCCATACCCGCAGCCCGCCCCGGCACCCATCACATTCGACAATTCGCAGCTGCGCTCCGTCGTGGGGAACAATGCGTCTCTGCTCAGCGCCCAAAAGACGCTGGAAATGTACCGGCAAAACGTCAAGAAGACAAACGACTTTTCCATTCTCTACTCGTTCGCAGTCTTCCTCATCGCCACCGCACAGGAACAAGGTCTGGACCTCGAGGATGCCAAGAGGACTAAGAGCCCGAAGCCCGCCTCTGGAGACGTTCCTCCGTCATCCCCACACGATCTGGTTCGGGAGGCTCGTGCCATTCTGCAGAAGCTGTCCAACAACGGCTACCCCTTTGCGCAATACTACCTTGCCGATGGCTATGCCTCGGGCTTGTTCAGCAAAGGAAAGGAGGACTACAACTCGGCGTTTCCGCTTTTCGTCCTTGCCGCCAAGCACGGCCACGCCGAGTCGGCGTACCGCACTGCGCTGTGTTACGAATTCGCCTGGGGGTGTCGCAAAGACCCCGCCAAGGCCGTGCAGTTCCTTCGCACCGCGGCGTCCAAGAGGCATCCGGGTGCCATGACGAGACTAGGGAAGGCGTGCTTGTCGGGTGACTTGGGGGAGAAACGGTACCGGGAAGGCATCAAGTGGCTCAAGTTGGCGGCCGAGGCGGCAGACGCCGTTTACAATGCGGCCCCCTACCACCTCGGGTGCCTGTACGAAACCGGGTATGGCGACGACGTCTTCCTGGACGAGAACTACGCCGCCGAGCTCTTCACACAGGCCGCAGATCTCGGACATCCTGAGGCGAACTACAGGATGGGCGACGCGTACGAGCACGGCAAGCTCAACTGCCCCCGGGACCCGGCCCTGAGCGTGCACTTCTACACGGGCGCTGCGGAGCGCGGTCATGCCGCGGCCATGATGGGCCTCTGCGCCTGGTATATGGTGGGCGCAGAACCTGTCTTGGACAAGGATGAAGAGGAAGCGTACGAATGGGCACGGAAGTCGGCCGACCTTGGTAAGTTTTATTTGCGCAACGGCCGCCACGGAGTTGGGATGCTGACTGAAGGGGTTTGGTTCAGGCTACGTCAAAGCACAATACGCTGTGGGTTACTTCACCGAGATGGGCATTGGGTGCCGACGAGATATCCTCGAAGCCAATGTCTGGTACGTCAAAGCCGCCGATGCGGGCGATGATCGCGCGAAGCAGCGCCTTGCCGCTATCCGCGCCGCCATGAGCGGAGGGACACCGATGGATGTCGCGCCGCCTCGGAATGCTAAGGTCAGGAAGAGCGGCGGAGAAAATGACTCCAAAGAGTGCATTGTAATGTGAAGAGAAGACTGGTGGTGGGGAAAACACTTGGGATGGATACAAATCCAATGTTCGACATGACAAGAACCCGGGGCTGGGATTGGGTAATGGTTTAATACGACACACATCATCACACGCGCTTCACGGCCCAGACCAACTCGGTGGACTTGGCTCCCTCCGGAAGGTTGAATGGAGACGAGTCGATGCTCATGGCGGTAGTATGTGTTTCTTTCCTTTCTTCCCTCTCGAGGCGAGCTTTTGGATACCTCGGCGGCACCGACTTTTACAGTCACGGCTCGACTACTTCTCCGGACCAGGTTCGGATCGAGGTCGACCGCTTCCCATCCGATGTGGGCCAGGGGCTCGCCACAAAGGTTTCTCATTCTTCATTTCTTGGACGTTTTCAAAATACACTTGGGCAAATGCATCTGCATGGGCACATCGAGGGGTAGACGACATGAGCTTGAGAGGATGGACGGGAGCGGGCGTCACCTTCTGTCTTTCTCGTCTACATCCCGGCACACTCCTTTTCGTGCTTTGGCGTTGGGCGCGCGTGGTGCGTGGGTTGGATTATTTGACGTACGGACGGGCCTAGTGTTAGGCAAGGAGGAGCGGACAAAGACCTGTACATACCGAAGGGGAAAATCATAATTATGGTGTTCTTGCGTTACTTTTGCCGCCTGGCCGGTAGGTATCATTGGGCTCGGCCGTTTCTCAAAACTCGGAGGGCATTTTTGTTAGGTTATGCCACGATTTGGTCATCAGCGAGTGTCTGCCAGCATGAGGTCAAACACGTTCAGTTTGTTAAAGGACGGTTTCCCAGGCAGCCTATGGGATTATAATACAGCGAACAAGTATATATATATATACAACAGGCCTTTTTGAGGGAAATAAAACTGACAAGCAACCACGCAAACGAAACTCCCCAGTGCCATGTTTAATTTGACCGAGGAAACATCATGAGCCAGAAATATCGAGCCGCTCGCTCTAACGCCACGCTCATATCCTGTCTACACAACACACATCAGTTCTAAAATCCCAGATGACCCATCATCGAACCATCTATCCTATATCTGGTGGCCATCTTCTCCCTCATCTCATAAACCCTCCCCTCTCCTGCTTCAAGCCATTCTCAAGCCATTCAACACCCCCCCCCCTTCGTTGATTGATCAACACCGCTTCCATGTTCGCGCGCGAGTGTATCACAAACCCCTCAACTTGCGCGTCGACCAGGCGGCGACCAGTGAGCTCAGGGCGCCGAAGAACATGCACACAGCGATGGCATTGGGTCCTGTCGGGTCGCTGTGCTCGCTGGGGTGGGCCTCAGTGGCCAGCTCGGGGCTCTTGCCCGGCTCGAGCAGGGCAAAGACGGCGCCGCTCATGACGGTGCTGAGGAACTGCGGGATGGTGACGTAGATGTTATAGATTCCAAAGTAAATGCCGCTCAGCTCGCCCGTCGAGCCGTGGCCGCCTCCTGCTCCTTCTCCGGCGGTGCCGGCTTCGAGGGTGCTGCTGGGGCCGTGCTCGAGGTGGAGCATCTCGATGCTGTTGGTGGTGTCGTTGGAGAGGCGGCGGTAGGGGGCTGTGGTGGTGGTGGCGGCGCCATTGACGGCGGCGGGGTCGGAGGAGCCGCTGAGCTTGTTGACTTCTACCCCGAGGAATGTCACGGGCGCCCATTGCGAGACGCACCAGGGGATGCCGCAGAAGGCGACGATCACTGTGGCGAAGCGGAAGGAGGTGGCGAAGGGGGTGAAGAACATGGCGAGCGCGAACAAGATGTTGCTGGCAATCCAGGCGGTCAGCAGATCGGGCTTGACCTTGTTGAAAGTCTCGATGAACGGGGCGAGGCTGGCGGGCGGGCGGTGGGTGAAGGTCTCGTCCTCGGGGGCTTGGATCAGAGCGGGGAGAATCCAGGCGCTGATGAACGAGACGGTCGAGTAGACGGTCAGGGCCATGCTGCCGATGCGGCCCATGTCGCCCAGGGCATCGTTCGAGTCTCTGGCATTGGGCGAGACGTCGTAGCGGAAGTAGGTCTCGCCAACCCAGGTGCTGCTGTAGATGATGAATGGGAACCAGCCGATCCAGGACCAAAACACAGCGTTGCAGATGCCGCGGATACGAGGGGGGAGGGACAAAAGGGTGGAGTAAATCTGACGGACGACCTTGAAGCGACCCTGGGCCCGCCGAGGGTCGTGGCGCACCGAGATGAGAATGCGCTCCGAGACGGCCCAGCAGGTGATGGCCGAGGTGAACAGCATGCCCAGAGCGGCGATGATGGTGAGCTGCTTGAACTGGCTGTCTCCGAGCCTCGGGCCGAAGAGCTGCACGAGGTCGAGGGCTCCCATGGCGTAGCCGATGATGTGGCCGAGCGAGTTCATGCGGCTGGCTGTGAGCGGTTAGAGTTACAGAAACTGCTAGAGGATGGATGGCTTAGTAGAACTTACCCCAGGCAGCTCCCGTCTGCTGCTTATGTATCGGCAGGGTGTCTACAACAAGACTTCTCGCGCAGGACATGACTGAAAGCTCGGCGTAAGCGGCACGAAGCAGCTAGGGCAGGGGTATGTGGCATCTCTCACCTCCGTTGATGGAGAAGTCAACACTGTACAGGGATAGGACAGCCATCATGATGGTCAATGCCCTAGCTGTCTCGGGGTCTGATACAAAGGACCCAACAATCTCCTTTGTGAAGCCCAGAGCCAGCAGACTGAGGGCAACAATGACAGACCCGATAGCAATGATGGGCCGTCTCCTGCCCCATTTCGACGTCGACTCGTCCGCAATGACGCCTATTATGGGCTGTACGATCAGGCCCGATAGGGGGCCGGCAACCCAGACCAAGGACGTCTGTCCTTTCGACAGGCCAAGCGACAGGAGATATGGCGTGCAGTCTGCAACATGCAGTGTTAGCGTGGTCACCACATGGGATGGGTGCAGGGTCCAGCATACATGTCATTTCAACTCCCCAGGTGAAGCTGCAGGCACCAAGTCAGCAATTGCATGCCTCATGCCGACGCAATGCACATGTACGGACGTAATACCGATAGAGACGCAGGTCAACAACACCATGCGCACCGTCTCGGAGCTCCCCTCCACCCTCGGCTGTCCTGCCCATGTCGACATTTTCAGGGGGTCGTCGTCGCGATCGTCGGATCGACTATCGGAGGCGCCACCGTGGCCAGCGCTGCTCTCGTGGTCCCAGTCGTTTGGATCCCAACCATACAACCCGCCAGTATCCTCGCGGGGCAGCGATATGCGACTACTGCTCGGCGCGATGAGGCTCGAAGACCGAGTGATCGAATGCGATCTGACTGCTAAATCGTCTGCCATGACTGCGTCAGCACAACTCGAACAGCTCGGGACAGCTTGCCAACACGGATGGAAGAGCAGGACTAGCTAAGGTAGGTGACGATGGCTTTCTTACCATATCAAAGACATCGGGGGGTAGTGCCTGCTCAGCCAGGACCATCGCACGGCATCGGGCACACGAGCACACGAGCACAGTCGCAGACGAGTTGGCGTCCCGACTCCCAACGGACCACTTGCTGATTGCGATTTGCGAGTTCTGGGCTAGACACGGATCGAAGCCGACAGTGCGACGGTGGCTGAATCGATATGTACAACGAGCGACAATAAATGGAAAACAAAACGACGGCGAGAAGCGAGTGTAAGGACTTGCGACAGGACAGATGGATGGGCTGAGGGATCCGAGATGCGCAAGCTGTTATCAGCCATCTTTTTGGTGGGCCATTTGCATCGCCGCCGCGGTGCCAAGCCAGCCAGAGGGCCCCTGGCCAGAGCTACGCGGCAGGCCCACTGCGAATAGGGGTCGCTGTGACGTACCGGGCCGTTGGTGAGTAAGAGATGGGGAAACCCGTATCAGCAGGGGGCTTGACTGCCAGCTTCCATTGACACACGCCAGAGCCAAGATTCAGGAGGACCATCTGTGCATCTCGCCCTTCGCACATGGACGTCTCACGACATTACGGCCCGGTCCGCGATGTATGTCATTGGCTTTAGACTAGGACCTGGGATGCCGGCTTGAATAGCGTTACGGATGGTCCGTCCATTACGGCAGGGCGGCAACGTTATTGTGGGAGATGGATGCGTCTCTCCAGCCCTGGTACCTAATACACGGTGGATGTATTGTATGGTATGTTATGGCTTCGTACATTAGTTATTACATACCATACTCGTCGGGGCTGCCTGTGCCTTGCAACCCCACCACGGTGACGCGGGGCACCATTGACAGCGCTCCGATCTAGGAACGTGGGCCAGGGCAGCCAAAAAATCGGCCTCTGACTCGACGCGCGAACCCAACCTGCGAGGTGGATAGACAGTGGCCCGCGATAGCTTCTGCGACGGTTGGCGCTCATCTCGGTACTTGACTTTCTCTGCCAGAGAAATTCCCCGCCGAATTGGACAACGTCGAGCAGTTGCCGTGCTACAAAGTGCTACAAAGTGCGTGGGGGACCCCCTCAACCGCGTCTCGTTCCTTTCGCCAACTTGTACCCCGCCATCACCACTCCTGGCATCGTGTTGTGTCGCAATGCGCCTCCTTTAAGCGGCCTGGACTGACAATATCCGACCTAGCTGCAAGTCTGCTTGCGCCATACCACCCTCCGCCATGGATCTGGTCAACCAGTTGGTCACCCCCATATCCCATATACCTCCCTCCCGCCCTCTCCTCTCCCTCCCCATGCCGCCCCTCCTTTCCTCTCTTTCCCTCCAGCCGAGCCCCCCCCCCTTCGCCATGGCCCAGGAGCTGATCCCCTTCGGAAGCCTAGAAGGCCGGCTGCTCTTCGCAGTCCCCAAGAGTGTGTGCCGCCCACCATGACGGAACCCGCGCGCGCATGCTGACCCCCAACCGCCTCCAGAGGGTCGCCTCCTCCAAGCGGCCCTGAACCTCCTCGAGGGCGCCGACATCCAGTTCCGCCGTGAGAACCGCCTCGACATCGCCCTGGTCAAGAATCTGCCCATCGCCCTCGTCTTCCTCCCCGCCGCCGACATCCCCACCTTTGTCGGCGAGGGCCGCGTCGACCTGGGCATCACGGGCCACGACCAGGTGCAGGAGCACGATGCCGGCACCCGCGCCCTCGCCCGCGCCCGCCGCATGAGCAACGAGTGGGACCCCGCCCGCGCCGCCGCCGGCAAGCCCCAGGGCTGCGAGACCGTCCTGGACCTCGGCTTCGGCGCCTGCCGCCTGCAGGTCCAGGTGCCCGCCAAGGGCGAGTACGCGACGGGCAAGGACCTGATCGGCAAGAACGTCGGCACCAGCTTCGTCCACCTCGCCCGCGAGTACTTTGCCCGCCTCGAGCTGGAGCAGGAGGGCATCACGGACCCGGTCCAGATGGACGCCCGCAAGCTCCGCACCAAGATCATCGAGCTCAGCGGGAGCGTCGAGGCCGCCTGCGCCCTGGGCGTGGCCGACGGCATCGTCGATCTTGTTGGTGAGTCAACCCCCCTTCCCCTCTCCTCCAAGCAAGCCATACATACCCCACCCCTTCTAACCACCCACTCTACTTTGTCCAGAATCCGGCGAAACAATGAAGGCCGCCGGCCTCAAAGCAATCGACACGGTCGTCGAGACCTCGGCCATCCTGATCAAGTCCAAAGCGCCCAGCAACCCGGCGCTCGTCGACCTGATCGCGTCGCGCATCCGCGGCGTCATCACGGCCCAAAAGTACGTTCTCTGCCAGTACAACGTGCCCCGCGCCAAGCTAGCCGACGCCACGGGCATCACGCCGGGCAAGCGCGCCGCCACCGTCACGTCGCTCGACGAGGAGGGCTGGGTCGCCGTCAGCGCCATGGTTGAGAAGAAGCGCATCGCCACCGTCATGGACGACCTGGTCCACGTCGGCGCCACCGATATCTTGGTGCTGGACATTCACAATACGAGGAGTAGCTAGTTGGGGTGCTGGGGAAGGGGGTGGGTGTTAGAGATCTAGGATAGAGAAAAAAAGCAACCATGGTGAACTCTCAAACGTTTCATCCGAGTGTTCGAAGCGCTCTAGTTTCGAGGTGATAAGAGAGATGATGTTACGGGGAAGGGTAAGAACGGCGTGTGGCATCGGCGCAACTCAACCCGCAAGCCGGGTAGGGCCAACATCCAGGACAGCCATCATTCCTCTGAACTCGAACCAGCCACGCCACAATAAGTATTTCGAAGCAGGGCAGTCAGGGTTGAAGACAAGTATACAATTTCAGTCAGCCTTGTGTTGTGTGCAGACCCCTCACTAGGAGTAGGGTATCAACTCAAATATACAGCGTGCGCTTCCCCACGCAACCTGCCCCCGAACGCCATCCCATAAGCCAGAAAATCAACTCAAGGTCGGAAGAAAGCGCGGAAGGAAAAGGCAAAGAATAGCAGTGTGACGCTGGCAGACCCAGCCAGCCACCCACCCCCTCCCGCCATATCCATCCAAGTTGCAGTGCTGGGCACAACGCAGCTGGCACGCTTCCACCCGAGGGCAATTAGACAAATAAATACATAGAAAAAGCACAAAGAAGCCTGACTCGTCGGAGAAGACTGCAATGCCGCCATCCCCGTCGTAATCAGTAAATAGGCCGACTCTCCTCCCACTTCCGGTGGACAGCCTTCCGCTTCAGCGCCTCCGGCGCCGGCTTGTCCTCAATCTCCCCCTTGACGTCTGGGCCCCACGAGACGCGGACGCTCTTGCGCCGCCGTGTCGCCGAGCCGTCGCCGGCGCCGAGCCTGCTGGGTCCTATCCACTCCCAGGCCCTTCCCACCTCGCCGTTGCGGCCCTCGCGCTGGCCCGTGCGCACGTTGCTGTTCTGCTCGACGACTACGCGCACGCGCTGCCAGAGGCGCTCTCGGTCCGAGAGGCTGTGCAGCGACCGGAGCACGTCGTCGCGCAGGTTGGGCAGGAAGAGGAAGGCGTCATCGTCGCCGGCTTCAAAAGCGACCTCCTTCTGGTTCGCGAGGCGCTCGAGGACCTCGTCCACCAGGGCAGGGATCTGCGACGCCAGGGCGCGGTTGTGCATGAAGCGGCGGCGGCCGTAGAGGATGGACAGCAGCGACAAGATCAATCCACCAATGCTGAGTCGATGTCGAGCCACTCCGAGCTTGACGGACCGCCGGAGCGCGCAGGAGTACGAAAGGCTAGCGAGAGAGGTTGACGATATCTTGGTGGTTGGAAAGGCGGAGGCACCTCCGGTTCTATGGGTCCGGCGACGGGTCTGGTTAGTCCCATGGTCAGAAACTGATGTGTGGTAACAACATGCGCAGGAATGCCCGGCTGGGTCCACGCGAGGAAAGTAGGAATGACGAGAACACTTACTCGGGAGCCTCTGGTTCCTCCTGTTGGACTTCAACTTCATCCCTCGCCTTGACTTCGCCAATGGCCGCACTCCACAGTTCGTCGAACTCTTCGGCCGCCATTCTCTTGCTTCGTTTCTTGTTGAGTATCTCCTTCAACTCCTGCTCTTCCATGGCAGGGCTATCCAGAGGCTCGCCCTCGGGCTCGAGGGGCTCGCCGCACTCGTACTTGGCCCTGCGGTCACGCAGCTCCTCGACTGCCTTGTCGGCGACAGCCTGGACACGCCGAACTTTCTCGCCATCTGGCTCGCACGTAGGCGGCAGAGGGACGAGGCCGCCGAGGGAAAGGGGGTGGGGCTTCAAGATGAAGCCGGGTTCGCAGCGAGCCGTGAAGTCCTCGTAGCAGTACGCATGCGGCGGGCAGGGTTCGCACTGCGGCTCGAGAACGCCGGTAAGCCAGTCGGGGACCTGGATGTTCTGAATGTCATGGATGTCAAACTTGGAGCCGAGTTCGGTAGCCCACTCCGGGAGCTGAATGTTTGTCGGAACGAGCTGGGTCGGCTCCCGGCCAAGCCCACAGTATCCCACAACCACCTTCTCCTGCCTGTACCAGGCCGCGTAGGCGACGAAGAGAGTTGACAGAAGAACCAAGATAGGGGTGGCCAAGCTCGAGCTGCGCTTGGAAGGCCGCGGGGCTCTCCGGGAAATCGCAACCTCCGGGTGGGCGGCCTCTTCCAGGGTGAGCGCCAGTTGCTCATCAGGAGTGAACTCCTCATCAGGCTCCACCTCGGGCGTTCTTGATCTGGCAACCCGGCTGAGGGGAATCTCAATGTTCCGAGAGAGGGTAGAGGGCTCCTGCGCGTCACCGAAGGCATAGCCATCCGTCCGCCGGCGGGCAGTGGAGGGTGTTTGTTTTAGTACCGAATCCAGGCCGGTTGTCTTGCGACGGTTTGTGGGTGTCTTCAAGGGAGAGGCCGGCGAGTTGGCTCCGCTCTGGAATGGGTTATCGCTGGTGAAGACGTTCGCAGTCTCGGGTGTGCGCCTGAAGAAGTCTTCCTCCTCTGGCGGCTCCAGCTTGGGGATCGGGGTCACGCGCCGATCGCGTCTGACTGATCGAAGCGGCTCGGCGTCGGGGGCCGTATCGGTGTCGGACGCGGGCGGCAATTGGGCGCTCGTTGATCGCGACTGCCTCTTGCGCGGGCTCTCTCTGAGCGGCGCCGGGGTTACGGGAGCGTGCTCGGGCTCCTCGGATTCGCTCTTCACCCTGGTCGTCTTCCTGGGCGACCGAGACCGCCTCGCCGAAGGCGGCGGCGGCATCACGTCGTCATTGAAGTCGGTGCTTGTGGTGCTGTGGGAGTCGGCATCGACGATGCCTCTGCTCGTGCGCTTCGCGCGGGCGCGGGTGGCCAGGATCTGCTTCGACTGTGGCTGGACCTGCTCGTTGAAGAGATCAATGAGCTGGGGCTTCTTGGCCTGGGACGGATAGTGGATGTTGTGGGTGACGAGGATGGAGCGCAGGCGCGGGACGGTCAGCGACCACGGGTCGAAGTCCGCCTGCAGGTAGTCGGCGCTCTCCGAGTCTGACATTATGGCGATGGCTGGGGCCAAGGAAGAGAAAATAGAATTATAAAATCCAAAGCCCCGGCGACACGGCTGATGCAGGCGCACGGGGCAAACGTGGCCGGGTGTGACGAGAGCTTATCGGGAGCGATGCAAGCACAGAGCGGCCAGCTGGGAGGTTGCTAGCGGTCTGGATGCATGCAGCTGCAGGGCAAAGTGCAGGTCCTGCAATGAAACTGCAGTGAGATGGCTCGTTGCCAAACTCGAAATCGATAAGGAATGCAGCGGGGATGGGGAGGGATGAAAAAAAAAGTTTGGTGTTGATGTGCTGAATGAAAGTGGGTAAGCGCAAGCCTGACAAAACAAACTGGCGAGACAGATGACAGAAGCGGAGCGCCGGTTGCCCTGGTGGCAACTGGAGCTTGCCAAGCCACTGTGGCGCTTGCTGGAAGCCCACTGTGTGCGCCACATCTCGGTCCCTTGTCAACAAACTTGGAATCTTGGAGTTCGACGTCACCGTCCCCGACTTCACCTCGTCAAACACTGACAGTGGGTGCCGATACTTCACCAGTTTCGAAAACAGACGCCCTAATACTTTTCGGATTTTCCGGGTCCGTACCAAATTATGCTCCTGAGCCTCTTGCCCGGCTTCTTTCTCTTCCGAATCCCCCCCTTTTCCTGCTGCCAGTTTGCCACAGTAAACAAGGTCTCTTTCTATTAACATGTCTGTGGTTTGGTGTATTAATAGTAATACCCTCGCGCGGGTGACTTGGAGGGTGGTACATTGTGCTGGGATATGAGAGGGAGTAATCCGGGGGATTGGCGGGGGGTGGTACAAGTGGTGACGTCCCTCAGTGTGTGACGGGCGAGCTACCTATGTAAAGTAACTGCAGGCCTGAAGCTCACGAACGATACCTAGGTACCTATGTAGAGGTGAGACGCAGTATAAGCCATGGAAGTTTATGGTCCAGCACCATCCCCACCTATAGCAAGCTGGGGAGTACATAGAATAGGTACCAACTGATAACCTGCATTGTTCGCCACCCATGACGACACACCCCTCCAGTTCATTGTTGACCGTTACCCCTGCAGTACACAAGCTTGACAAGCATCTGATAATATGCACAAAGGATACTCGTCCAATGACCGGTGAGGCAGGGGCCAACGGGGAAAAGCCCAGATACTCAATATCAGGGGTGTTATCCGTGTTCAAGAACAAACATCTCTGGCTCCTGCTGTTCAGAGCAACCAGAAACAGCTTTGGCAGACATCAACCGGAAGGGTCCGCAAGTAGTCAGCCAGCTGAGTGCTTCAATATCGTTTCTATTTACGCCTACCTCCTGGGTATCTCCAGCTCGTCCACTCGTATATATTACAAAGCGACCAGTGCCCTCCTACAGTTGAGTGTGTCCGGGATGGCCACAGGCCATCATCAGCCTCAGCAACACCACCGTGTCCGCCCCTGCGGGCCCCAAAAAAGCCCAATATATCCCGCAAAAAACGCCATCTGTACTTTTCCGTTCCCACGCCCGCCCATCCCAGCCCCTGCGAATTTTACACTCTATCCTCCCCAGTGTCACGCCACTTGCTTCCCTTCCGCGGCCTTACCGTCAGCCTTCAACCCGAGCTTCTTCTCGGCCTCCTCCGCCCGCCGATTCGCCTCGGCAACCTCCTGCTGCAGCTGCTTGATGTACTCGATGGCCATCTCAACCGTGCTGGCCTTGCTATTCGGCGCCGCCCCGTTCTTGTCTTTCTCCTTCTCCTTCTTGCTGTCGCTACCCTCGCCCTCGCTGTCCTTTGGCGGCCGCGGGAGCAGAGTGGCGATCTCTTGGAGGGCCGAGTTGATCCTGTTCCGGCGGCCTTGCTCGGCGATCTTGTGCGATGTGCGCTTTGACGTGAGATTTGTCGAGAGCTCGCTTGGGTACGAGACGCCGGGGAGCGTGTTGCCCTCGAGGATGCGCTGGTAGTTTGATTTGGTGGCGAGAAGGTGCGAGGCGGCCTCTTCGGCGTCGGGGCCGCCCGGCAGCAAGGGCTTGATGCTGGGTGATATCTTTGGCCTGAGAGCGGGCGAGACGGGGATCGAGCTGACACTCCCCCGCTTCTTGCTCCCTCGCGGGAGAAGCTGGGGTGTCTTTCTGGTGGCGCCGAACCCAGATCCGGCGAGCAGCTGCGGGCTTTGTGTTGCCGAGGAGGTGCCAGGTGGTTTCACAAGAGAAGGCGAAGCGAGAGGTGCCAAGGAAGGCGTTCTTGAGGAATTCGCATCCTGGGAAGACTGGGTCGGCGTGGGGCCATTGCTAGATGCGGCAGTCCTATTCGAGAAGTTCGCCGACTCCGGGAGCTCAAACGTTTCAATGTGGTCCGTGTCGACCGCCTCTTGACTGTCGGCTCTGGCGCCCGCGCTGCGAGTACTTGGCGAGCTCAGCTTCATCAATGACGCAGGCGTCGCAGGGGACGCGAGCCCCGGCCTGGGAGGTTGTAGAGCGCTGGGGACCGCGCTGGGCTGCGGGGCAATATACGGGGACGGCCTCGCGGACCGTGGTTTGGGAATGGGAGGCGGAGGCATCTCAACAGGGGTCATGTCGTTCAGAGCCTCGGGAGAGACTGAGTCCTCGGAATCTGTCACTCCCGTGGTGGAGGATGAAGAATTCTGCATCATGGGCGTCGGCAGCAACTGTGGATCTTGGTTTTGTTCAGCACTTTCGGCAAGCTCGCTCAGCACCTGAGCATTCAGGCTGGGAGTCGTCGTGGTCCTCCTGCGCAAAGGTTTCGAGATTGGCGACTGCTTGACGCCGGCTTTCGCCCTTGCTTTTGCGGCATTCTTTCGCATCTTCTTGGCCAGGTCTCCAGGTGTCATATTCGACATTGTGGGTGCGGCCGACGAGTCGAGCTCCATATCGACGGGCGAGCTCGTCGTCACCACGCTGCGTAACTGATCAAACATTGCAAGAGGGTCGGTCTGGGCATGCAGCGCTGGCGATGTCAAAGGGCTAAAATAGGCGCCCGATACCGCAAACTGAGAATCGACCGAGAAATGGGTATCAAGCGGCGTGACTGCGGGCGAGACCAGGGGTGTAAACGACATCTAGTGGAAAATCAGTAAACCGGGCTCTCAAAGTAAATGGTGCCAGCTCTCGACCTACGTCTGCCTGGTCTTTCAGCCTCTGGTACCGATACTCAATGGCCTGCTGCTGCTGCTGTTGCTGCTGCTGCTGCTCGGGTGCGTTGGACTGAGCGTAGTAATGGTTGGTTCCTGGCTGGAGCTCCAGGCTCTGGGGCGTTGGAGGAACCATGCGGCTCTGCTGTCGTGTAAAGAAGGCGACCTGCTGTTCCTCGATATGCCTCTGCTGGTGCCGCATCTTTTGCTGTTGCAGAAACTGGATCTGCGCATCGATCGTGTCGACGATGGCTTCGTTCGGGGTGGGGGGCGGCATCATGGTCGCCGGCACCGACTGGTAGGGGGCAGAGGTTGTGATGGTCGGCATGTGGTGCTGCATAGCTGGCACCGCTGGTGATAAGAGGATTGGTGCGTCGGTGCCGCTCATGGGGATGTCCAGTTGCTCCCGGGCATGCGGTTGCATGAGCTGGGGGCCGGCAGAGGGCTGGAAGTCCTGGAAGTTGTAATTGATGCCATCGGTCAGGTTCCCCATGCCATTCATATCCAGGTATTGTTGGAAGTCATCCTCGGGCGCGGGGTGGGCCGAGTGGTCGGCGACGGTCCAACTTGACGAGTCCATGATGGGCGTGGGATGCAGAAGCCGAGTCCGAGGAATATGTGTGGTCGTTGTCAGAGGGCTTCAAGATGGCTTGAACCCGTCACACTGTTCGCTCTCGCACAAGGCGGGCTGCGGATTCGGTCGTTGACGTGATTCGGGGCGCGGGAGGTTCCTGCGTTCGGTCGGATCACGGGCCGGATGTCTCATCTGCGACCCGCTGTTCGCAATTCGACAGATGCGCCGGAGAGGGCCAGTCCACGGAGCGCCGGGCGGGCGGAATTCGCTGAAAAGGGCCGGGAAAGGGGGAGAGAGCCGTCAGCGGCTTCTCGAAGGTATCGACAGCCGGGATAGTGGCTGGCTGGCAGTGTTGAGCGGACTTTCTCGCAGAGTCGGGGACCCTGAGACTCGGGAGCGGGCGGTGGTGGGGGGACACAGATTCAAATGGGAAGCAGGTGCCACTGCAGTGCTCGAGTGGTGCCCCACGGCCGTGGTGCTAATTGCGTTCCGTTTTATGCCCCGCTCCTTCGCCCCGCAGCCCTCCAGCTCGCCCAACAGAGCGTTCAGGCGGACGGGCCGGGCTGTTCCAAGGTTACATCAGGTTATCAGAGCCAATGAGGCTCCGAACACCGGCCGGGAGAAAAGTTTGAATCTTGGGATACCCTCGGCAGCGAGTCGGAACGAGCCCAGGTCGGCGCCGGGAAGGCGCAGAGAAGCAAGAGGCAGCGATCCGGGGAACCAGTCCCTTGGGCATTCCGGTGAGACACTGCCCGTCGTTGCACAAGAGCTAGGTGTTAACCAGGAAAGATCCGGGTTCCAATGACGTTTGGGATCTTCAACCATCAATCTGCGTGCTCCGAGTTGTGGATGGGATACGTGGGGAGTGGCCCGAGGAGGCTTGGCTTGCGCCAGGGGAATGTCCTGCAGGCCTTCCGAGCATGGGCCAAGGGGGGTCCCGAAGCACCGGGATTTCTTCGATTTGAACAGCTCCGTTTCTTTTCGTCGGCAGCTCCTATCGAAAAGTCTGGACGTGATAAACCGGGCAGCTGCACACTTCCGAGAAGCCCATGCGAGCGTGGCCCCGCTCGAGCAACATCCCGTCGTTGCGACGGAAGGCCAGAGCTGTGCAGCTGCCGTGGAGATGCAGCAAGATGTGAGATGGAGGCTAGGTGCAGCTTCTCGGTTGCGCATGTGACCCCACTTGCGCCGTGGCTTGGTTGACAGATCGAAACCCCACGCAAGGTGGGGGACAGTTTCACACCCACCTGCTGCACCCGACCTTCTGGGCTGAAGAAGCCTTGTGGGCGACCGAAGGGACAGCTAACCAGAAACATCGGCCGTGTCGATCTCACAGCTGACTGGTGAGACCAAGCAGATTGAAGCTTCGAGCGCCCCGTAATTATCACGAGACATGCCGCTCTCGGCACCGGAATCAGACGGGCTTTGCGTGCATGGCGCTCCCGACAATGTGGCAAGGCGCCGGCTCGGCATCGTCTCGTTTGGTTGACCGAGGGCGACCCCGAGAGAGAGAAAGAGAAACCGACAGCGATGCAAGGCACAACCACCAGGCCGGAAGTGGCTGGACCCTCGGTCGACGACTTCTGGAAAAAAAGGCGTCGCGTGGTGACCGCGTGGCGAGCTTGGGATTTTGGATTGTTGGAATCTGGGGGTATCGGCGCGTTCCGGCTTCTGCCGTCCCTCGAATTCTCTGACCGCGTCCGTCCGGTAGTGCAACGCGGCTGGAGCCTGCCTACCCTACACAGTAACGTGAGGTACACTATTTGTTGGACGATGGCACTTGGTTCTGCAACTGAGCAGGGGCTGACCTCGGTTGGGTCTCCCAAGTTTTTCAACTTCCCCTTCCCCGAATTCGGCAACTGCCTGTAGATAACTCCACGCCGGAGTGAGGATCAGTAATGTAGTAATGGATTGAGTATTTCTGCCTCTTCCGCAGGTAGGAAAAATAGCTGAGTTTCTAAGTACAACCGCACGGCTGCCAGATCCGACCATCACAGCCGCCCACACAGTAAAGCCCCTGGCTTTGCTTGTCCATGGCGTGCTCAACAGCTTGGTCCTCCCTCCTTTCTACCTCTCAACATGAGCGAGACAATTACCCCAGTGCCTACTAGAAACAGACGGAGAAGCAGCTATGTACTGTACTGCACAAGATATTCGACGAGGGGGCCAACAATAGAAATGCGCTGGTCCCGAGATTTGTTGAAACAGAAGAACCGGCGGACAGGGACAGAAAAAAAGGATGTGTGACCGACCCCGGGTCGCCAGCTGGAAATGCCACGAATCGACGATGAAAGGGAAAACCGCGCCAGAATGTACAGGGATATATAGAGTACTAGATGAACAGAGAAACGAAAACCCGGTATATGAACAGGCCACTCAAGAAAAGAAAATGCTGGGTTGGGAGATTCCCGATCTGCCGGAGATGCCTGGGGAGGCCGGCGAGGGTGGTTTTGGTGGTGGCGAGCACAAATCTAATGCTGTTGAACGCCGGGTTCGGAGATTCGAGATAGCACGCTGAAAGGCAACACTCCAGTAGTGGAATGTTGCTTCTCTTGGGGTATAACGCGAACGCGTCGACGCAGGAATTCCAAAAGTGGCCGCCGTCATAAAGGAGTTTCGTAATCAGGGTGACTGTGGTTGTGGCACCGTCGGGTATTTCAGGGTAACGTCACAAACAAGGACGTCCCCTAAGATGGCAGCGAAGTAAACGCAGACGTTGAAGAGTGGCCCTTCTCCTTAGTTGCCACCCAAGTTAAGCCAGCTCATGTCGTCGCGCACAGGGGGTTGGTTCGGCCGCGACGGTGCCGGTCGAGGCGGCGCTTGTGTCGGAGGCTTCAAGCCTTGTGAGGCCGGGGCAAGAGGCGTCGCGTAGATGCCGGTAGACGAGTCGTTCAGCGACCGGTCCGCACCCCAGGGCTTGCTGGCGGTCGTCGGATCCCAGGCTTCTTGGACAGACTCCGGGATGCCGCTCGAGTAGGCCGATGCCGACATGTCGCTCACCGCGCTGATCGGGCGCTGCGTCTCGATCCGTCCGCTCATACCCTCCTTCAGCTTGTCGTTGTACACGGCGATAGTCGGGCTGTGAGCATTGACGCGGCTGAAGGACATCCGGGGTTCGGCAGCAGCGGGGAAAAGAGGCGGAACCGTCGCGCTGTCCTGGGTCATGCGGTGCTGGTTGCTGTAGTCGGAGCTCCTGTCGGAGCCAAGGGTCGTCCGCCGCGAGTTGTTGGCGGCAGCATTGTTGTTGTTGTTATTGTTGTTGTTGTTGTTGTTGTTGTTGTTGTTGCCGCTGCCAAAACCTAAAAGGTTCAACGCCGACCCGCCGGACCAGTACCTGTTCCACCCCGAGCTGCGCCGTGTGGTCCCTTGCTTATCAGCAGCCCCTGCTGTCAGGGTCCGGGGCTTCGGCTCGACCGTGCTGGCTGCGAATGCAACACCCTTCTCGTCCCGAGTCTGCTGCTGAGACTGCGGCGGCCGAGCTGCTGCAGGGATCGGGGCCGGCTGTTGCATCGGCTTGCTGATGGTGCTCTTGAAGGCCTTAAAGGTGCTGTCGGACGAGTCGCGTCTGCTCTCGGTGCTCGACTTGCGGCTGAGCCCGGCCGGCGCCGGCTTGTTTTGGCCTGCGCGACCCATCAAGATGGCCATGGACGAGAACGAGCTCTGCGAGCCGTGTGGTTGGTGGCCGCGGAAGACCGGGGGACCTGGGCTGAAAGCAAGGCTGTCTTTGGCGAAGCCGAGACCATCCTTTTCGCTCGACGACGCCCCGCTAGCCCGCCTCACATGGCCGGCCTCCATATGAGCCTGCCGCTGCTTTCGTCTCCTGATGCACAGATACACGAGGACCAGGAGTATTGCCAGTCCAGCGACGCCTCCGAGAGCAGCGCCGAGGATGGTGTTTAAATCCGGGCCAGAGCCGTCCGAAACTGCCGGTACGGCGGTTTGCGTCGGGCTTTGAGTGGCCACTGCCGGGTTCGTCGCGCTCGCGGGGACGGATGTGGTGGATGGTAAAGACGTTGATGTCGATGTTGTTGATGTGGCGGTCGCCGAGGAGGACGTTGATGAGGATTCGGTAGAGAGTAGCTTGATTTGGGAAAGCTTTGACTCGGCATCCTCCCAGCTGTTTTGTCTGGCGTCGAACATGCATAACACATCATCATCATTCCCGCCCGCAATCACCACCATGCCGTCTGCCCCCTGAGCGAGAGCAAAGTTGCTCCTGGTGACTTTCGGTGCCAAGGTCGAGTTGTATGTTGGCCAGTTGTCGCGTGTCAAGGACTCAGAAGCTCTCCTCTCCTTGCTGCCTAGATCATGCTCCTTCCTCGTCGATGTCCGCTTGCGAACGGGCGCGGCGTTCGGGACGGGCACACCTGGGCCGTTGAACAGAACGGTCCGCCTCACTGCGTTTGGCGATTCTGTCATGTCGAAGGTGACGAGGTGCTTTGACCCATCCTCGCCCGTCATCAACACCGCCTGGATCGCCGATGTATCCTTTGGCAGGGGTTCAGCTAGCGTTGCCCCCGAGTCTACCCATTTGTTGTCTGTCGCGCTAAACAGCATAACCTGCTTGTTCCACGTGCTCCCACCGACCATGACAGCCTCACTGGCAGACCAGGATAAGAGGATCGGCTTGAGTGATGGCGGTGCGTTCGCGCCACCTATGGTGATGCCGGAATGGACTGTGTGTGGCGCTGACGCGCCTACAGTGAACGTTTGCGATGACGGACCCTTGGAGCCATCCTGAGCGCCGGCGTAAACGAGGATCGAGTCGGTGCTGTTGATATAGACGGCGCTGTGTCCTACCCGCTGGTGTGTTACCGGGTCCACCAGCTTTATCGTCTCCCACTGCCCCGTCGCGTACGTGTATTTCTGCAGGCCCTGGTACCCCTCGGTCCCGCTCACCCCCCCGACCACGAAGAAAGCCGATGTCGACGGCGTCCCTGTTGTCGAACCCACGCAAACGCCGCCCGTCACCTTCTCACCCTGGGCCAACTCCTCCCACTCCGCCCCTGGCTCTAGCCGCAATGACTGGAATGCATCGGCCGAGTATGTGTAAAGTGTGTTGTCGAAAATAACCGAACACGCGTTGTTCAACGCCGTCTTTGGCCGAGGGAGCGGCATTGTGGCTGGATCTCCAAGTCGGCGGATGAGATGATCGACTCGGGTAATTGGTGCCTCCAGCGGAGAGGGTGTCAACCTCGATGATGGCGCCCTGGTCAGCAAGACATGTCGATTTCAATGTTCCGGTGAAGTTTAGTGCGTTCGTGAAAAACAGCCAACGTCGATCTGGAAGCTTGAGGACCGGCCCCTGTTGGTGGGAAGGTGAAGGTGATCGACGGAACAAAACTCTGGGTTGTTTCCGCGAAGCAAACGGCGAGGAAACGAAGGTTTGCTGTCCTGAGAAGCTCCGTGTCGCAGGATGGAGAGGGGTGACGTGGAATCGGGGCCTCTGCCGTTGATGGAACGCACACGATCCTCCTGCGAGCCCCTGGCAGCGACGGTCCACGGTGTATCAAGTCGGTCCGGGGCGGTGCGAACAGCGTCGTGTGGTTGGTGAAGGAAAGAAGCAAGCTGGACGAGGTTAACTCGAGGTGCTAGAAAACTGCAAACTGTGCCGGACGAGTCTCGGTTGCCGGCCGAGGGTCAATTGTCAACTTCGTGGAGTTGAGCACGGTGACCTGACAACACACACACCACCAAGGGAGAGAGGAGAGGGACGACGGAGACACGGCTGAGTGCGACTGACCGACAGGGGAAAATGGGAAATGAGCCAAAACGGGGCCTGGCGGGAGGGTCTGACAAGGGGGAGGGGAGCCGGGGACCTGGTCGAATCAGGGGCGCAAACGGGGCCCAGCAAGGGGTTTCCTGGGCGCTCATTTGTAGCTCGTCATGCAAGCTACCTCCCAGCCCCATCCAACCGCAGTGCCCACCTGAGGTACCGCCGAGCGCGAGAGGACATGCCGTTTGGCGGGCTGGCTGATCGCGAGGGGAAAAGGGGCATCGGCGCAAAACAGAATTGAGCAGCCGCCCCAGGTGCGAATCCGAATCAACACCAGCCTCGGCGCGCTGGAGCCGTTTTCTCCTAGCCCGGCCCCTGCTGATAAGATCCGACTGCCCAACCAGGAAATACCAAGGGCATCGTGAGGTCAGGCGGCGAAGACGATCCAACATTTCCGCCACTGGCATTCCATCTTTTCGCCGTCGGGTTGGGAGGCCCAAAAGCCAATTCCCGAACCATCTTATCAGAGCTCTCTCTCAACTCGAGAGTGATTCCGACGATGCGCTGGGACAAGTCAGCTGGTGGCGGAACAGGCGTGTCGCTTCTCCCAGCTCAGGTCACATCCTGAGCGAGAGCGATGTCCCAGCGGTGGATTGCCATCGAATGGGAGCCTTGTTCTGCTCTTTTTCTGAAACGCTAGAACCCTGGCCACGGACATGAGACTAGCCAGGAACGGAAAGTGCGCCCTGGACCTCCACCTAAAGTGTGGGGCAAAGAACGCTCCACCTTCCCGCCCGTTTTCCGTTTTTCCCACGAGGAAACAAGTTGAAAGTTCGGGTGCGAAATTGGATGCTCGTTTGTACTGTGTAAGAGCGATGATGTCAGTCTCGAGGGACCACGAGATGGAGTACCGCGCGGCTCTGCCAGACACCACTATCACTGACGATGGTGATTGGCCGCCAACAAGACTCCAGCACCACAGTCACGAGGCTTGGAATCACGAATCAATACGAAGACATGGGCGCCTGTGGGTGTGATGAGATGGACAAATTCCACGAACCGCGCTCTCTCGGACTCTCCCACTGTCCAGCCGCCGAAACTCTGAAGCCGCAATGCTCCATCATACATTACCTATTAGACGCTTCGACTATGTGTTCTCTTCCCTCCGTTCCCCGGTCAGTCGCGTGCTGTGTAAAGTGCCAGTCAGTTCAAGCCTCTGTGGTACCAGGTAGTCGTGGTCATCGACCGGGAAGAAGCTGTGGGCTTGGGCACATGGCGTCCCATCCCGGAGTGTTAGACGGAGGGTGGAGGAGCAGCGTGAGGAACAGGTTTAGACCACCTTGGTCACTCTCCTCCTTTTCCTTGTACAACACCTACAGCTTGCTTCCATCACATTGCCAAAAAGTGGCCCTGAGACGCTGTAAAGTCTTGAATCTGGGTATCACGCTGAAAGACATGTCCGTCCGTCTAAACATAATCCGCTCCATGCCCACCGATGTCCCGAAGAAAAACAGATAAAAGACAAACGCTTTCCAAAACCAAACCGACCATGCCAAACCATGACCGAAGGAGAAAAAGACAAACGCTTTCCATCTTGATGCACAACTCCCGAAACCTTCAAAAAAGTGCAAACGCTCCCTTTCCTTCTCACAACCGCTGTCAAACAACAACAAAGTCAAAAACAATCGCTGCCATAATTTATAATTGGCTTTTCCCCATCTCAATTTCGCTTTCATTGTCTTATCGATTTCGCTAATCCATTATCCGCTCACTCTCCTTCTAGAAAATCATTAGTAAACAATCAGCAAGGCAGAAAGACGGAGAGAGATACTTACACTCACCTCCCCCAAGTCCATTTCCTCCAACAAACTATGCAGGGGCGGCAAAAGCATCCGGCGGCAGCTCAGCCCGCTTCTCATGAAACGATCTGAGAGCCAGGTCGAAGTTCCAGTCGGCGGCACCAGCCAAGCACAACCGAGAGTACTCTGGCGTCATTCCAGTTTGTCGGCATAACTCCTCAATCATCTGGGCACGAGTGACGTCGTCCAGTACGGCCGGCTGGGCCGGAACCGGGGCGGTTGGGACAGGCGCCACGGCGGGAGCCTGAACGGCGGCAGTGGGCGTCTGTTGGGGTGTCCAGGCTCGCAGGGTGAGCTCATCGCTGATGACTCGGTAAGGGTGCGGAGCACCGGGCTTGCTCGGGCCGAGAATGAAAGAACGCGAAAATTGGCGGGTGCCAGCGAGCTGCTGGGTCGGGTCGACTTCTTCGAATCGACTGTAGACGGTGATTGCCAGGCCCATGGCTGAGCCCTGTCCGGAAGGGTCGGCCAGGCTCGGAAAGGTATGGCAATCAATCTGCCATTCCTCGGCCAGATCAAGGCTGGGATGCCTGGTCGCGGGCAGCCGAGCCCAGAGCTCGGCGATCAGGTTGCTTCCGGTGAACAGCCGCTGCTGAGTAGAGAGGTTTCGGACGCCAATTGTATCCAGATTCCTAGAATAGTTGTGATAGGCGTTCGAGGCGGACTCGGTCCCGGTGTTGAGCGAGAAGGCAGAGTCGTCGTCGTAGAACTGCCTGGCGAGGGCGAGCCGGTCGTGGTCGTACATGGAGAAGAAGCCGCCGAGAAATGTACTGGCCACGTTGTTGCCCCCATCCCGAAGGTTAGACGGCAGACGGGGTAGCGGCGCAGGGAACCACGCCTTTAGGGCTTCTGCTGCCTCTTCCGGAGTTCTAACCCGGCGTCCGTCTAGAATCTGAAGGCTCGGAAACCACTCGACCATCTGGGTCGGGTAGTTTGGCAGGTTGGTGACGGGATTGCCGACAATGTGGAGCTCCTCCAGACTGCGAAACTCGTGGCGCCACTTGGTGATTTTGGACAGGTCCTCGAGCTTGTTGCCGCTGAGGTCGAGACGGCGCAGACGAGGCAGGGTGTGGGCCAGCGTAAAAACTTCGCCGACGTCGTGGATGTCGTTGTTGGCGATGGTAACAGCCTGGATGCCTGCTTCCTTCTCCGCAGGACTGTCGTAATGTGTAGCCGTCAGACGCATGAGGGCCTTGAACGACTTCTCCGCCAGCGCCTTGGACTCGAAAGCGCCCATGCTGAAAAGGGTTTGGTCGGCCCCAAGCGCCGAAAGGTCCAGAAGCTTCTGTTCCACGTTGTAGCGAGAAGCTAGAACTGCCAGAAGCTTGTCTTTTGTTTCCGACGGCTTTGACTCGGGGCCATCGGTGGATTTGCTGCCTTGACCGGGAATCGGTTCGTTGGTCTCTTCGATCGTCAATGGGGCGGTGGCATAAGTGTAGCCGTTCAGGCGCAGCAGATGCGGCACGTCGGCTTGATTGACCTTGAGCCACACATGGTCGCCACGAATGACTCCCTGGACCGTGTTAGAATGCACCTAGACTAGAAAGCAAGAAGAAATGGTGGTGACAAACTCGACCAAGTGTGATGGGCCGCTCCTTGGAAGACTTGCGCTCAAGAAAGTCGAGAAGCGAGCGAAGACCACCGTCCGAATTGCTGGCCGCCTTGCTGTCCTTGAGGCCGTGGATCTTGAGGGTGGCTTTGTTGGGTTGGGGTTTCGCATTGCGAGCGGTGCCGTCTTGTTCCGACACGTAGTTGCGGACATTCTGGGCGAGCCGAGACGACGACCGGGTACCTCTCCCGCCCCGGCCACCACGGTTGCCACGGGCGGAGTGAGCTGAAGGGCCGGTCGGAGGATTGAGTGCGCTGGTGCTATCCATCGGGACATCGCCATCACGGTCGGTTCGTGGAGTGCCCCGGCGCTTGCCTATGCCGCCACCACGTGTGCCACTGTGTGTGCCGCCCCGTTGGCTAGGCCGGTTGCTGCGGCCAGCACGGGGCCCTGTTGGAGGCGCCATTGATTGCACTTTACCGGAATTGCACAGCTGTCGATGGATGCGAGAAAGTGCAGGTGTGCGGTGGTGGGATGTGGTGTCGGTGTTTGTTGGAAGTCGGAAGGAGAGTGGGGGACGCGAGACGCGAAAGAAAGAATGATGTAGGGCGGAGCCACCCCACTCGCTGCATGTGAAAAGCTCCGTGAGGCTGCCAGTGGGCCCACACACCACACCAGCCCTGGAGGCTTCCAGTGGCTCGTGGAAAATGGAGGGAATCTCCAGACTGCCAGCAACAGCTCTGAAGTACATGAGAAACACAGCGATTAGTCTTAACTCGCATGCAGCCTGTTCATCACTGCCAAAGCCCCGTCTAAAACACGTAGCCCAATGATTGCGGGCGGGTTTGTCAAAGAGAGCCAGTCTGGGCAGTATTCCTGCCAACACTAACAAAGTCGCTTTCACACAGGAGCTGCCGTGCCAAACCCGGCCAAGAAATCATACCTGAATTGTTGGGAGATTCCGAAGGTTCCATTAACAGCTCGGGTTCTTTTGAAAACAACCACCTGAAAGACCTCTTCAATCCTGGACGACAAAGCATTCTGTCGCAACTTGGTCACGTGCTCTGGCGCGTCGGCGCGTCTTGAGAAGCTCCCCGTCGTCGCGTCTTCGCGCTCTCCTGATGCCCACTGCCCACCTCTCTCGAGGTACCTAAGACGGAAGGCTTCCAATGGGCGCACATCTTTTGGGTTGCCGAGCCATCAACCACTTGATCACATCCCAGCGCCCACGGATGCAAAGTAAAGCGACACGGTCGGATTTTGGCAGTTTAGGTCGGTCATTTTCTGTGACCGCGCGCCTTATTCCTTCTATTTCTGGCTGCCGCAGCCTAAAACGAGGTCGTCGACGACAATGGATGACGACGAGTTCGACGAGTTCGACGATATCCCCGATGATGACATGATTTTGGCCCTCACTCAGGCCACCGATGCCGCGGCGGCGTCTTCGAATGGCTTTGGCGGTGCTGCCTCTCATTCCAGAACAACGACGCAATTCGCCAGCTCCGCAAGACCCCCGCCCCCGCCCTCACGCCGCCCTGGCGTCTCCGGAGCGTCGAACTCCTTCAGCAGGACCCGGCCCGCCGGAAATGCGGCGAATGGAGCCCTCGACGACTTGCCTCCAGACGCGTTTGTCAGTTCGCCCGAGAAGCCCAGCCATGCTCCCATCCGCAACCCGCGCCCCCAGCAACCTTCAGCTCAACAACCCCAGAACTTCCGCCAAACTACTCTATGGGGAAACACTCTCCAGGAGGGCCGTGTGGCGGGATTGCAGGCCCCTAACAGTCGCCCATTCCGTGCCGATCTCCCCCCGGAAGCCCCGACGCACCACGAACTCCAGCACGAGGAACTGTCGACCTGGGTTTATCCCCTGAACCTCGGGCCCATCCGAGACTACCAGTTCAGCATCGTCAAAAATGGCCTCTTCAACAACACGCTGGTGGCCCTCCCCACCGGCTTGGGCAAGACCTTCATTGCTGCTACCGTCATACTCAACTATTTTCGCTGGACCAAGCGTGCCAAGATCATCTTCGTGGCGCCCACAAAACCGCTTGCGTCACAGCAGGTTCAGGCGTGTCTCAATATCGCCGGCATCCCGCGGTCACAAGCAACACTCCTCACGGGCGAGACTCCTCCAGTCTTGCGGCAGGGCGAGTGGGAGAGCAAACGGCTGTTCTTCATGACCCCGCAGACCCTGATGAACGACCTCTCCAAGGGATTCGCCGACCCCAAGTCCATTGTGCTCCTTGTCATCGACGAGGCCCACCGCGCAACCGGCGACTACGCCTATGTCAAGGCCGTCGAGTTTATACGGCGCTTCTCCAAGAGCATCCGGGTTCTCGCACTGACCGCCACCCCGGGGTCGACGGTCGAGGGCGTGCAAGACATCATTGACAACCTTGGCATCTCTCACGTGGAGATCAGGACAGAGGAGTCAATCGATATTCGCCAATACGTCCATTCACGAAACATTGACACCGTGACCTTCGACCCCTCGGACGAGATGTTCGAGGTCAGGGATCTCTTTTCCAAAGCCCTCAAGCCCCTGGTGGACAAGCTGAGTTCGCAAAACATATACTACGGCAGAGATCCCATGAGCTTGACAACGTTCGGTCTGCTCCAGTCCAGGAAAGAGTGGATGGCCGGGCCTGGCAAGCACGCAAACCAGGGCACAAAATTCATGACGTTGGCTGTGTTTAGCATCCTCCAGAGTCTGGCCCACTCCATCAAGTTGCTCAACTTCCACGGCATCAAGCCCTTGTACCACTTTCTCGCCGAGTTTCGGGCTACCGAGGAAGAGAAGCCCGGACCAGGCTCGAAACTCAAGCGGCAGCTCCTTGCCGACGAAAACTTCCAGAAGATGATGTCCATGATCGAGCGCTGGATGAAGGTGGACGAGTTCAACGGGCACCCAAAGCTGACGTATCTTTGCGAAACGCTCGTCAATCACTTTATCGACGCCGGCGAGGGCTCCAACACAAGAGCTATCGTCTTCAGCGAGTACCGCGACAGTGCCGAAGAGATTGTTCGTCTCCTGAACAATCAACCGCTCATCCGCGCCAACGTCTTCGTGGGACAGGCCGATTCGAAGAGAAGCGAGGGCATGAAGCAAAAACAGCAGATCGAGACGATTGAGAAGTTCAAGAGCGGCGGCTTCAACGTCCTCGTGGCTACCTCTATCGGCGAGGAAGGTCTCGACATCGGTCAGGTCGACCTAATCGTCTGCTACGACGCCTCGGCCTCACCGATACGCATGCTGCAGCGGATGGGGCGCACGGGCAGGAAACGGGCAGGGAAAATTGTGCTGCTCCTAATGAAAGGCAAGGAGGAGGACAAGTTTATGGAAGCGAAGGACAGCTACCAAAGAATGCAACAGCTCATCTGCGACGGCGACGGCTTTACCTTCCGCCACGACCTCTCTACGAGAATCGTGCCGCGGGATATCAGACCCGAGGTTGACAAACGACACGTCGACATCCCCATCGAGAACTCCCAAGACCCGTCTCTGCCAGAGCCCAAAAAGACTGCGGCTGGGCTGAGGAAGAAGCCGGCCAAAAAGAAGTTCAATATGCCCGACGGCGTGGAAACGGGCTTTATGAAGGCCTCGCTTTTCGGCCGGCCCGCTGAGCGAGCTCCCAAAGCCCCCAAACAACCCGCCGAAACCGATTTTCTGGTCGAAGTGCCCGAGCTGGAGAAGGTCCTGTTGAGCAAATCACAAACAGACCGCTTCGAGAGGCTGTACAAAAGCCTCCCAAAGGGCCCATTCAACGAAGTGCAGGAACTCGGGTTCGACGACATCGACCTTGGAGCCCACCCTGCCGCCCAGCGAGTGCTCCGCCGTACCGTCAGCCTGAAGCATGGCCAATATACCAAGAGGTGTGTAAGACTGTTCAAGACTCTAGGACAATATCAGAGCCCCTTGGAAGGATTTGGCCATCCATACAGCGAGACAGACACGACCTCGTGGAAGCACTTGCCAGTCAAGCCGTTTGCAGACGACACCCTTGATCAACCCGTCAACAGCGGGCCCAAGGCTGGCAGTTCGGCGTCCAACAGACAGCGGGCGGATGGCAGGTCGCCAGCAGCGAGAAAGACAAGTAGCACGACCAGGAAACGCAAATCGGAATCGAATTACTTTAGCGAGTGCGAGGAGGTGGACGACGACGAAGACGAGGGTGAGGAAAGTGCAGCTGAAGAGACAATACCACGAGGACGTCGTGGCCATGGTCGTAAAACGGGCCGGGGAGGGTTCAAGCGGGTTGGCGATCATCTCGAGGATCTTGGCGACGATTGCACCCGAACCAGCGACCTGGAAGAGACGGATGGTTCTGACAGCGGTGCCGACCTCGACGACTTTATCGTTGGAGACGACGTGCTCACATCCAGCAACCAGCAAAGATCAACCGGTCCCACAACCCCTGGCTCGTCTAGGCTCAGCGTAAGACGCCGGCATCCCGGGGCTGTCGCCGAGAAAAGACCGTTCTACGAACCGATCGAGTTCGACCCAACCCAGGGTACAACAGACGACGAGATGCCCGATTTGACCGAGCTTGTTGCTAAAAGCACGAAGAAGGCGACTGGGCCATCGAAGTCGAAGGCGACGTACCTGGAGGAAGAGGACACCGAGGATGATTTGCCCCGGCCGTCTCCGCGCAGGCCGCAGGCAAAGAGGAGGCGGCAGGTGCTTGCTGATAGCGATGATGATGATGATGATGATGGTGATACACTTTAGGTTTTGGTGCTCGTTGCTGGCTCGTTCGACTTGACGCATTGCTGCGGAGTTACGGACAGACGCTTGAGAATTAGATGGGCCATGACACTCAGAGTTTGCTATCCCTAGAGCTTGATGTGATAATGTCTCGATCTGGTTTTTACTGCTGTATGTGCCAACCATCGCCATACTATGTGATACATGGGTTCCAATGCGGAAACTCGAGGGTTAAATTATTCGAGTGATTAATCTACTACCCAACGCCATCCTTACGTCTTTCAGTTTCCTGTCATCACAAACCCGCCGATGCCTTTTGTTTATCCACTCGCTCAGCGAGGGAATACGGGAATACAAAAATACTTGCATTATTCTACGAACCCTGCACCTTCAACTCAACCCCCCCACACCCCCCCCCCCCCCCCCCCCCAACCCCAACGAGGCACCCGTCCCTCACTCTCCCTCTCACTTCCGTTCTATATTGTACCCATCCGCCCCAGTCCCCTCCCATCCTAATAGTCACGAAGGCAGTACGAAATCCCAACCCCAATGCCCCTCCCACTCCCCAAACACGCCCTCGCCGGACCAAACCCAGGCCTCCACTAACCGCTGTGTGAACGAGCCCTCGTGGAACTCGCTCTCCACCCCCGTCCAATCAATCGCGTTGATCTTCCTGGCGAGGAGGGGGTCGAACTCGGGGAGGTCTCGGCGGGTGTCAGGCCACCTGAAGAGGAGGCTTGCGAGCAGCCTCGCTGCGGTGAGTGAGGCTGGCCCCGAGGTTGGGATGAGGAGGTGAGATTTGAGGGTGGAGAGGTGGGAGGCGGACTGCGGGGAGGTGTAGTGGTTTGGTGGGATAGGTCGTCCGTAGGTGTGAAAGGGGGCGGCGGGTGGGAGTGGGGGGATGATGGAGGCGGAAGGGAGACGGGGGGTTGGGGGGAGGTTGGGGAGAGGGGGGCGGTGGGTGATTAGTTGTGCGGTGGCGCGTCTTGCTTCGGTCGCGTACCCGAGAGAGGGTTGCTCCGTTGCGTAGCTGTGGTCATCGAGATCTTCTGTCTTGTGGGATGAGCGAGGGCCGCCCGTGTAGGGCTTCCAGGTGTGAGGACCGGTGCGTGTCAGGGGCGGGGAGCTCCGTAGCCCGTCGTACATGGGGTAAAGGTCCCGAGTTGCGAGAGCAGTGTTAGCGTTGGAAGAGATCGCTTTTGGAGTCTTGTTGTCAGCGCTTCGACGTCTTGGTGATGCCTGGGTGACAACCAGGGGTCTTTCGTGCCGCACCATCTCTGAAAACGCAGGCTTGTCGGTAACGGGCGACAGCGTTGGCGTTCTCCTGACCATGGTCCGCCTGCCTGCTGTCTTCAAAGCATGGAACACTTGCCCTCGTGTTTCCTGGCTCCGATTACTCAGTCGGGCGAGAATCTTCGCTCGATCCTGTGACGAGCTACTGTTCTTCTCCTTCGGGATTACCGCTACTCGGGTTGCCGATCGCCTGGCATTCTTGAAGGCCTCGGCCTGCACGGCAGGCAGCTTACTGAGGACCATGACGTCGCCCCTGAGGTAGGCCCGAGTCTCCTCGTGGAAGTGGGGAAGGGGACTGTAAAGAATGCCAGTCTGGGTGATGCCTTCATGCTTAGGCACTACAGCCTCTGGTTGCTCTGCCATCGTGATCTCGCTGCCGTTCTTGCCAGACACCCAGCATTTCAGCAGAGAGTGGACGGTGAGCATCTCGCCGAGTCAAGGGACCACCCGTCTTCCAACCTACAACCGGCTATTAGTCCAAAGAATGACTTCTTCGAGTGGGAAAGAAGGGGCAGAGGTCAGCCACTCGAAATAGTCCCAACACTCGATCAAATGCAAGTTTGTCGAGCTGAATCCCACCCCGAAAGTGCTCAGTCGGGCCCGGGAGATCAGTCGCAAACCAACTGCGAGCCGAATGGCTTTAATACCGTCACCGTGACCTTTCCCCCCGTCTGACCCGCGAGGGTAACAATGGGTGGCACTTGACAAAGAAACCAGCCCTATAGGAGGATAAAGTCATCTCATCCCTTGTTCAGTGTTGGAGTTGGCAACTGCCTTTTTACCTGTTTGGGCATACATGAAGGACAAATGACTATGAAACTGAAGTCGATTACAATTTGGTTTCCGAGCAGAATGTGAAAGCTGTTGGTTTTCATGCTCCTTAAGTACCACCAGGCCGCGGAGAGTGTTACTTACCAGTACTACGCTTAGTCGTCCTCTCCGTAGGACCAACTTCTAGTCCTAGGGAACAAAGATGCTGAACAATGCCATTGTTCGGCAATGTTCGGAAGAACAGCAGCGATTTAGGCTCCCAACTTAGACGCGGGATGGAGCCCCCATCTTTGTCTGCCGGGTTTAAGAGCCGGCCTCCCCTTACCGGCGATGTTTTGTTGATGGCTAGATACACATTCTCAGAACACCTAAACTGAATCATACAGACTCCCACAAGAAGACGGAATTTTCCCATACCATCAACCACTCTGATTACACGAATAAGGACTTCAAAAACAGCCCACAATGGGCATAGGGACTTCCCCGAATTACCTCGAGCCCTCTATGCAGGACGAGAAACGCAAAACTGATCAGCAGAAGAGCAGCGTTTCCCGTGTCTTGTCTTGTTTACTTTCAAGCCAACCCGCACGCCCCTTATATCGAAGCAACGGAGTCAGGGGCAGACCTTCTCAACGACAGCGCCATGGTTCAAGGAAAGCCGCTGGTCAAGAGAAAGCGACTGCGACTGGGACGTACTTGCACCAGCAACTCGCTTCAACTACGCCCCGGGTACCTACCCGGCCGACTGGAGAGGAGGGTCTGTGGGAACAACAACGAGGAACACACGACATGGAGGCGATGAGTTGCTCTGGAGAAACGCCATTGCATCGGCCGGGGGATCGTCGTAAGATAATGAGCATAGCGACGACTGGACCCGACGTCGCACCGCATGCAACAGTATCTCTGAGGCCTCATGATAAGGACGTCTCGCCCACCGAGCCGGATGACACCACAATCGGAGACGACTCGAGAGTATCACCCCTGTCAGCTGTTGGTACGAACACCTTGCTGTTAACGGTGTGGGTTGCTAATATGGCTAGATGGTCGCCGCCATCGCCGGCAAGGACTCCGGCGAGGGATGCCGAGTGCGAGGAGGAACCCGTCAGACTCGGGCCTAATAGGCCATGGGAGGACTGGGGTATGCCCCCCAGCAGTCTACTCCCCCAGAGGTAAGCATGTGGGCAGTTGGTCGAAGTGATCTTCAATATTTTCAAGGTGATGCCGCTCGGTCGAACTTTGTCACCAGACAACCAGTGGTGGGCCGTGAAAGGAGACCCGGCCGGGCCGAGTAGAGAAGGGGGATGATGTTTCGAGGTAGTCATGTAGACAAGCAGAGATAAGCCGGCGTTTCCTGCTTCCTTTGGAAGTATCCGTACCCGTACCATTTCTTGTTGCCTTCCCGCGATATGCCAAGAACACAACAGACAGGGGGGAAAAGGTGCTGCCTTTCCGACCCCTCTTCTTGTCTATCAATTGCTCCCTCAGAGCTCACCTGAACGGTAAACACACTCACACATTCACCGACAGAACATCATCGGGGAGACAAGTACGCGTGTCTCGGGGAATATTGCCAGCCGTATGGGGTTTTCACCCCGCTTGGAAACACAAAGTAAGCAAAGGGCGGGCCGAAGAATTCAGGTGCCTGGGAGGGGGAAGTGGGATGAGGGAAGAGTTGGAACAGTGGCCGCGCACTTGTGCCGCGCATCGTTGCGTTCCTTTCCCAGGCACTTGCCATTGGGTTGAGGCTCCCCAATTCTCTGCTGTCTCATTCGTGGGAGCGAAGCAGCACGCCCTGGTAGGGCTGAGGTGCGTGTCCCTCCCTTTCCTTGGCTTGACGCACGAGATGATTCTGCCGGTCGGTTGTTCTCTCGAACGATGTCTAGGCTGCTTGGCAAATTCATGGGGTGACTTCCGCAGCGGATGAGTGGCTCGAAACAAACAACTTTGCTGCACGGGGGCGGATCCCGAGCAGAATTCTGCGCGTAACCCGCACTTCTGGAGCAGTGACTCCGGATTCATCACAGGCCGCCTCCCTGTCCAAGGTCGGTCGGCCAGCCCTACGAGGAGGAAAGCAGGAGACTGCAGGGCCACAAGGACCACGCTTCGGCCAATCTCGAGGCCCCATTGCAGCTTCAAACGGCGGTTGCTGCATGATCGCCGATGTGTGGGGACTTCCTGCTCCTCTCCCAAGCCACGACAATCGCCGTCCTCACCAATTCATCAGACCGTCTGTCATGCGGTGCAATGCAGACGCCCCTCTGTCTGTCTGGTCTCGTTGGCCCCGAGCAGAGGTGAATGCCGCTTGTCGAGCCCGCTTCTTTCCGCTTCTCTTGTCGTCTATTCTCTGTCTCGGGAGGGAGTTGGGGGCCGCAGCAGCGTCGCTTCAGGTTGTTGCGGCAATCGCCCTGTCCCGATCCCTGACTGGTCTGACTTCTGATCCGAGCCGCAGCGCTGCAGGAAGCTGCAATTTTGGGGTTCCGCCGGCAGTGAAGGGAGGGCTTGCCAGCGTGGTGCCGCCTTTGCCTGAGCCTGGATGACCGATCTCACCGTGGGACAGGCGGTCCTGGCAGCGCCCGTTCCCGTTCACACCCGGAAAACGGTCGCGGGGTGGGGACCGCTCGCCCGTAGCCCACGAACCACAGCTTCGAGATTGTTGGGGTTTGGGCTTGGTAAGCTGAGAGACCCCTATCTCGAGCTCCATAGCGCCGTCTTGGGAACCAGTCCATCGAGAAACAGATGGGTGGAAAAAAGACCCAGCAGCCATCGTCTGAACTCCGTGCCTTGTGAAACTTCATGCATCGTGGTTGCACCAAAAGTGGCTGCGCCAGAGGGAATGGCTTCGCCACATGAGCCAGTCCGCCGTGGCCGTGGTGGGCCCGTCATCAAATGGCTCAAGCCTGTCAGCGATCTCTTGATTGTCCTCATAACCGAGAGCACAAGGCCCCGACCGCAGCCCGGATCGCGCCAACATCCCGGACTGCGGCGTTGAGGGAAAGCCGGATGGTTGACGTGTCTCGTCCACAACACCAGACCGCCGTCATCACAGCGTTCGTCATTCCCCGCGCGGCTCTTCTTGTGACGTCGATGCATTTGCGCATTTGAGGGTTCTGAATCTGTCTGCCTTCAGACCTGGAGGGCGTCTGCAGCCCCCCGGAGTTGAGGACTGCGATGCTCCAGCGCCTAGTGAGAGCGGTCCTGGTACTTCGCTCGTGCCTGGGAGGAACATCAAGGAGACGCAGATTCTGCGAGCTGGGGACTTCCCGAGACACCAGAGGTTCAGAGAGCCGACGCAAGGCCAAAGGGTCCTCTTCTAACAAGTTGCATGACCGCAGCGGGCCGAGACATCCAACCTGCAAGTTCAGGGACTTTGCAGCCAACAGACGTGATCAATAGCGTGCCGCGAGAGCTGGGCAGCACCGCAATTGGAAGGATTCCCGTCTGACCAATGACACGCTATGTGGTCGAGCTGCGCCTGCCTGAGGACCCACTTCTGACCGGGGACCCTGGTTGCCCGAGCAGGCAGCAGCGCTCAACCGCCCACCGCATTTCTCATCATCTCGCCGGCACCCGGCAGCGACGAACCTCCTTCCTCCGAGTCCTTTCATCGCGCCTGTCCCGTGTCTTTCCCCCCTTTCTTCACGCCTTTTGCACCTGAGGCCATCCGGACTGACCGACCACCTGCAACGTTTTGCGTTGAACTTGCAGCGAAGACAACTGCTGAGCTCAGACCAGAAAGCCAAGGCTCCGCAACCGCCCGCCTGTCACCGCACCCTTTGTTATAGGACTTCGGTCCCCTTCGGCGCGAATCCATCTGGCACCACGATTGTTCATCCTCGCGCCCTTCGCTCCATATCGAATATCGGCAGGACACCTTGTCGCCAGGTCCTGGTCCCACCGCGTTTCGGGTCCCTGGCGTTTGTCGGCTTGTCCTTTCCCAAGCCTGGTAGGTTTATCCTTCCTCTCGACTCATCTCAGGGCACAATCTTTGGCCCTGCCCGCTCCCGTTGTTTTTCCCACGAGGTGCTGCAAAGGATCCTGCTTTCGGTGTTGCAGCTCAACTGTGACTCACCGGTTCCGCTCGGCCATACAATGAACACATTGAGAGCTGACCTGAGGGACTTGACACAGTGTTCCGCCCACCGACTGTCACTGAGCCTTGTGGGTTCTCCCCGCATACCTGCAACCATGTCTTCCAATCCGCGCAGAACGCCGGTGACTCGCTCCGTCTCGAGGGGCCTGAGCATTAAGACCAACGTGGTCCTCAAGAAGGGTGCAACTTTCCACTCTCCGACAACCCCGCTGGAGTCTCCCGAGCCAGTCTTCACACCGCCTTCCTTGCCTCGCCGGTCGCACACCAACCTGGACGATGTCATCGATGCCCACCGTCGTCGCGTTGCCTTGACGCTCGGCGACATCGACAAGACGCTTGCCGGTCTTTGCAAGGACAACTCGGCCGCCTCATCCGCCCGCAAGACCCTGCGGGACGAGACCCTTCCCCTCCCACGAGGCGTGCTTGACCACACTCTCGACTCGGTCATGGTCAAGGAGCAGCCGGCCGAGCGCCGGATGCTCCGCCCTCGCACTCGCCGTGCTTCCCGCTACCACGAATCAGACAGCGGTCTGGGCACTTCGATTGCCTCGACCAGAGAAAAGGAGGCTGCTGCGAAGAAGGAGAAGATGGGCAGGACAACCGCCGTGACCAGATCTGTTGCAGCTCGCTCCCCCAGCGCTGCCGGCGCCGCTGGTCTCAGTCCCCGCGCCACGAGCCGCATTTGCGAACATACCCTCAAGCCCCTGCTCGGCAATGCCAACTTCAAGGATTTCCACCCGCTCCTCCTCGAGTGCCCGAGGAAGATCCAGGAGAAGCAGATTGTCTGCCTCAGAGATCTCGAAAAGACGTTGCTTCTTGTCGCTCCTGTAAGTGAGCTCCTGGCTGACCAAAGTCTGAGGGGAGATACTTATCGCGCTCTGTTTTTAAAGGAGAGGACCAAGGTCTCCGAACTCTATCTCGACTTCTGCCTCACGGCCATCCGATGCATCCAGGCTACCGTCGAGTATCTCGGCGACCGGGAGCAGACACGCCCCCGCGACGTGCCTTACAGCAGCGGATACTTTGTCGACCTCGTCGACCAAATACGGAACTACGCTCAGCAGCTTGCTGACGCCAAGGAGAAGGGGAACCAGGACGAGATGGACGTTGATCCGTATGGCTTCCATTGCCCGCTCGCCCTCGTCAGCCTCACTAACATATCGACCAGCACTGATGAGATCAAGCTCCATGGTGGCATCCACGTCAACGGCCGTCCTGCCGAGCTCGTTCGCGTCAAGAAGAACGGAAAGATGATCTCGATGGCCACGGGTGAGCCGATCGAGAAGATCGAGGAGGAAGCCGATGGCACGGTGCGGTTCAAGCGCTCCGCCAGCCAGCAGCTCGAGGACGAAGAGGAGATTATGCGGTCGATGGCCAGGCGGAAGAAGAACGCCAGCCCCGAGGAGCTCGCCCCAAAGAAGTGCCGCGAGCCTGGCTGCAACAAGGAGTTCAAGCGCCCTTGCGACCTGACCAAGCACGAGAAGACGCACTCGCGTCCCTGGAAGTGCCCTGTTCCCACTTGCAAGTACCACGAGTACGGGTGGCCGACCGAAAAGGAGATGGATCGCCACCACAATGACAAGCACTCGTCCGCCCCGCCCATGTACGAGTGCTTGTACAAGCCGTGCCCGTACAAGTCGAAGCGCGAGTCCAACTGCAAGCAGCACATGGAGAAGGCTCACGGCTGGACCTATGTCCGCACCAAGACAAACGGCAAGAAGGAGTCGAGCGTCAACGGCAACTCGGCCCACCCCACTCCGCAGTTGCAGAACATCGCCACCCCATCCAGCGACAGCATGGGAGTGGCCACGCCTCCCGATACCTGGGGCCAGGTTTACCGGGACAACAGCCTCGAATTCCCCGCCTACGTCCCCATGGATGCGGACTTCGGCATGCTTCCTCAGGAAATTTCGCTCGATTACTCCCCGATTGACAACCCGACTCCGTCGACGGATTCTGGCATGGACCACAACTCGGCCTACCAGGATATCGGGTCAGATTTCACTCTGTATGACGACCTCTACAGTGCCCGCGTGCATCTGCCCACTCCTCCTCCGCTCCACACCAACATGTACCCCAAGGACATGGCCCAGCAGTTTATCCCCTTCACGGCAGCGGAGCTCTGCCAGCCCCAGCCTGCGCAACTCTCGCCGATTGGCCAAGGGAACGCCATGCTTTTCACCCCCAACTCGCTCGCCGAAGTGGACGAGGGCTTCGATGAGCACGGCGAGTTTGCGGCCATTGCCAATGCGGTCAACGGCGGCGACTTCATCCTGTTCCCCAACAGCGGCGTCTCGAAGCCCATGTTCAATCAGTCTCTCTTCGCGACTACTGAGATTCCAGCCATGGCTGCGAGCCATGCTCAGCCGTCGTCTCAAGATCTGCTGAACGCCTTCAACGTCGACTGGTCGGCGCACGACCTCAGCGCTTTCTACCCGTATTAAAGTCGGTCGGCATCAGAGCGGACACTTACGGAACAGGAGTTGTGACTGCAGATGAATGGTAACAGGGCCCTTTTTACCATCTAGATGTGGGGACCGGCTTTTGTCTTGGGCCAGCCGGGAGATGAACTTTGCTATGATTAATGAAATGAGCGGGCATTATTAGCGATTCGGAGAGATTGGTGCCGTGGAGGTGTCGGAGAGAACACAGTCGGGCCGTCTCTATTTTGTATCTCAACTGTTGATTTGCTTTTTTTTATCTCAATTGCTTCTCGCGTTAGCTACCTCTCTAGTAGTTCCTCGTTGATAGCGCAGCGGGAGGGCAGAGGCGATGGAAGGGTCGATTTGTTTCCAGAGACTAGCTGGGAGACATGTAATCTGGTCTCGAGGGTTAGGTAGATTCCTCTCAATCGTGGATGGCTATTCACACATCTGAGTCCCCGAAGCAGTAGTGATCGAACTTTGTGTGAATCACCGCGTGCTTTTCCCTAACTGATTCATCGCCAAGTTGGACTCTCGGGGGACTGCGGCCCGTGCGCAGCTAGCTCTGTAGGGTAGAGTGGGGCCGCTAGAAGCTCGGCCAAATATTTCTAGTTTTTCGCAGCCAGCTTCCTCCTCGCACTTTTCATGGTTTCCCATCCATTCAAGGACAATGTCCCGGCAGCCGACAGAAGGGCGGGCAGTGAATTGCCCGCTCGTCAGCGACTCTCGCTGATCAAGGACATGGTCAATTGATCTCGACCAACTGACCAAGTGTTTGCTGCTGCTGTCCAGCGAGCTCCTCAAGCTTCCCCCATCGGTATGTCTGTCCACCTTTTCCCCCCTCTTTCATTACTTCGCGACCGCGCCTTGCTCCCTCCCATTCCACGGGATGGAGGGTCGGTCAAGCAAACAAACAAACAAGCCAACATGATGATCTTCGCAACGCCGGTTGCAACCCTTAAATACATCATATTAGGAAGAGCCGTCTGAACCTCCCCGGGGAATTGAAGTCTTCCATTTAGGCCCCTCAAAAAGGCCTGGCTGGGGGATGGACGCCCCCTCGGCTGACCGGCTGTCGTACCTCTTTCCTCTCTTCCTTCATCTTGCTCGCTTCTCTTCTGGAGAAAACGCCTGCACCGTCATGTGCTTGCGGGGCTGAGGGTTGGAGGGGGGAGGGAGGCGGGCAGCTTGGGCGGTGGGGCTGGTGGTGCTTATAATCTGGGTTTCTGAAGGGCTTTGTTCTTTTTTTTTTTCTTCTTCTTCGCTTCGCTATTGGGTTAGGGGTTGTTCCCGTTGATGGTCGAGACAAGTTGCTGACTTGTTCAAGTGTCTGCTCTAGGTTGTTTGATACACGGCCGACGAATCGATTCGGAAGCGAGGTCGACATCAGGTAGGTACTGGGCTTGTTCCGAGGGCTCGTTACCTCCGAATAGTGCCAGGACAATGGCGAGGAGCCGAAACTTTACATATCCCGACTTGGTCTCGTGTGAGGCTCTTCTTAGAGGGAACAGCAACCTAAAGATAAACAAGAAGATTTTAAGACATTTTAGAGCGCAAACGTCGTCGACGAGAGCATATGGGTTCATTGTGTGCTGTAGAGATGTATTGTTTTCGCCGCTATGTCAATGTCTTCTTTGAATCAAGCTTGCTCAACTTCTGTAACTCCTTGACCGGCTACCCAAAGACTTTTGAAAACACCACCGGGTACAACTCCATAGTCTTCGCCAACCATCCCCCAATCGTACACTCCTCTTCATTGCTAGAAAACAGACTCGCCCATCACCTCGCGCCAAACTATTTCGCAAAGTGCAGGTCATAGCCCAGCCACTTCCTCCTCACGACTTGGTCAACCGACAGGCCCGGGTAGCCGTAGGTCAGCGGCAAGAAGAAGTACCAGCTGGCGGCGACAAAGACAAGGATGACGAGGGCGGCGATCCACGACCCCATCATGCTCTGGCCGGCGAACCGCTCGCGCGCAGTCAGGTGGCGCTTGGGGGCGGCCGTCTTCTTGCCGGCCTTGGCGGCCTGGTAGGCCATCTCGTGCTCGACGGCATCCTGGCTGAAGACGAACTCGACAATGGAGCCCGTCACGAGGGCCGAGGCCAGGTGGGCGGGCAGGTAGTGGTGCAAGAACAGCTGGCGGCCCATGACGAAGAAGGGGAAGTAGTGGGTGGCCCAGGCGAGGAAGAAGAAGCCGGTCGAGTTGTACAAGCGGGAGCGCGAGCCTAGGTATGGTTAGTCATGCTATCAACTGGGAGGGCGGTGGGTGGTGTTGTTGCGACTTACGGTGATCCAAGGCGTCAATGCCGCGGCGCAGCGAGAACTGGTCAGCCAGGACGATGCCGGCATAGATGGCCAGGACACTGCTGGCAATCCACCAGCCGATGGGGTTGCCGAGGAAGTAGATCTGCTGGCGGGTGTCGTTCTGGGTCCAGAAGCTGACACCGCGGAGCAGGAATGGCCACTGGTAGGGGAACGACGCGTAGGGGTGGCTGGCGGTCAACTGGTTGTTGTGCCAGAACATGGACCGCTGCAGCTCGAACCACTTGCGCAGGAAGGGGAGCGTCTTGACCTTCTTCTCGGGCTTCTCGCGACGCTTGTCGTCGGCCGGGAGGGACGGAATATCATCGACGAGCCAGACATTGGAGCTCGGGGCGATCTGCTTGTTTCCGTTGATTTCCTGCTGCTTGTGGCCCCACTCGGGGAGCGGCGTGGTGTGAGTCCACATGGCCACTTTGCTGGGGTTGTGGATGAGCTTGAAGTGGCTCGAGACGCTCTTGAACTCCTGGCCAGCCTTGCCGTGCTCGATCCGAACCTCGAACAGGGTGTCGGCGGCCCGGTCGCCGTAGGCGTCGGCAATCGAGATGGTGGTAAACTCCTGGTTGGTTGGGTAGTAGGGAGAGGCGACGTCGTGGGACAGCAGGATGGTGTCAGTGACCAGGTGACGGAGTCTCACGAGGTCGTGGTTCTTGACGTGGCGGCCCATCTGCTGGTCATCGGCGCCGGCGGGCAGGATCTGCCAGTGGTTGTTGGTGTCGTTGAAAGGATAGCCCGTGACTTGCTGGCCCTGGCTGGAGACGCGGCCGTCATCGTACCTCAGGGGGTAGCGATCGGCGTGGCTGTGGAGATACGCCTTGGTCTCCTTGTGCTTGAGGGTGATGGTGTCGTAGAAATCAATGGTGAGAGCATTCTGGAGCATGACATTGTCGCTGAGCGTCTCCTGGAACTCGGGGGTCATGAAATCGTCTCCGGGCCCGGAGCGGGTGAGGATGGAGAAGTGGACCTGGAACCAGAAGAGGTAGAAGAGGAAGGGCATGAGGATCAAGCCAAAGGCACGAGCGGCAAAGTGCTTGCCAAAGTCAGGCAGGCTCAGGGCACCTCCGGGCCTCTTAACGTCCAGCAGGTCCCAGAGATCAATGGCGACGGCGGAGCCGATGGTGATGAAGGCAAACAGACCGACATACTTGGTCGAGATATCGCACGACAAGGCGAAGCCGGTCAGGATAAGCCACTTCCACCACTTCCTCGAGAAGGGGTCGTGGCGCAGCTTGTAGAACTTGATGTAGCAGAGCAAGCTGCAGGCCATGGCAAAAACAAGGGTGGCATCGAGCAGGATCAGGCGCGTCTGGCCAATGTGGGCGTTGTCGAGAAGGACCAAGCCAGCGGCGACAATGCAGGCCGGGAGGCTGTATCCGGACTCCCACATGATCAGGTAGGTGACGGAGACGGTCAGGGCGCCGAGAATAGCGGGCAGGGAGCGGAACGCCACGTAAGGGACCTTGTTGACGATGTACGAGTCGCCGATGTTCTCGAAGTGGAAGTGGCCATCGTAGCCCACCAGCCAGCCCATAAAGGCGAACAGGAGCTTGCCGAACGGAGGGTGTACGTCGAAGAAGTAGGTTTTCTCGAGATAGTACGAGGCGAACTGAGACAGAGAGACGTTAGGGGGGACGCCAATGGGGGAGCTGGGGGCGGAGGCGTACCTTGCCGAAGTGGACTTCATCGAAGACGACCTCGTTGGGATGGCTGATGCCCCAGAAGCGGGTGAGGAAAGCCAGGGCGGTGATGACAACGAAGACGGCCTTGAAGTCGCGCTGGGAGCTGGCCGAGGACTTGGCGGCGGCGGCCTTTACGAGCTTGTCCAGCTCGACATCTGAAGAGGCGCCATCCTTGGACTTCTTGGTCGGGACGGCGACATTCCGCTGGCGCAGAGTGCCCTGGGGCGTCGACGATGTGGCCATGGCGGTAGACTGCGAGCAAGCAGGAGCGTCAGTCGACGTGTTTCGGGAAGCTGCAGGCGCGACAATTGCAGGCAAACAGCTCGGAGCCCAGAGCCAAGAGCGCGCAATCCCCCAAGATCCATGCTTCGAGGGGACTTGGGAGTTGGGACAAAGGGCAAACGCGACGGCGACGGAACTTACCTCGCCAATCACACGCCACTGAAACCCCAATTCGTGTGTGAATAAGAAACCGGTCGGAAGGGAAAGCAGACACAAAAGGAAGATTAAAGACAGTTGAGAAGAAGTTGAAGAAGGACGGGGTTGCGCACGAGGAATGGACACGGGCAGTTGGGGATATATTAAATTGCGTCGTACCCCTTTCGGCCTCCTGACGGCAGGGCTGATGGTGGATGGACGGTTCAGCTTTGGCAGCTCCGCCAAGGCCCGCGGTTTTTCTGGACACCTGTCGAAACGATGCAAGGTCGAGGCTCTAGCGAGTCAGCCAAAGACCGTAGGTGGTCCAAGCTCCCTTCTGGCCGCCAAGCTCGGGCCCGGCCCGCCCGGCCCTGCCGCCCTGCGGGGTTGGCCCGTCTCTAACCCCTCCTTGCCGACGCTACCGTGGTCCGAAGAACGGAGCGGGACGGCGAGAGCAAAGCCCAAAATCGACCGAGACTCCATTTCTCTTTGTTTGTTATGTTTCCCACTGTTGCAAGACGAGCTTTTCCCGTCCTCCTTCGAGCAGCCTCACGCAAAGTACCCCAACTTGGTCCCAGTCCATCACACTCTCTGCACACCATGTCTGCCACGCCCGTCTTCACCCAGAACGCAGCTCCGCGTAAGTTACTGCTGCCTCTCCGCTCATATATCTGCCGTATGTTGGCAAGTCAATACTGACCCAGGTGTAGCTGCCGGCCCTTACGTATGTTTCTAAACATTCTGCGAATGTCACACAGTCCATGACTCTGACCGCCCCCCAGTCCCAGGCCATCAAGACCCCCACTACCATCTACTGCTCGGGCCAGATTCCCTGCGACGCTGAGGGCAACCTTGTCGAGGGCACCATCCAGCAGAAGACGGCCGCCTGCATCGCCAACCTCAAGGCCGTCCTTGAGGAGGCTGGCTCGTCCATCGAGAAGGTGGTCAAGGTCAACGCCTTCCTAACCGACATGGCCAACTTTGCCGTGAGCTGCCCCATTCTGGACTTTTGGGAGCACGCAGATTTACTAAATTGCCGCAGGACATGAACGAGGAGTACGCCAAGTGGTTCGTCCACAAGCCCGCCCGGAGCTGCGTCGCCGTGAAGCAGTTGCCCAAGGGCGTCGACGTTGAGATCGAGTGCATCGCCCTTCCGTGAGGATCAAGGGACGTCAATTGTGGCTAGAACCATAGAACGGCGACGAATTCAAAACCCGCTGCCTTTTACGTACTGATGATGACTGATTATATTGACCCCTTTCAATGTTGTTTTCAGGGGGGCGCCGGGCATCGACGGATGGTGGGGCAACCAAACAAACGGTCATGACGTCTCGACTGCCACGCGCATCCAAGACAAAGATCTACAGAATCTCAGACGTCGACCAACATAGTTACCTCTCAAAGTGAACTTGAAATGCCCTCATTCGTCTACCGCGAGTCTCTGAATTACTAGTTGACGAAGGATCAATGATCACGTTGCACTCACACCTTCATTGGCCCATCCAAGACAGCCAAGAAAGCTCTCATTGATGATAGGCCGCGTCAGTCAGCGTTTTGGGCAGACACACCGGCCTGGACTTCAGTTTGACATCCCCGAGACCAGCTCACTCCGCTACCTGGCGGGCGATGGGCTCAGCTCTGTGATCACTACCTAGTCTTGCTTCAAATCCGATACATTAAGCGGTATCAAACACACCCGCTACCATGCCGACGCCGGTCCCAGTAAGCGCCAACCGGGGAGATGCCCAGCGTCCTCGAGAGCCATCCACACTTTACAAGGTGTGTACTTTCACTTGCCACAACAATACCCCTTACCCTCCTTTCACTCGTGATATCTCACGTAGTGTTTTTACCCTTTACCCCTGGCTACCCACCACTTACACCACCACTCTTACCACCCACACCCCTTTTCACCTCCCAAACCCCATCCTACCAACCCCATGACATACAAACCACACACTAACAAACCCACCAGCTGATAATGACCCCCCTCCTCTTCACCTCCTTCCTCCTCTCCCTCCTTCTCGTCGACCTTCGCCACTCGGCCCTCCGCTCCCACTACCACGCCGACGCGAACCAGCCGAGCCGCCTGCCGGGCTGGCTGCACCGTATTGTCTATCGCTACCGGCGGTACCACTACGTCGCTGGTGACGGCCGGAGCCAGACTGGGACTCCAACTACTAGCCCTGGGAGCCCGGGGAGTCCGGGGAGTCCGGGAACGGCCGGGGAGGCTGAGGCTGAGGATTACTACCATTGCAAGCAGCGGAAGCTGATGAAGATGGAGGCTGAGGAGGCGTTTGAGATGCGCGGTGTGGTGGTCATGGTGCTGGGGTTGGTTGGTTTGGGGGTGCTGTGGGCGGGTTGGAGGGCGGTGGAATGGGGGCTGGGGGCTGTCAGGGTGTTGGTGTCTTGAGGGCGGGGGGAGTGTCGGTGGTGGTGATTATTTACTGGCGTTGGACGATTTGAGAAGGGGATGATGTTAGAGTTGAGTGTGGCGGGGGAAGGTCAAAAATTGGGAGGGTGGTTGGTGCTACTGGGTAGGAGAGAAGTTGAGACAGAAGAGTTTCGATAGTATATTTGAATCACACAGTCCGAGTTCAAACCTTGAAAGTATTACAGAACTGTGAACCCAAGTGGCCCACACTCAAAATCCCTCATGCCGACGCCAAACATACATCATCTCCATGAACCCTTTCCGAACCCCTCGAACCAGGTCTCACTGGCCTCCTGAAAGCCCTCTCTCTCGTATAACCTCCTGGCGACTGTCAAGCTACGCTGCGTTGTCAACTCACATTCACGGAATCCCGCCGCCCTCACAAACCCCATGGCCGCGGCGAAGAGCTTCTTCCCAACACCCAGGCCCCTGACCGAGTCATCTACGATAAAGGCCCGCAGCCGCGCCACGCCCTCCCTCCCGCAGTACTCGCCGTCGACATACACCACCCCTACCGTGCGTTCTAGAGGAGGCACCGCGGACCCTCCCTGGGCTGTGGTCGCCAGAACGGCCGACCACACCTGGTTCATCGGCCTGTCCAGTCGCTTCAGCAGGTCCCCTATACCGGTAGACAGGGCAGCCTCGAACTCGCGGCCCCATCCGTTTCTCGGGTAGTAATAGTCCATGTGCATCTCGAGAGTGCGGGCGAGTATGCCCGGGCGGTAGCCGGCCACGATGGAGAGGGCCGAGGGCGCAGGCGGCTCCGGGGTGGCGGCTGGTGTGATGTCGGGGGTAGGGTCGGCTTGGTGGCTGGGCCTCGACCGTTCCAATGCAACTGCGTAGGCCTGGAACGCTGCCGTGATGCTGGCACCTGCTCCTGGAGGGGCGGCGGCGAGCGCCTTGATGACCTGATCTTGTGCATGGGCGTTGATTTCGGCGAGCGTCTTCGACCCGGCAACAGTAAGGGAGTAGAGTTCCTCGTCGGGCCCCGTGCCAACTTGTCCCCCCTGATCCCTCCTGACTGCGCCGCTGGAGACCAGCTCAACTAGGATGCGGGAGAGCTGGGCTGGGGTGACTTTGAGCTCGGAGCAGAGCTCACCGAAGGCTCGACGTCCATAGTCGCCGATCTCGATCATGCAGTGTACGGCGGCGGACGAGAGGGGAAAAGGGGTAAAGGTGGGCTGCAGAAAGCCCCATTCCCGCACCAGCCGCCGTGATGCCTCGCGGAGGGGCAGGACAGGATCCTTGATCAGCCTTGGCTCCAGAGGTGTTGCCGAAGGGAGAGGGGAAATGGACGTAGCCATGATTGGTGACTTGGTGTGCCCACGTTGGATCTTTTATAAGGACGAGGTGAAGTATCGAAGCTGCTGGGGGTGTGAAGTTGGAGTCTCATGTCTGGGCCACTTAATGAAGCGCGAGTCCGTGACTCGATCGATGCCTCATGCATCCGATCTCGGGAACTGCTTTTGGCAGCACCTCCAACCGCATTTTTACTGATCCATTGGCGTGTCTACACTCGACTCCCTCGCATACCTTGCCATCTTCTGCTTTGGTCGTAGAGCTTGATGCCAGTTGAGCATTGGGTTCCGTGTCGACATCATCGGTGCTCTTTGGAGAAGGAGCAGCCCGGAGCAGAGGCAGCTTGCTCGGCTTCTGGTTTTGCTGCCAGTGGCTTCCATTCAGCCCCCAAGCTCCATTCCCTTAACCCAACGACCTCGTCCTCTCCAACTTGGACGTGCAACGATACCCACGTCGAAAATCCTGTTGAAAAGAACATGACCAAGCTGGCAAGCTCGGCTTTCCACGCCAAGGAGTTTACGTACTCGTAGCATTTCACTCGGCTCCCAGCTGCCGATACAAAAGCTCATTCACGATGCCGACCAAACCTTTTACATTCCGGAATCCGGGCGTGCCGGATGTGTTGAGCCCTGCTTGACGTTCCCACAGACAAAGGCTCGAGGGAGCAATGGTTCAGCCGACCCACGGCGAGGAATGGCCCGTTCTCCGCTCGGCCTTGGTCCCTGTCAATGCCGCCCCGCTCTCATTGGGCTTCCGAAACGGAGCCGGAGCACGAGCAATTGCTCCGTCTCCTGCATCACAGGTGCAACACCACCATCCTGGGCCAGCACTCCTCATTAACCGCCCCCACCCCTGGTGGGTTGGAAGGTTGGGAGGCACTCCATGATCCATCATTACCGACCGCGCTGAACCACGAGCCACGTCAGCTGTTCAGTCGTCTGGGAGCACAATCTGGATTCTCGATTCTGAGCCGATTTCTTGATCCTTCCTCGACACGCACGCTCGGAGCATTTTCCGGCCGCATCCCCTGCTGTCACGCGAGACTCTCGCGGGGCTACTCAAAGCCGATTTGAGCTTCATAAATAAACCCAACAATTCCTTCTTGCTTCCATCTAACAACCTCTTGAATCCTCGTCACATCTCGGAGCCCTGCCAAGGCGGTGCCCGTTCTGCCCATCATGATCCCATACCGCCTCATAACAGCCGTCGCCCTCGGCGGCTCTTACCTCCTTTCCTCTGGCCGAATCCCTCAATGGCCCGTACCCAGCTTCCTGGCCGCTTTCACGGCGCTATTGGCGATCCAGGTCCTGGCGTGGGTTGTCTGGGTGGTCATACTCTACCCAAAGCTCTTCTCGCCTCTCAGGGGCCTTCCCGAGCCCAGCGGCAACTCGTGGTTCATGGGCCAGTTCAAAACAGTCATGGCGCTCCCCACGGGCGCGCCCATGATCCAGTGGTACGCCATTTACCTCATTTTCCTTGCCTTAAATCTCGGTATGCACTTGGCTTGCTGACCGCCTGTATAGGATCAATTCGATTCCAAACCAGGGCCTTATCCGGTACCTTGGCCCGTTCAACCAAGAGAGACTGTTCATCACCTCCCCCAAGGCTCTCGCCGAGGTGCTCGTCACCAAGAATTACGACTTTATCAAGCCGGAACAGCTCCGCTTCACCATCGGCCGCATCTTGGGTGTCGGTGTCCTCCTCGCCGAGGGCGATGAGCACAAGGTGCAGAGAAAAAACCTTCTCCCGGCTTTTGCCTTCCGCCACATCAAAGAGCTGTACCCGGTGTTCTGGGCCAAGTCGCGCGAGGGCGTGCAGGCCATGACTGAAGAGATAATCAAGGACGCTGCGCAGCGGAACGACTCTGAGAAGAACACGGCCGTCATTGAAGTGGGCAACTGGGCCTCGCGCATCACCCTCGACATCATTGGCGTGGCTGGTCTGGGCCGTGATTTTGAAGCCATCAAGGGCCCAAGCAACCGCCTGACGCAAGCATACGGCCGTATTTTCCAGCCGAGCCGCCAGGCACGCATCCTCCAACTGCTCGGCATGCTGTTGTCCCCCAGAATCGTCTCTTGGCTCCCGGTCAAACACAACGAAGACATCGATGTATCAGTTCGCATGATCCGAGCCGAGTGCGCCGAGCTGATCAAGGAAAAGAAGCAGAAGCTGGCGCGAAAGGAGCTGAACGACGTCGACATCCTGTCGGTGGCCATGGAGTCCGGCGGCTTCAGTGACGAGAACCTTGTCGATCAGCTCATGACGTTCCTCGCTGCCGGCCACGAGACCACGGCCTCGGCCATGACCTGGGCCACCTACCTGCTCGCCAAACACCCAGACGTGCAAACCCGGTTGCGCGCCGAGGTGCGCGAGCACCTGCCGCCCCTCTCCGGCGCCGGCGCCGACGACGCCTCGACCGTGTCGAGCGTCGACATCGACCGCATGCCCTACCTCAACGCCGTCTGCAACGAGATCCTGCGCTACTTCGGCCCCGTTCCCCTGACCCTCCGCAAGGCCGCGTGTGACACCAGCATCCAGGGGCAGTTCGTCCCCAAGGGCACCCAGATCATGCTCGTGCCGTGGGCCACCAACAGGTCCGAGGCCATGTGGGGAGACGACGCCCTCGTCTTCAACCCGGAGCGCTGGATGCAGAAATCGGACACCGACAAGCGCGCGGCCAGCGGCGGCGCGACGAGCAACTACGCCTTCATGACCTTTTTGCACGGCCCGCGCAGCTGCATCGGCATGTCGTTTGCCAAGGCCGAGTTTGCCTGCCTGCTGGCGTCGTGGGTCGGCCGGTTCGAGATGGAGCTGCACAACAAGGAGGAGATGGACGAGGCCAAGGTTATAATCAAGGGCGGCGTGACGGCACGGCCTGCCAAGGGCATGTACATCAAGACGACAGTTCTCGAGGAATGGTGAGGGTGGGGAAGGACGGCGGGGGCTGGCTATCTGATTACAACCTGCGCACTTGGGGTATTTCTCTCTTGTATAACTCCTATCTGCTGTACGATCTCATGAGCGGGAATTCCAGTTATGGACCTTGGGAATTGTGCGTTCCTATTCAGGGCACGACAGACCGGTATCGCTTCCTCGAAGTCCCGTTGCCCAGAGCCGTGGTTTGTATATGTTCTCCATATCACTATCCACTGGGTTAGGAGGCTAGGCCACAATGTCCTGGTAGCTGAGCTCAAAGGCGGATTCTATTCCTCCCGCTTTCAAAAGCCTCTCGCAGCAAGAGCACCGAGTCACTCCTCGCTCCGCACAGTGGAGGTCCTTCGGCCAAGGCAAGGGAGGGGGGCAGAGGAAAGAGACAGAGGACGCAGCAGGAAGGGAATTGGTCAAGGGGTCATCGGCACCGCCGAAAGGAGACAACCGATACAACGGCCGTCCCGTCCGCTTTGACGGGTCAACGCGCGCGCTGCGCAGCGGAATGTCCCCTCCGAGCGCCTACACCGAGACTGAACTCACCTTCGACCGAGCGACCATCACTCGGTTCAAGACTCCCGGCCGAGACAAGCTGGGGTACATCCTGCGCATCGCAAGAGTATACATTGTATAAACGCATGTCTCTGCCGATCCGCCCGAGCCAATAGCCTGTCTTGCCTGGAGATGGAGCAAACTAGGAAAGCCCCCCTGGTATCGAGATCGGAGACTCAAACTTGATCATGCATGCTTGATCATAGGGGAGACTGAGCTGGACTCCCTGCAGACTCTCGAGGACGGCCTGAAACATGAAACATCCGTGCTCCCCAACCTCGATCCGTACCCCCCACCAAAGAGGGCATTCGGACCCGCCATGGCTGAAAGCAAGTCAAGGGCGGGAGAGCGGCGTAACTTGCTTGTTCATGCAAGGCATCACGGGCCATGTTTCAGCCGCTGCCAGCAGGGGAACAGAACAGTATGACTTGCAGTGCTCTTGCACAGGCCCCGAAGCAAGGCACGGCCCTCGTACTTGATTTTGTGTCTCAGCAGGATGCAGGCACCATTCTATCTATCATCTGAATAACAGCCAGCCCGCAGGATGCGTCTCTTCAGCCAGCTGAGAAGATGCAGTTCGGACCGGGTAATGAATGTAATGCACTGCAGTGAGGCACAGCCAGGCTTGTAAGCCTAGGTCCACACCACTGGTTTCTAAAACAAGGTGTGTTTGCTCTCTCTCACCCACCTTGCTTTGCCGCACCCGCCCCTCCGTTTGGCACGAGTGCCGCCGGGGCGCGGCAAATCTGCCGAGTTTCACTGTTCCAGCTCGTTCCTGGATTTGTGGGGTCCTGCCGAGGGATGCCTACCGTGCTGGGAGGATGTACCCATTCATCTAGTTGGACTGTCCTTGGTCGTGGGGGTGGCACAGATCGAGCTGGGTGGAAGATGAGCTGGGCACAATGTGAGTTCGGTGAGAGTCGGCGAGTCCACGGAGCGGGGAGGCAGAAGTAAGGTGAAGACATGAAATTAGGTCGTCTAAAATCTACATCGTGAATTCATGTAGCAACATGAGGCGAGACTAGATGTCTGTCTGCCTATGGGGTGATAAATGGTATCATGACAGATAGCCTCGGGTCCAAACTCCTCGTCCATCATCTCGTAGTATCCCAAACACAACCTGCCACCCGATCCAATGCCCCCAGATCCCAATATCAACCAAACTCGAAAACGCCAGCCCATCTCCTGTAGTTAGATAGCCCAGAGCCCACCGGCCAGTATTAGTACACATACAATAAACACACCACCTCGCCGAAATCAAAACCACCCCCAGCTGAAAATTACCTCCAAGTCCCATGTATCCTCCCGCGCCGGTGACTCCCCCTCTTGAGCCCGACATCCCCGTTGATCATGAGGCTCTTCCACCTACGCCCGACGCTCCCGCGGTCCTTGCCCAGGCTGCGCGCGCAGTCCTGCCAGTCCGACTTGGTCAGCTTGAGCTTCTCCAGCACGAGCTCCACCAGGATGCGGTCTTCCTCGGTACTCCACGCCTCGCCGTCCGCCTCCACCACCACGTCGCTGCCTTGTTGCTGTTGTGTGCCGGACTCGCTGGCGGCGGTGGGTAGATTGTCGTTTGAGGAGAAGGACGAAGAGAAGGACGAGTGTAGGCTGTGGTAATCTCCGCGCTCGAGGCCGAGCGGGATGACCTCGGGCGCAATGCGCGAGCGCTTTGGAGTGTGCGGGGCTGACTCTGGCTGGGCGTCATTTGCCCTATCTTGGCTGTCGAAGGGGTTGTCGAGGAGCTGCTCGTGGTGTTGTTCCATGTCGCTTTCGTCTTCGTTGTACCGTCCCATCTCGTCGTCGACGGCGCGACGGCGCTTGTTGGGGCCCCTTGGCGCCTGCTGCGCGACTGACGCGGTGCGCTTGACGATGCGCTTCCTTGCCGGGCCGTGGTCGCCTGTTGCGGTTGTGGTTTCCATCTTGCGCGAGCGCAAGCGCAGTTTGAGGGGTGGCGGCGCATGCGCCAGCGGGGGGGTTGGCAGTTGCGCGTGCGACGAGGTCGGTGGGGTGATGGGCTCTTGCGCGACCGAAGAAGACGTCGCGGGGTTGGTGAGGAGGGTTTGTAGAGAGCGACATGTCGAGAAGATGTTGCCAATGGCGGTCTGTGGCGAGACCTGGGGAGGGCTGGCAGGCGGCGACGCAAAGAGCGCGGCCTGAAGGCGCGTCAAGGGCGGCGTCTGCGACGAGTCGCACGGTAGTGCCGACGGCAGCAACATTGTTGAGTGTTTTACCTGGTCACTCGCCGACGGTAGAGTGGAGTGGAGTATATGGGCGAGGTGGCCGCAAAGCGCAGGCCGACAAAGTACTCGAGAGGACTTCGTGGTTGGCTACCTAAAGATGCGCGATCCGGCAACAGGTGGTTTGCGACGAGGTCAGGAATGCGCCGTTGGCGGCGAACGTGGTTGGGAAGTAGAGGGCGATGCCAAAGATAGAAGCGCACTATCGCAGTTGGTGACAGTGTTCAGATAAGGACGCGTTCGGAAACCGAGAATGCGCGCGATCTCGAGATGTTGTGTGCAAGAGGCAGAGGTGTGGGCGCAGACCGGGAGAAGGTGAAGAGGAATCCGTCGATGGGGAACCCAGAGAGGCGACCAGAGGAATAATGCGCCTAATAAGAGCAGGTCTGGCCTAGCGGCAGTCAATTACAGGGGAGCCGGTGCGCAGAAAGTGGGCCACATGACAGGATGGACAGGGCTTCCAGGCGGTGCGCAGGGCGGGCTGGCCAATGGAGATCGGCCTGTGCGATGCAAGTGCCCCGCCTCGACTCCCTCCACACTTTTGCTCATGCAAGCACTTAACGGAAAGTGACGAAAATGGAGCCCTTCTCCCACACAAAAGCCCCTCATGCTGCAAGATGGGGGAGCGGTACAAAGAGCAAGCATTGGGATGGAAGTGGCGGACGGTGAGCCAATAACTGGGCTGGACCTCTCCCACGTCCCCGGCAGTCGACCGGGAGCAAACTCGGTTGACTGTGAAAGTGGGCAAGGTACCAGCAGGCAGAGAGGCACAAACTGGCGATGGAGGAAGCCTGTTTCACCTTTTCCTTCTCCCTTTACGCTCGGGTTCTCAGCAAGCGCACAACGCCACAAAAGGACCAGGAAGTGGATCAACCCTGGGCCGGCACAACGGGGACCATTGCTTCTTGACCAGGGCAAATTCGTACGACTGTCTTGCTTTCCATCCCTTCAACAGCGATGGGTGATGGTGAAGGCAGCTGCAAAGTACTCCGGCTTGCCCGGACCATGGGTTATATCCCAGGTTCTAAGGGTGGTCAGCCTGGTTTGCCATCCAGACTTGCGTCACCCTCCCTGAACGAAACGGTGGAAGGTCTTCTGGAATGCCTTTCCGAGCGCCCAAAATGCACGCCTTTTTTAGCCGCCTGTTTGCTCGGCTGGACACAAGTCGCTGCTGGGGGGGGCTTAGTTCACGCTCATTCTGTGTTCCTTCTTTGCCCTCAAAGTCTGGGACTTGCTGTCGTAAGAGACATGAGGTCAGGGCAACAGGGTCAGTTGGGTGATCATGACGAAGTTCACGTCATGACCTTGACAAGGGCGGGAGCAGGCGAAGGTCCGTGACCTCACCACAGCAGGAGGAGTGAGGAGGCTTGCGGCGACGTGCAAATGCAGGAACAGAGGAAGGTGACCAGCCACTCGTTCCCGAATCCATGTCTCCATCCCGGGAGGGCATGTCTTGCCCCGGGACGATGTGGGGTTCTCCCTCTGGCCGAACCCCTGACTTGTACAAAGTAGGCAAAGGCCAGTCCCGAAGATCAGGAGCTTGGAAAACCTTTTCTTTAGCTTCTGACCTAGTCCATCAAATTTGAAGCCAGCCAAATTTGCCTTGTCAAATTTGTCTTGAGAAACTGAGCCACGAGGTACAAAATCTCAGCTACCGGGCACATGATGGCTCTCACAGAGGCGGGGCAGGGTGAAATGCTGTGGCTGCTCCTCACAGAGATTCCAAGTTCGGGAGGGCACCACCAATCCCCCAGTTCTCGGGTGGTTCCCGGGGCAGACACGGAGGGGCGGGCAATCGTTGGGAAAAGGCAGTGGGCTGGGAGACGCGTCACAGCGCGACAAACACGCGACGCGGACGCGACATCCGGTGGGTCCAATTTAAGCACATTGGCCAATCGCTGCGTGCGCGCGGGTGGCATGGGGCAATTGATTGGAGCCAGCTCCAAACGGTTTTCACGATCCCTGCATGCCCCACCCAGGAGCTCTGATCACCTTCTGCCGGAACGGCAGGCTCACTGACCCCACACTCGACTTCATCTCGCGGATCGTGGCGTGAAGCCAGCAGGCAGCGTGCCATCCGGCTCCGGATTCCTTGACGAGCGCCGGCTTTTCGGACATCAACCGTGTTTGGGCCCGGAGGCACCTGGCGCTGCCACATCGGCCTCGTCAAGTTCAAAACTGAGCTTTATTTACCCCCTTTTTCTACATACAATTCAACCCTTGTTTGTTTGTGCGGGACTTTTAACATTTGTCCTGGCTTCAAAGTTAGCTAGTAGATAAGAAGTAAAAGGAATGAAGAAAAAGGAAACCAGGAGAAAAGAAAAGAGAAAATATCAAATCACGGTCCTTTAAAGAGTCGTGGCTATAACCCCTCCTCCCAAGGTCGGCCGCCAGCGGACAAACAAAAGGAGGACTGTATATGTAGACATGCTCAACACAACTGTCGGCAGCTTCGAATCATGGAGCTGTGAACCTGGCATATCAGGTCCTCTGCTTTCTTATCTTGTCATCTCCTCAAGTCCAGCTTAGACTCCTTGATGACTTTGCCAGGTAACCCGCTCCCTATTCATCATGACTGCCTCCGTCCCCCAGAAAGTTGTGCTCCATGGCCATTGCCCTCGTCATCTTGTGTTTGCTCTCTTTGGATGGTCAGGCTGCAGTTAGTTGAAAACTTGGACCCCCATGTGACTTGGTTTCTCAGTAATTCCAAGCTGCGCAAGTGGCCATCATCTGTTGTCGGCTGGCTCCGAAACGACGAGGCTTCTGAAGGGAGAGTGAGAGAATGACTCGCTCCCTCTTTTCCTTGTTCTTGCTGGGATGAAGAGGCGTGATGCCGACCATGTGGCTACCACTAGCCCAGTACTTGTTGTCATTTTTCCCTAAACAAAGAGCTCATCTGAATCGAGAGTTCGTCAAGGCGCCCTCGGAACTCATGTCAAGGATAGACGGTAGAAGGAGCAGGAGAAGGAGGAGATGGCGGTAGTGGTAGCATGAGTCTTGCCAGCCCAAAGGCCACATCCTGATCCATGTCCTTGGTTCTTCAAGACCGCTATGGAATACAGTGTACGTCGGGCCAGGCTATGACAATGGAAGGGGTGACTGTTCTGGCAACGGCACTGCAACAATGTGGTCCAGCCTGTAGTCTTCTGGGCCGCCAGTAAAGAACAGACGCTTGCCCAGGCGTGACTTGGGCCCCAGTCACTTCACCTCCGTCCCAAGTGCCGGCCCTATTCACTCTGTTGTTCCCCACCCTTTGGTCATGAGGGCAGACTGCTGGCACACACATCGGTTAAGATGGCAGCTCTTCCCTCCTCGCCTACTTAAGCCCACAGCCCTCCCCGCAACCTGCTACCTCTTCCTCTTCAAATTCTTCCTGCCCACCACAAAATCTTCCTTCTTTCAAAATCTTCTGCACACAAACCTCCATCCACTTCCTCCACGCGATACCACAGAGCTTCACAGCGTCTTGCACTCTCTCTTTGCCTTGAATAGCTCGCTTCAGCTTCAGCTCGCGCCATCGTTCTACTTTGAATATGGACAAGAAGCGCAGCGACGGTGCTTTTCTGGTGAAAACATCACCCGCCAGCGATAATTTCCCTCAATTCAAGGTTAGAGACAGCTCGCCTGCCCACAAGAACACCACCCAGGGTTCCCCTGCCCGTCGGGACGAGTCGAACACTCCAGCGGCCATGGAGAACCAAGGGCCTCCGTCGCTCGAGAAGCTCTCCGAGGACCCTCTTCGCACCCACCGCACCTGGTACCCCAAGTACGGCCGCGTTCAGAAGTGCGACTGGTGCAACGGTCGAGCTGCAGGTACTCTCCATGTCTGCAACACTTGCTCTATTCGCATGTGTGAGGGCTGCGCTCGCAATCGCATCTGGCACGGCAACCGCAGCCACTTCATCGATGCCGACGCCCTGGACTGGGTCCAGAAGAAAGCTCCCAGAAAACCCAGGGCTCCCAGGCAGCCCAAGACGCGCCCGGCCAAGCGTGCCGCTCGTTCCAGCCCGAGCGAGGAGCCCTCGACTCCGGCGCCGTGCCGTCGCAAGCTGAGCATGGCTACTACTAACTCCCGCGCGGATGAAGATGACGACTTGGACGATGATGGCGACAACTTCGCCAACGCGGGTACCAGACGCGGCCAATTCTCTGCTCCTGCCAACCCTCGCCATGACTTTGGTCCGCCGCTGCCCAACTACCACGACCACAGCCCGGAAGCTCTTCCCTATCACCAAGCTCCGATGCATGGCGGCTACGCTCCCCATGGCCCTTCGGCTCCGACCATGCCTGGCTACTATGGCCCTCCGGCTCCGGCTATGCCAGCCTCTGACATAGGCCCTACCATGGCAGCCCCTTCAACTCGCCGGGGCGCTCGGCAGGCCGCTGCCAGAGCCAAGTTGAGCATAAGCGAGCAGTCTCGCCGCGCCTCCCGCGGTCGCTTTGGCGACGACGATGATGAGTATGGCGACAATGAGGACGATGAAGATGAAGACGACGACGTTTACGAGGAAAAGGGGCTCGCCGAGAATGTAAACGACATGCGCCGTCGCCGCGGCGACCGTCTGACCGGGCGCACCAGCGTCCGCTCCGCTTCCCAGGTTGGCGGCACTGACCGCGATGACACTTCTTCTCCCCTGGCCAATGCACCGGGCCTTCAGGCTTCGGTTGAGCACCCGATCTTGACACCCCAAGACCGCGAGCACGACCGCCGTGTCCTGGACATCTACGACTCGATCTACGGCAACAGGCCCAACCTGGACCCTCACCAGGTCCGCACGCAGATCCCCGAGCAGTGGTACGGTGGCTGGCACGGCATGGCACCTCAGTACCACTATGAGCAGAACCCGTACAACCCGTACCCTGCTCCCCATTACCCGGCCCACCCTTATGGGCAGTACCACGGCGACGTTCAGGCCGGAACCCACGGGCACCAGCACATGTATCCGCCCCCGGCGCCCCCGGCCCACCCGCAGTACTCGGCTCACCACCCGGAGGTAAGTCTTTCTTCCCATTCTCAACCCCCTTTGCTCCCTTCACTCTATCTGCCACCCCGCCCCCGTTAGCAAAACACGCACCCACAAAGTCGACGAACCTTTGAACTAACAAACACCCCTTTAAACTAGTACCAGTACCAGCCCTACCCGAATCCGCACCCGGGCAACCCTTACACCCCCACCGCACGCCCGGCCCCCGCCTACCACCCGTACAATGAGCTGGCCCCTCACGAAGTCGAGCACATGCAGCAGGACCGCGTAACCCTGGACCATATGCGCAACGCTTGGAACCACAACCAGATCCTGCTCCGCCTGGTGGCCGACAACCACCGCGTCTACGCCATCGGCCTGCTGTGGGACGTCTTCGAGCTGCGCCGCACGCGCGTGCTCGTCAACAACAACTCCCAGACCGTGCGCTGGTTCATGAACGAGCGCGACCGCCAGGTCCACATCGAGCATGAGGGCCACGTCCAACGCCAGGTCCGGGCCTCGATGTCGCGGGGCCCGACTCCCGTCCTGGCTGCGGCTGCTCCGCGCGGCGAGGGCTACGGTGACGGCGCCGAGGCTCGGTCTGCCTACGGCGACGCTCGCTCCGTCAATGCCACCGTCGACGTCGACTCCGACGCTGATGGCAACGAGGCCGGCGAGGAGTGATTCCCCATCGCGGCACTGTGTTCCCCTGCGCCACCTGGATTTGCCCAACACATAACCACATGGCCTTCCTCGATCGTCAACGGCCCAGGGCACTTTCCGAGTGGGTGCGGGGTGTGTAGCATGCGAGAGAGGGGAGTTGAGGCCCAGCCCTCCTCCCTTGTCGGCCTCTGGCATGCAGGCTTGTACCAGTATCAGTTTTCCTTTTTTCATGCTTTCTTTTCGCTCGGTTATCAGGTCCGTTTTCGGGATCACATTTGCTTCATCAGGAGCATTGCCATGGGGACTTTCGGCGTTGATCAATACTCAACTTGCCACTCTTAGCCAGCCGATTGCCAGGCTGCTCCTGATGAATTCTCGCGCTTGACTTTTGGGGAGGAAGGGAGGTTGCTGAAAGAGAGAAACAAAGACGGGTTTGATTGCGGAGGGCAACATCGGGATTCGGCACGTTTCTGCTTTCTGAGCTTGTATCTGGCAGGCTGAGTGGTAACTGGCGACAGCCGCCTTCGGACGAGAGCTGTAGGGTATGTAACAATATCAGCAACATAAAACTATACGACACGGGTGACGTGGTGAAGCTTGTGATGTTTATTATGGCCTCGGGCCCAGGATAACCACCAGGGGCCCAGCTCGCCACAAGAGGGGAAAAACTACATGACTGGATCCAAGTCGCAGTGACGACTACTGCCTTGAGCAACGTATTCAGGAGGAGGTCATTATATTTGGAGAACTTTGAAGTATCGTATTAATCTTGAAACCATGGCTACGCTGTCGTTGCCCAGCCACGATGCGCTGAACCCGTATCCTACAGGTCTATTCCATACAAAGAGCCATGCAATCGCGCAATACTCCAGTTTTGCATATGCCAGAACGTCAGCCAAGGCAAAACCCAAACCATTCACACCTCAGACTACTCCTGCTCCCCATTACCACCCAAGATGAGCTCCACCAGCTCATCCTTCTCCTCACCAAGGACCATCTCCATCAGTTTGTCCTTCTCGGCACTCTTCTGCACCAACTCCCAGAACGCCCCCGTGCCGTCGACTTCATCACCGTCTTGGCTCTGCAGGGTGCTCTCGTCACCCTCCTCACGGTCCGCGTCAACGCTCTTGGCACCTCTCACCGCCTCATCAGCCGCGCGCTGCATGCCGGCCAGCAAAAGCTCCCTGGGCGTGCCCATCTCAGCCACGCGCCCCTTCTCCAGCACCAGCACCCGGTCAAAGTCGGCGACCGTCGACAGGCGATGGGCAATGACGAGCACCGTACACCCGGCCGCCGCGAACTCCTTGCGCAGAGACTCCTGGATGCTGCTGTCCGTGCCGCGGTCCACTGCGCTCGTGGCTTCGTCCAGGACGACGATCTTGGGCCGCTTGAGGAGGGCCCGGGCGAGGCAGACAAGCTGCCGTTGGCCCTGTGAGAGGTTGGCGCCGCCGGTGCTGATGGGCGTGGAGAGGTTGGTGAAGATGTTGGAGTTGTCTTGGGTCGGCTGTGGTTCCGGCTGGGGGTCGATCATGGTTGGCTCGAGATCGACCGCTGTTGATGCCTGTGTCGCCGTCTCCGAGTCCACCGTGGGTAGGCTGATCGATGCCGATGTGCTTACGACAACAGTATCGGCGGGCTCAGATACAACTGGGTGCTCGGAGTCCTCGTCCGCCTCAATCAGGTGGACGCGCTTCAGCGATTCAATGAGCTCGTAGTCGTCTAGGATGCCCTCCATGTCAAGATTCGAGCGCAGTGTGCCCCTGTGCATGACGTGTCAGCAAACAATGTGCATAGCAGTGGTAATCAGGAAAGGACGGGACTGGGAGGCTGCTTACGAGAACAAGAAGGGATCTTGCGGGATAATAGCAAGACGGCTTCGCAACTGAGACAGCTTCAGGGTCGAGATGTCCACGTTGTCAATGTGGACCGAACCCTCGAGAGGGTCAAGCAGACGGAAGAAAACCGCAGCCAGGGTCGACTTTCCTGCGCCCGTCCGGCCAACAATGCCGATTCGCTCCCCAGCGCCGACGGTGAAGTTGAGATTCTTCAAGACGGGCGGCAGATCCTCAGCGTAGCGGATCGTCAAGTTGTCGACCTCAATCTTTCCTTCGGCCGGCCACGCGGCCGGGGCATCCTTACCGCCCTCGGGCTCGGTCTCGATCTCAGCGTATTCCAGGACCCGTTCGCAGGCGTTGAATCCCAACTCCACCGAGGTCATCGACTGGAGAAGCGATGTCAAGGCACTCGTATACCGCAAGGCAAATGCCAAGCTGAAGCCAGCCAAAGCAGCGTCGACACGGCTGAATGCCACGGCGTTGGCGACAACGCTGACGAACAAGGCACCAAGCACGCCCATCCGGAAAGCCATCCAGCGGGTAGACAGCTCCAGCATCCACGACGCCTTGGAGCTGTTGTCGATAAGGCCGTACATGCGATCCATGTAGAACTTGGTACGGTCAAACGCGCGGATGGTGGAAAGGCCCGAGAGGACAGAGCTGAACTGATCGTAGATGGGGGAGTGCGAGACCGAATTGATCCGTTTGACCTCACGGGCAGCCGTGATGTATTCGCGCGCAACGCCCACGTAGAGGACGAAAAGGACGACGCCAAAGAAGATGACGTAGACCGACACTGACAGACTATTGCCACCAGTTAGCTTGTGTGAATATCATCTCAACCGGCCATCTGGAGGATATATACCTGGTGGCGATGATGACAGCCAAGAACAGGACGTTCCGGATAAAGGTGAATGTTTGACTGGAGAGACGTCTGTCGACCACGAAGGTGTCGGATGTGAAGCGGTTGAGAATACGACCAGCCGGGACTGTATCTATCCAGCGCAGAGGCGCTCTGAGGATAGCATGTGTCATGCGCTGAAAGAGCACCCTGGATGCCGTCAAGCCGACAAAGAAGAAAACGATGACCCGGACGATCTGAACCAGGAGCATGACGAATTCGATGATGATGTAGGCACCCAGCCCTAGTGGTTGAGGAGTCAGCAGTTGCCAAAGGGATATCACAACCGTGCCTAGCTAAAGAGGAAGGATGGGTTGACGTACAAAAGTAAATGCCGCGGTCGGTTCCCGTAACCTTCTGCGAGACGAAGTCGCCGGTATACACCAGAGAGGTGACCATCTGTACGGTTTGCGAGGCGAAATGAACCGTCTCAGATGCCGCCTGCTGTGAAAGCTCCTTCAAGCTCCAATTCCGAGCGACTGTGAGGGAGTGACCGAGCAGCAGAATAGAAACTCCAACCACCCAAGGGATCGCGCCACCACTAGCTTTGTAGTAGGCCTTGTACACCTCCCACTTGACGCGCCCAGTCTCTCGCTGTTCTTCCTCTTTCTTGGACTTCCTCAGACGACGGTTGTGGTCGTTGTGGCCGTTTTGGGTATCTTCCGATAGCGCAGATGCTGTCCCCTGCTCGGGTTCCACAGAAGCTTCCATGTCTGAAGGGGAAAGAGGCTCGGCCGACTCGACCTCACCACTGTGGAGGCGGACCAGATAGCTCGCGTGAGGCAGAACCAGTTCGGCATGGTGTGTGGCCAAAATGCGAGACCTCCCTCGAGCAAGCCCGCCAGCGAGGGCTTTATCGACGATCAGCTTGCCGACATGGGCGTCCACCGCGCTGAGGACGTCATCAAGCACGAGGATGCCGGCACGGGAGTAGAGTGCCCGAGCGAGGGCTACACGCCAACGCTGACCACCAGAGAGAGTGACACCCTTAGGGCCAACTTCTGTCTCGTCGCCGTCCACCAGAAGCTCGATGTCCTTCTCGAGAGCACAAGCTGCGAGAACCTTGCGATAGCGGTCCTCGACCAAGGGAAGGCCGAACGTTATGTTCTCCTTGACAGTACCGCCCTCGACCCAGGGCGTCTGGGAGACAAACGCGGTCAACTGGGGGATAATCCATTCCGCTTCGGGGATATATTCCGCGCTGCCGTCGAACTCGGGCAGAGGCGGCATGCGAATTGTGCCAGCCAGGAGCTTAACCTCGCCGAGAAGCGCCGCGAGCAAGAGGCTCTTGCCCGAGCCCGTCTTCCCTGAAATAACGCTGAGCTTGCCGATGGGGAAGTCGAGAGTTGCATCCCTGAGGATCGAGTGCGCTTCCCGCTGTTCTTCTGCTCCTCCTTTGGGAATGTCGGTATCTTGAACCCTCGGCCATGCCACGGTGGCATTGTCGAAGGAAATGGTCTCTCCCGGATCTGCCACGGGCGCCTTGTCTGACTGGTTAAAGTACTTCTCCAGTCTCACGGCGCTGGTCCATGCCTCAAGCAAATACATCTGCAGAAGCGGCAGGAGGGACACGGCCTCGTCGAGTTGATCAAACAGGCCGAGCGATGTGAAGATGATGGAAGCCCGGATGTGGGTGCCGTTTTGCCAGACGTAGATGAAGAAGGTAACGCTTGCGAGCAGCAGTGGGCCAAGATTGACCATGAAGACCACCAGACACTGCCAAAGGGCAACCCTCCAGTACTGCTTGAGCTCTTCGTTGCGTGATGCCAAGATCTTGCTCTCCCAGTGTCGCTCAAGCGCCGAGTATCGGATTTGGCGCATGCCTTGCAAGGCCTCGGTCAACAGATGGGCCTTCCCATCACGGTACTTCATCAAGCCGAAGTGCAGGGCTGTATACCTTCTCGACAGCATCGAGCTCAGCGGTACCATGAGGGAGCCAGCACCCAAGCCACACAGCACTGGCATCCAGCCCATCAGGCTGACGGCAAAGCCGCCGGCGAGGATGAGCTTGAACACAGCCATGGGGAAATTATTGTTGTAGGTGCAGAAGATTGTGACGCGGCCGCTGGGAGGTGTTAGCAGCTGGATGAGCGGATGGCTGTCGGCCTTTCATACCTGTCAAGCTTCATGTGGTTGATCACCGACTGTCGGGTTTCCGGTTCCTTGCCCTTCGTCTTGCCGGCCCGCTCCCCGCTGCCGGGGTTGGCACCCCCGGAGGTGCCCTGAGTGCCAGAATTGCTGCCCTTATCCACATTCTGACCCGGCGGGGCGGTCTCGTACAGCTTGAGGGCCTTGGAAAAGACCAGGGACTGCAACAGCGAGCTTACTGGGATCTCGAGCCGGCTAGCGGTGATCCACTTGAGCCAGTTGTTGACTCCGACTTGGAGGAGCTGGCTAAGCAGCAGGCCGAAAACCCAGAAGAAGACGGTGGGATCAGCAGCGGTATGCTGCTGGCTCCGCTCAATCTTGGAGAGGAAGTTGTACAGGACAACCTGCGGAAACAGCGAGAGGCAGGCGATGACCAACGTCAAGAACCACTGCAGTGCGAGTTCGCCAGCATGTGCTTTGATGAGTCGTTTCCAGAGGGGTCCCGTTGCGCCGTTGTCGAGAAACTTGGACTCGAGGTGTCTTGATCGAGTGGCAAAGTCGAGGTTGGGAATATCTTGGACTTGCATCTGTCGCTCCTTGGCGATATTGAAGATGGCCCGGTTCCAGGAGAATGAGAACCTAGACAAGAGTGAGAGGGTACGCTGTTGGTCCACGAGCCCGGCCTTGTCGAAGATATCAGGACGGCGCGGAAAACCTGCAAAGCCACAAGCTGTAGCTACAGCCGTGACCAGCTGGAGCAGGTAGAGAAGTCCCAAGGCCAGCGCGGCGGTATCTCTCTCCGCGCCGTGAAACGATGCAAGCGCTTCGTAGCCGTGGCGAAGAGCGACCGAGATAGCAACCAACAGCGATGACAGCATGCCAAAGATGGCGAGCCGGAACTTGGTTTGGTATCTGTGCCTAGAGGGCAGCAAAGCACACTGCAAACACAAGAAAACCTAGGAACAAGTCAGTGGAGCACTCATCGCCAGAAGCAAATGAGGGGGTCTTACCCAGCATGCTGGCTCTGCCCAGGCGGTTAACTCGGGAAGCACCTCGGTGTGCTTATCGCCTTTCAGGACCACAATTCTGGCAGCAATGGATGCTCCCAAGCCGATGACAGCCCCGAGCCAGGCGGCGACTCTGGGCCGCGTATCTGAGAAGGCCCGGATCGAGTCTTCGGTGGCAATACCGTCGCGGTCTTCGTAGACGTCTTCGTCTCCACCCAGTTGAACATACCCCCTTCCAAGGCGCGTGCTCGTCTTGCAGGCATGGATGAGTGAAGGCAGCGTGAGCAGGGCTACCACGGCCGCTAGAGAGAGGCCAAGGATCCGATGGGAGAGATCGGGGTCCGGCATGTCGGGCGGCTGTTTTACAGACTTGTCTTTGGCTGGGGTTTAGTGGGTGGTGGTGAAGGGAAGAAGTACATCCCCTTCGTCAGGGTCGTGATTGTGGTGATGGTGGCGTCGGTAACCTCCTGTGGTGCATCGCAATGGATTTCTTGTCGGAGTGGTTGAAACAGCAACTTGAAGCTGAAGATGAATCCCCAAAACAAAAAGTCGGTCGAAGAACTAAGGCTATCAAGGTGCGAAGTACAGTGCGAGGCTTAGGCAGCCAGGAATCTCGTGTTATCCACGACTCAGAAGGGGCGAGATACGCACGGAACAGGGCTGTATTACGTGGGACGGCATAGGGCAGGCATGCTCTGCAGTCCCAGGCCTTTGTCTGGATCTGAAAGCTCGTATCCTCAGCTAAGCAGCTGGAGGTCTAGCAACCCAAGCGCCGCTGCCTTGCTCTTTGTACTGGCATTGTGGGCTCCGAGCTGCATTGTGTAAGTCTCAGACGCAACTCCCGCCTATCGCACCCACACCGTGCCCAAACGGCCCTTCAAGCGCACCCGCACGGTCTTTTTCCAGAGAAACAATGGCGCTAAGAACAACTGCCGAGCGCTACTGCCATTTTCCGTCCACTGCATTTTCGTCCTGCTGCTCACACGACCAGATGAGAGCACCTGAACCAACGACTGTGTTTCACTGCTCGCTTCCCATTGACTAGTTAATGTCTTCACATTCCGGTCTTCCCAGGTCGGTCTGTGCACTACAAGTGCCATCGCACCCATGACTGTCTTAGCCACCAACAATACTGCCGCCGTTGCAGTGGATCGTCTGTCCGCTGATGGACGAGCTATCTGAGGAGGCCAAGAAGACGACACACGTTGCGATCTCGCTTGGTTCTAGACAATTGCTGTCAGCAGGCGGTTCCTTTTGTCTGCTATGTTCAATGAGAGGGCGAGGATGAAGACATACGGGATGGCCGGCCCATGGGGCTGGTGAACTGCTTCTGTGCCTTGTCGGGCATTGTCGACGGAATCAAGGGGGTCCAGACTGGGCCGGGCGCAACAGCGTTGACCCGGATGCCCTTTCCGACCTGCTGGTTGCTCAGGCCACGCGTGAAAGACACAATGGCACCCTTCGTCGACGTGTAGTCGAGCAGGTCAGGGCGGCCAATGTACGCGTTGATGCTGGCATTGTTGATGATGGTGCTGCCCCGCTTCATGTACGGCAGCGCATACTTGGCCAGGAAGAAATAGGGGTGGATGTTCGTGTTGAAGGTGCGCAGCCATTGGTCCCTGTGCCCGATGTTAGCACTCTCTCAGCTCAGGCCGACAGCCTCCGGGCTCGCAAGGACTTGCTCGGAAAGATCCTTGATGTCGTCCACGACCATTTGGTACGCCGCGTTGTTGAACAGAATATCGACCTTCCCGTCAAAGACCCTGATTGCCTCGTCGACCACCTTCTTGCAGTTGGCCTTGTCCCTCAGGTCGGTGGCCAGCAGGTGGCATTTCTGCCCGTATTGCTCCACCCGCTTCTTGGTCTCCTGCGCATCCTGCTCCTCCTCGGGCAGATAGGCAATGAGGGAGTCGGCGCCCTCCATGGCGAACAAGATGGCAGTTGCACGCCCAATGCCCGAGTCGCCGCCCGTGATGATGGCCTTCTTGCCCTTCAGCTTCTCGGCCGGCCTGTACTTCTGGCTCTTGCCGTCGTCGGTCGGGATCTCGTCAAACAACGGCTGCGGGTTGGGCATCTTGCTTTCCAAGCCCGGGAACTCCTGCTTCGACACCGGGATCTCATGGCCTGTCATTGTTAGTCTAGCTGCTGATACGCCGTCATGTTGGCGGCTCGTTGCTCTGCATACCACTCTCGAACTGCGGTTTTGACGACATTGTGCTGGATTTTCCGAAGTCTGTAAACAAATCAGAAATTGAATTGAAGTTCCCGGTATTAAGGAAGTAGGCCGCTTTAAAGCTTGCCGGCTCAGATGCTGGCTGCTCTGGGTGGGAGCTATGACATCGCAGTTGCTTGTGTGGGACGACTCCACAAAACATGTGTAAGTCAATGACGACATGACGCAGCAGTCTGCCTTTCATTCCCGGTCTTGGGCGGCCGTTGGATGTCCACTGCATCATGAAACCCAGCTCCCGTGTAGGCTCTCGGCATGCGGTTTGCCCTTTCAAAGGAGACATTAAGCACACAATAACCCCTCGGTTGTCCTCCCCTTGCCCCTGTCCGTTTACATGCCCCTTTGCCAACCCCGTGCGTATCACATTTTGGGCTACACTAAACTGAGGATTGTCCATTTTGATGTCGACCGTGCTTGATAATAAACATTCACAATACGGAGCTTCAACTTGAAGGCATTGGGTCCTTGTAAGTCTAAACACACAAGTAGCTGACCAGAGAGATCACTGTTAGACCTAAGACTGCGTTCAGGGGACGACATACAAGCCTGCCATGGTAATCAGCTGAAGACTCTATCTGATGTTTCTCGACTGCTGAGAGGGGTGCGGCATTAAGACGTGTCGGCCGGTAAACCAGAGCAAGTAGACGTCATTGAAGGAAGTCAGCAAACACAGGCAAAGCAGACAACCGCAATTACATTTCTCTGCATACACGTGGCAAGAAAAGCAGACCAGGCTGGGCAGGCGAAGTGCCATGCTGTTGGGCAGTCTCACAGGTTATGGTGAAGCCACGTCTTGTTGCCCAGATGATCAAAGCAACCAGCGCTTCCATTATAATCGAAGAGGGTCGTGTCTGTGTCCTCTGGTCAGTACATTTTGGATCAACGAAACGAGGTCTCTCAAAAGGGTGCACGCCTTACTGAGTTCAATGGACGACTCGACAAGCTCCCAGTTGGCGTCTTCGCAGGAACAGGTGAGCATGAGAGAGTTCTTGGGCTGCCTGCTCGAGTGGATGGTACAATCGGTGCAGCTCGTGGAGTAATTTCCGCTAAGAGAAGGGGGAGGTCAGCTGGGGGCCGTTGGACCACAGACAAGCGAAGGCTTACTTTTCGTAGGGAATCAGCTGGCTTCCGTTGTTACCCAGGCAGAAATCCAGATCAATCCTATCCCAAGTATTAGTGTCTTGAACAGGCAAAGAAACCGAAACCACAAAAGCGGCATACCATGTGTAATTGTAGCCGTAAACGTCAGTCATGTTGTTGCGGCAGAACACACCGAGCCAGTGGGTGTCGGTCAGATTGGCACCGACAAATCCGCAGTAGTCGACGAAGCTTTGGATCTGAGGCGGCTCGTCCGAAGCCGCCCAGCCTGCGGCGAAGATCACCAGGCCGGCCGGGAGGAGGATCTGGGAGAAGGAGCGCATTTTGCTGGCGACGGGAACACGAGAGAATGGGATTCAGTGATGTTGGGTGGCTGCCAGTGTTGGAGCCCTCCTGCTGCTCTCTTTTTTGTGTGTTTGCCGTGGAGTAGGTGTAGGAGGTGAAAGCTCAAAAAGTAGAGCCGGGTAAGCAGGCAAGGGGAGGAGAGAACTTGACGAGTCTAGGCAAGGTTTCGGGTTGCTCCACGCTGGCAGAATCGTCCGATCAGAAACCTGGAAATTCCATCCTCTTGCGGTGGTCATGGGCTTCGATGTGTCTCGCAGGAAGGAGGGACCATGCGATAGCCTGAGGTTAGAAGACTCGGAGCCCAAGGAACAAGAACTGGAAGGGTCGCACTGGCCTCTCCGAAAACTCGGCGCTGGATCTTCCATTGGAGATGAAAAGAGATCCATTATGACCAAGCCTTCACAGCAAATGGCTCGATTCTACTTCTAAGCGAAGCTGCATCCGCAAGAACAGCTTTTTCCCTGCTGCCCTCTCCATCATTAGGAAAATAGGACAACTGGTCAGTGGCTAAGTGGACAGACGGCCTCCATGTCACCCGTACACAGCTGAAAGCTGCTCGGGATCTGACGTGGCTCGAGGCACCCACCAACCGTAACACCTCCGCGCTCCTATTTTCAAGTCGAGGGTTGAGCAAGCGTTGCCAGCGCGCTCCGAGTCACTGCTCACGGACACGAAATCCTCCTCTTGGGATACGTTTGACAAAGGGACAGTAGATCCAGTGCCAATGAGCCGGACTCTGTATGTCACACACCTTAAGACGTCCGATGGTAAAGTGGTCCACAGTGTGTTAAAAGAGCAATCCACTAACTGATACTCTCCTCCTTAAAACACAACAACTGCTATCCGATACCTCCGACGTCTTGGTCCAGGATCACCAGGTTCCCGCAATCATCATAGCCAACACGGCGTTCGTTCACAGCCCTCCGCATATCCTCGCGGAGAGGCTCCCGCTCGCCCGTCAACGGGTCCCACTCCCAACCCTCTCGCATCCTGCTAGCACGTTAGCTCACTGGCACATACCTCAGCATCCATTTGTTTGGAGGTGGAACCACCCCGTCAGGAGTCAAGTCAGGGGCAACATGACCCTGGCTACTGAAACAACCACACAGAGAGATAACACGAAGGGGGTACGTACCACAGCCAACGGAGACAGGCCCTCAACTCCTTGTCTCGGGGCAGAACACGCATCCACTCAGGTTGAAACTCCGGTGCGTTCTCCTTCCCCGTCCAGTGGTTCGACCGACCAAGTAGCACATCTCTACAAAAGATCCGCCACGAGTCCAGCGCGTACGGGCCCTGAGTGAGATGCCCAATCTCCCAGGCACTACCAATGGCCCTGTCTCTTGCATCCGCCACCGCATCCACGGGCTGGCCTCCAGAAACACCGCTGCCGTCCTCAGGACCGAATTCCTCAGCTGCCCGCACACACCGCCCGTCGCCTGGCTGGGGGTAGTTCTTCACCCCGTACCGTACTTTTCTGCTTGGCGGCCTCTCAAGCCACATCCGGGCGTACTTTTGGATGGCCGCACACCGTACAACAGACAAGCCAAGGGGGTGAATTAGGGGGATGACCTCTGCTGAATCCGCCACCGCGAGCGCGTCAGGCGTGGGGAAGCGCTCCATGAGTTGACGGAACACAGGGATGGCTGCCTTGCCCGTGGTGCGAATGAGGAAGGTTATTGCAACGAGCAGCCGAAATGGGTCGTCCGCTAGCTCCTCTTGGATCAGGCCGAAACTGTCGGCTGAGAGGGGCGGTATGGGGAGGCTCGAGACGGTGCCTCGTGGTGGACGGCGTTTCTTTGTCGTTGACGGAGGGGTTGGCCCTGGGTTGGGCTGCTTCTCCCGTGTGGGAGTTGTCGTGCCGAAGAAGGGAGATCTTGACCCTCCAGTCGCCTTGACTGCTCGCTCGGTTGCTACCCTGGCCTCGAGGATTGGACAGGCAGGCTCCCTAGGCAAGGCTAACTGGCTCGGGCTTTGCTTCTCGATAGTGGCCATTTCCAGCGGGGCTTCGTTGATCATAGCCGAGACCCCCGCGGCGGCTGGCGGAGAAGCCGGCGAGGCACCTTGGATCTTGGCCATCACGACGTCGCCTAGGGCACCGCCAACGCCCGTGGTTGGTTGACCAGCGGTGACACCAGAATATTGCTTGCTTCCCTCAGCCTGGATACCCAGCGGATGGGTACCCTGTCGCCGATGCCTCGGCCCATCCTTCTTACTCGCGCCGCCATCGTCCCCCCAAAAGTGCGAGACACCCTTTCCCAACTCTTTCTTCCTCGGTGTACCCGCTTTGCGCTTGCCCTTCCCCTTTCCCGCTGCGACATCATCCTCCTCTCTCGAAGCAAGCCCAGCCTCGTAGCCACCAAGCTGACCCCCGAGCACCGCCCCAAGAAACGGCACCAGACTCCTCTCAGCGTCTTCGCCACCATCTTGCCTCGACCTCAAAACCTCGCTCCTCTCTCGCAATGTCGACGCGCATCCAAACAGCATATCCCATTCCTCGGCTCCGCGCATAAGACTGAGCTCCTGGAGCTCATCCAGTTCGGGTTGCGGCGCGTGCACAGAGGCGATGAGCGAACCGAGAAACTCCCTAGTTTCTTCATCGCGGATATCGAAGCCGTAGAGCAGGTCGTCGGCTGGTGCTAGATTTGACATTATGCATCATGGCCAGGTGTGATTGGGCGCGTTGAATTGATGCAAGCGTTTTGTAAATGTTGGTCGCGAGTTAGGTGAAGAAAATTGCCAGAAATGGTTGTCTGTGAGATGAAAACGGGAGAGCAAACGACCGGGATGATGAGTCCCAAATGTTCCATAGGGGCGGAATTTGATGTCTAGAAAACAGCCGAGGGTTGGTGCCAGCTCCCCAGTGAGCACATTGAACGAGGCATTCCATACGCCCGACGTCACAAACAGAGGCAGGGGTGATAATTCTGAACAAAAAGGAAAAGTCTAGATTGAAGACCGACACATTTGATTTACACTCCTCAACCCCAAATCTACCCGCCCTGCACTCCTCCCATCGCTCGAGAGGCTTCCCGTCCCTTCCTTTTCGTCTACGCCATATAGAGAAACGCGGGGGATCCTAGCAGTATATGGTACATACAAAAAAAGGTCAAGCTTGGTGGTGTTCTAGCTCGGCCTATCGCTTAGCGGCGAGGGGGGGTGTTGTTCGTCTTGGGCGGGTCGTAGACGATCTTCCTCGACTTGAGCCACGCCCACTTGTACCTCTTGATCCAGACGCTCATGGCGAACATAACCGTCGTGACAGCCAGGACCTTCATGCCCATGCGCTTCCGGTCGTCCATCTCGGGCTCGGCGGCCCAGTTAAGGAACTCGGTAACATCCTTGGCCATCTGCGAGGTCGTAGCGGGGGTTCCGTCCTCGTAGTCGACAAGGCCGTCGTACAGGACACGGGCCATGGCGATACCGGTACCGGGGAAGTAAGGGTTGAAGTTCAGGCCGGCACCGACCTGGGCACCGGCAGGAGGCTCCTCGGGGTATCCAGTCAGGAGGCTGAAGATGTAGTCGCAGCCGCCGTGCCGGGCCTTGACGATCAAGCTGAGATCAGGGGGGAGAGCACCGTTGTTGGCGAAGCGGGCAGCCTCGTCGTTCTGGTAGGGGGCCGGAAGGTAGTCGGACAGCTTGCCGGGGCGTTTCTCGATGTCGCCCTGGTCGTTGGGCTCGGTATCGTACTCGTTCTCCTCGGCCATGGCCTTGGCCTCGTCGACGGTCAGGACGCTACCGACAAGCGAGCGGTAGGGCACTCGGCTGAGCGAGTGGCACGAGGCGCAGACTTCCCGGTAGACCTGGAAGCCTCTCCGGAGACTGCAGGGAAACCCTTGTGAGCCATGCCTCCATAGACAAGTGATGGGACGTAGAAGCGCTTACGCCTGGTGGTCAAAGGTCTTGAACCACTGCTCGTGAACCCAGGGGTACTTGGTGGGGTGCAGGCTAAATCGGCAGTCAGCTTCGTGCTCCTTCTTTTCCTCCCGACCCCCTCGACAGCATGGTTGGCCGAATATGCCGCAGTGCGGGCAGACGGCCTCGGTCCACGGCAAGGGCAGGCCGATTCACGACGGGGGCACTCACCCTTCCTCAGCGGGCGTCGAGGCGTCCGCAGTAGGCCCATAGAGATGGTAGTACCAGGCAACCGAGCCGGCGGCGACGGCGGTAGCGGCGGCGGCAGCGATGTTCAAGCGGAGCGGCGAGTCGGCAGCGGAGCCGGAGCTCGAGGAAGACGCGGCGCGCTGGCAGAGACGGGCATTAGCTTCCGCAAGGGCACGGGAGGCAATCCCGAGGCCGGCTCGATGGACGGGGCGGGGTCGCGGGCGCAATTGGGCGAGCGGGCGTCGTCGTCGCTGCGGTCATGCGATGGAGACGGGCCCAAACAACTTGAACCGAGACGTACCTTGGAAACGTGCACGGCGCCATTTCTCAGGCTGGCAAACGCGCGCGTCGAGCGCAGGCAGGACCTCGCCAGCATGGTCGGCACACCTTGCGGAGCTTGTAAGGGTGTCGTGGGTCGGATTGACAAGGCAATTCGCTGCCACCGTCGGTGATGTGAGGTAGCAGGCGCAAGCTGGGTGAAGGTCGACAGGTCAGGTTTCTCAAATTCGGGATTCTTAGGAACTCTGGCTCTCTCATTGGCCGGGCCAATCAAGCTCTGCCCCCAGCACCCGCGGCCGATTATTTTTCCGCCCAGCTTCCTGACCCTGCCCAGAGCTCCATTCGATCCTGACCTTGAACTGCCACTCTCAAAAATCCGACCTCGCACTTTGTCATTGGAAACTCAGTCAATTCCGGACCACACTCCCTTTCCTATATCCGTAGAGAGCAGCCCACTACGGAGTATCTACCCAGGTATCATGAAATCAAAGCGCGAGACCTTGCAAATCTGCGGCACCGACCACGGCTTCCCAAGCTCGATGATACCACAGGCGTGATCCAACACGAAACCACATTTTGCCAATTCCCGGAAGTCCGCAAACGCCAGTTTTGAGAAAATAACACGTATATACAGCTTGTCGATGACCCCACAGCCTTGTATGCGGTTCAGGCGCTGCTGTTTTGGCCGAGCACCTCTCTCCGCCTCTTCACGGCATTGGCAAGCACGTCCAGGGTTTGGACGGTGTCCTCCCACCCGATGCAGGCATCGGTGATGCTGACGCCGTACTTGAGGCCCTCCTTGCCCTCCTTGGGGACCTTCTGGCTGCCTGCACGCGTGTTAGAAAAATACGGAAACGGCAGGACCGGCAACGACTCACCCTCGTTGATGTGGCTCTCGATCATGACACCCATGATGGCCTCCTCGCCCTTTTCGATTTGTTCAGCCAGCGTGGCCGCGACCTTGGGCTGGTTCTTGTGGTTCTTCAGCGAGTTGCCGTGGCTGCAGTCCACCATGAGCCGCTGCCACACGCCTGACTTTTGCAGGGCAGCCTTGGCCTCGGCAATGCTCTGGGCGTCGTAGTTGGTGCCCCGAGTACCGCCGCGCAGAATGACGAAGCAGTCCTCATTGCCGACGGTGCCAACAATGGCGACCACGCCAGGCTTGGTGACCGACAGGAAGTGATGGGGGTGCCTGACCGCGCCAATGGCATCAACGGCGACCGTGAGGCTCCCGTCGGTACCGTTCTTGAAGCCAACAGGGAAGCTCAGACCGCTGGCCAGCTCGCGGTGGAGCTGGCTCTCGGTTGTCCTGGCGCCGACGGCACCGACACTGAGCAGATCGGCCAAGAACTGCGGGCTGATGGTGTCCAGCATCTCGCTGGCAATGGGCATGCCCCGGGAAGTGAGGTCGACGAACAGCTGTCTGCTCAGGCGCAGGCCCTTGTTGATCTGGAAGCTGTTGTCGAGATCCGGGTCGTTGATCAGGCCCTTCCACCCCACCGTCGTGCGCGGCTTCTCGAGATAGGAGCGCATGACAATCAGCAGCTCATCCTTGTGCTTCTCCTTCTCCTTCAGCAACATGTCGCAGTACTCGAGCGCGGCCTGCGGGTCGTGGATGGAGCACGGCCCGATCACCACCAATAGCCTCTGCTTCTCGTCGGTCCCATTGACAATCGCGGCGGCCTCCTCGCGGCCCTGGAGAACGGTCTGCTTCGACTCGGGCGTCTGGGCGATCTCGTGCTGCAGCAGGCCGGGCGGCGTCAGAGGGTTGTAGCCGCGAACTGGTCCATATCGTTAGCGCCCACTGAGTTCGCCAGGGTTTCCGGGTGGCCGCGTACTCCTCCAGTCTTCGCTCTCGGCCTTGTTGCCGACATTCTTGTTCTCGATGTAGAAGGACTGTATTTCAGTGTCAGAAGTACCCGAGCAACTCGATGAGGGCAACATGGACCAAACTCACAGACATTGTGGCGGTTTCTGGCTCTATTTGAATGAAGCAAGTACCGGCCCAATTGGTGAATTCGAAAATCGAGAATCAGGATGCTCGCAGAACAATGCACAGGAACGTTTTCGCCGATGGCGGGCAAGGTTTGAGCAGCTCCCTCGAGTTTTGAGGGGCGATCCATTGAGGGGATGACTCAATGTGGGGTAGTCGAGCGCTGAAAGAAACCGCCCTGCAAACCGACGCTGCAAGCCGGCCACCAAGCTGCACATGCTGGCTTTTCCATGTCATGTACTGCAGATCCCCGACTAATAAGCTGGCAACTACATGTACATGTAAGTAGCAGACAGCAGCGTGTTAACGTAGCTTGTGTCATTGGCTGTCGACCAAAACGGCTCAGAATACATAGAACTGGAGGCGCGCGTTGCTAGGGCCAAACGGCCGAGTTCGGACAGAGAGCTCAACCTCCCATTCTCTTTTCAAGCTGCTTTTTAAATGGGGAACTTTACTGTAAGGAGGACGATGCGGCGAGAGGTCCAGAACTCAGGTAGGGTTCCTACCACCAGCCGGGACCTCTCGAGGATGCGTGACGGCAGCCGTTGGGGACCGTGAGTCTGGGACCAATGGCATGTGATTGGCAATTGAGGTCCTAAGTTAGGTAGGTACCTTACTGTCGGAGGTTACTGTCTGCTGAATAAAGTGATGGATAGGTACAAGTGGGCACTTTCATCAAATCGCGTTTTCCGACCCTCACTGAGCCTCACTCAAACCCTCGAGGTGACACTGCTTCTAGCCGGACAAAGACCGAGATACTTCAATGTCAACAACACAAGCGAGACAAGTCAGATGAGTTCAAGAGATCCATGATCGCTGCCGGGAGCCCCTGTTCTGGCCAGGCTTGGCATTCGAAACACAGTGCTCTGAGACGCCCCACTGCCAGCCCCACTTGCCGCCCAGAAGCTCTCCCGATTTGGAGGCACCGAGAACCTTGGCCGCGGTGTGAGTGCGACGGACTGCCGACGCGACAATCCAAGGCCCGCGATTGCGAATCGAGCCAGCAACCAGCGCGAACGGAAGGACTTGACTTCTCCATTAAGCGGTCATCATGGCCGAGACCAGCAACGACGACGACGTCAAGTTGAACAAGCGAAGCCACGCCGACTTCACCGGCGACGATGGCTCTGGTATGTCGCTGCACACCCCTTGAGCCCCGTCTCTCTCCCCGCCGCAGATTGCGAATCGACACTCGCTGACATTCGCGATGCAGACAGCTCCTCGGACGACGACATGGGCCCTCAGCTGCCCTCGGCGGCTCCGAAGAAGAAGCGGCGTGTTCTCCCCTACGAGAAGCTGTACATCTCGGCCCTCCCCAAGTCGGCGCGCTACTCCAAGTCCCTGATGCACAAGGAGCAGCTCGCCTTTCTCACCATGACGCCGCTCACCGAGTTCCTCATCACAACATCCGTCGATGGCGTCGTGAAGTTCTGGAAAAAGGTGGCCGAGGGCATCGAGTTTGTCAAGGAGTTCAAGGCGCACCAGGGCGAGGTCCGCTCCGTGTCTTGCAGCCAGGATGGGCGGAGCTTTGCGACGGCCGGCGTCGACAAGACGATCAAGCTGTTTGACGTGGTCACATTTGATCTTCTTGCCGTCCTCCAGCTCGACTTTGCGCCGCGCTGCGTCTGCTGGGTCCACAAAAAGGGGTCGTCTCTGCCGCTGCTGGCTGTTTCCGACAGCGAAGCCAAGCCGAGCATTCGCATCTACGACGGGAGGGGGGATAGCCAGGAGCCGATCCACACCATCACCGGCCTGCACCGGAGCCCCGTCTCCCTGATGGCGTTCAACGACCACTACGACTGCGTGATATCGGTGGACGAGGGCGGCATGATAGAATACTGGCAGCCGGGAGGATCCTACGAGAAGCCCGAAACTGTCTTCAAGTACAAGAGCTCGACCAACCTGTTCGAGTTCAAGAAGGCAAAGTCGGTGCCGGCATCGCTCACATTGTCCGCCGACGGCAGCCGCTTTGCGACCATGTCCTTGCCTGATCGAAAAATACGCATCTTCGACTTTGCCTCAGCCCAGCTCCAGCGGACATATGACGAGTCACTACAGGTCATGGAAGAAATGCAGCAGGCCGGGACCGCGCTACAAAAGCTGGATGCCGTGGAATTTGGCCGCCGGCTTGCCCAGGAGCGCGAAATCGAGTCGCCAGAGCTCCGCGACAAGTTTGACGTGATTTTTGACGAATCGGGGCATTTCATTCTGTACGGGTCGTACCTTGGGATCAAGGTTCTCAACACGTACACGAACCAGGTCGTCAAGGTCTACGGGCGAGAAGAAGGATTCCGCCCGCTGGCTTTGGCACTGTACCAAGGGCAGCCTCAGAAGAAGGGTGTGACAACCGTTGCCATGGCAGCGTCAAACAACCCCCTCCTACAAGAGTCGGAGACGAGGGACCCAATACTGGTCGCGACAGGCGTGGGGAAGGTTCGCTTCTACATGTTTACAAATGAGGAGGAGTTCTCGAAATCGACGAGAGATGTCCAGAACGAGAAACCCACCGTGTTGGGGCACAAGAAGGTCGAGGAGAAGAAGGCGGAAACAGGAACTGCGGCCATCATACACACTACTTATGGCGACATTCACATCCGCCTGTTCCCCGACGCCGCGCCCAAGGCCGTCGAGAACTTTGTGACACATTCTCGGCGCGGGTACTACAACAGCACCATCTTCCACCGCGTTATCCGAAAGTTCATGATCCAGTGCGGAGACCCACTGGGCGATGGTACAGGGGGCGAGAGCATCTGGGGGAAAGAGTTTGAAGACGAATTCAGCAGCTTGAAGCACGACAAACCGTACACCGTCAGCATGGCCAATGCTGGACCCAACACGAACGGAAGCCAGTTCTTCATCACGACCGAGAAAACGGTATGTTTGGCGCTCACTCCTACTCTAGACTACTTGGGCCATGCTAACGGGATTTAGCCCTGGCTTGACAACAAACACACCATCTTTGGCCGCGCCGTGCAGGGCTTGGACGTCATCCACAGGATTGAGAACGTCAAGACGTACAAAGAAAAACCGGTAGAGGACATCAAGATCCTCAACATCGATATTGCATAAGGGCGAGAAACGGTCGGGGTGCGCCGTCCAGTCCTCGCCGTGGCTGTCCGTAGCGAACTTGTCCTGGTTAAAGATGAGCACGAGGGGTGGATAAGGGAACGGCTTGGTGCATCGAACCTCGATGACTTCAAGCAAGTGTGTATCTTGTTATCTGAACACACAAGTATGTACACTAAACAGACGAAAAACAGCCAATGTTCGTCAGAGCGACGACTTGACGTCGCCGCCATAGTTAATTCTCCTCAGGATGCCCCGATTCAACTCAGCCACTTTCTGCACGCCGGCTAGCCCCATAGACTGGTCCACGTCCGCCAGAATCCCTGCCAGGACATGCCGAGCACCCTCACTCCCCGCAGCTCCCAGGCCGTATATCACAGGCCGCCCAACCAGCACAGCCTTCGCACCCAAGGCGAGCGCCTTCAAGACATCTGCCCCAGTCCTGATGCCCGAATCAAAAAGCACCGTCAGCCTATCCCCGACGGCATCCACAATCTCGGGCAACATCTCCAAACTTGGTACAGCACCATCCAACTGCCTCCCTCCGTGATTGGAAACAACGATCCCGTCCATCCCATACCGCACCGCCATCTCGGCGTCCTGCACACTCAGCACCCCCTTCAGCACGATCGGCCCGTCCCCCCACAGCCGCCTCAGCGTCGCCAGGTCCTCCCAGCGGTGCGCGTGCCCCGAGAACACCTCGCCCAGCCAGGACCGACTGGCCATCATGACGTTGTCCTCGACGGCGTCCCCGTCAGATTGCTCGGCAAACTTCTTCCGGAACACGGGGTCGCTGAACCCGAGCGCGTTGCCCTCGCCCCGAGCGAAGGGGAGGTACCCCGTGTCGAGGTCCAGCGGGCGCCACGACATGGTGAAGGTGTCGAGCGTCACGACCAGGGCGTCACAGCCCGCGGCGCGGGCGCGGTCGAGGAGCGAGGCGGTGATGGCGTCATCGAGCGGCCAGTAGAGTTGGAACCAGCGCGGGGCAACTGTCATCGTTGGCTTGCCTGATTCCGCGGGGGAGGAGGAGGCGGGGTTGATGGAGAGATCTGCTGCTGTGGCGACGTCCTCGAGGGGCGTGGTGGACGCCGTGCTGTAGATGAAGGGTACGCCGAGGGAGGCGCACGCCGTGGCGACGCCCTTTTCGCCGTCGGGGTGGTACGCGCCTTGGACGCCAACGGGGGCCATTAGGAGGGGAGTGTCTGAGAGGTTGTTGTTAGTGTTGTGTCGAGGACCAAGATGGTGGTGATTTGGGGTTCCTGTTTGGGCACTTACCGTAGGTCTTGCCAAACAGCTTGACGCTGAGATCCCGTGGCACGGTTGGGCGTAGCATGCGCGGGATCAGCTTCCACTGGCGAAAGGCCAGCCGGTTGGCATGCATAGTAGCCTGCTCGCCGGCGCCGCCAAAGACATAGTTGAAGGCCTCAGGGGTCATGGCCTCCTTGGCTGCCTGCTCCAGCTTGTTTGGATCCGTCATGACGATCGGTTTCTGGCCGCCAATGATCGCCTGGGCATACAGATCGAACTGGTACTGGCCGTAGGGCAGCTTCTCTCCCTCACCCCCGCCATCTTTATCCTGCGGTCCGGACATGTTTCTTTGGGCGCTGACCTCGTCGATATGGCTCCCAGGAGATGTAGTGGGGGTAGAGGGAGCTCTACCCCTGCTTGCTTTGTTGGCGTTAGACCTCTCATCCTGGATTTCCCCGCATTAGATGGAGTGGTATCTCGGTGATTACCCATAAGCACAGCATGCGTTGTGAACTCTCTTGCGGTTAGAATCTATAGCCCCCAGTGTTTGGTGTTAACGCGTGGCCGGGTATGGGTCCATCTTACAACAAAATCACTGACTCTCTCTTTCCCTCCCTTTTTATTCTGTTTCTCCCCTCTTCCCCTTTCTTTATTTCCCCCTCATTTTCCTTTTTTTTTCTCTATTGTCCCTCATTTTCTCCTTTCCTTTCTTTATTCAACCTTCGTCAGGACAGATGCCAATAGTCTTGTATCAACAAAACAAACAAGTGTTGTACTGCACAGCCTGTGGCTCGGCGAGGGAAGAAGACACGTGTGAACATGCCCAGCCGCGGCCTGTTGTCAAACATTACCTCGAGCGCCTATAACAAGAGATATATCCGTCTGTCTGCCCACCTACCGACCTCTCTGTCTCTCCGTTCGTAGCGTCGAGAAACAGAGCCCTGGAACGCCATATTCCTATTTCCTGCCCAGACAAAATCCATCACCCAGAGGCAGCGTCTATGGAGTCCTAGCCCAATTTCAGGCCGGATGGTAGGTTTGTGAACTTCCACTCAATGGTTGCAGATCCGTCGGCATCCCATTGCCTTTACCCATGTACCGGCGCCCGCTATCCCGTGCTGCACAAAGGAGCGCATCGCCCAACCAGGCCCTCAGCTCGATTAGCCCTCGCCGACTTCCTATCAAGCTGGACTTCTGAACCGTGATTCCGAAACTGTCGTCGCTCATGGCTTGATGGACCACAGTTCCCGTGACCTACGTGGCGTTGTTAGTTCGTCCTCAGACAGAGCAGTTTGGAATGCATACCATCCCATCTCCCTGATCTTCTTGGAGTTTGTCTGCGACCCTTTCTTGTCGCTCGTCCAAATCGCCAGGGCCTTGCTGCACGACGCAAAGGCCTCGACAAGCTCCTTCATCCTGCCGCATCTCAGAAACTCCCGGGCCACGTCCGAATCCTTCTCGGCAATCACGGCCGCGAGCTCCATACACTCCAAGAGATTGTCGCGGGAGAGAGACGTGCCCGCAAAATGAAGGCAGCTGATATAAGCCAGCACCGTCTCGGGGATGTAGGCGGTGCGGAGCTCTTGGAAGTCCTTGTCCACTGCCGCCGCGCCGTTAGCCTGCGGTGTTTCCGTTGCACGGACGATCCTCTTACCTTCGTTCGACGCCAATAACCAGTTCTTCAGGACTGGCTGCATGCACGCCTTGGCTGACCGAACCTCTTGGCTCGTATGTTGCCACATCTCGCGCGACGTGCTGCTTTCCCTGTTGACAGCGTCATTAGTATACAGCGCGTAAACATGTCGGGTGTAGTGAAAGTCATACTCCCTGCTGAGCCCGGCCAATGACGACAGCGTCTCCATCGAATCCAGCGCGCAGACGAGACACTCGAGCTCCCACACATTCCGCACGAGCGTAATTAGCTTGTCCTTGCTCATTTGGCATGCCTCGAGGAACTCGGCCGGGAAGTCGCCGCTGGCAAACTCCTCAAACCAACCAGGACCAGAATCCCCATCCGCATCCCTCATTGGGATGGGCGACTTGGTCTTAACAATTTCTCGCCCAGAAACCCGTTCGCTGAGGGCGCGTGCGGCGCGCAGCCGTGTTCGCTCTGTGACGAGTTAGCACATGGGCAGAAAGGGGACAGTTCAGTAGAGATGACAACGTACTGAGAAGATACTTGTAGACCCGGATGGCGTAGGTGCAGGTCTCCACGAACTGGCCCGGAACCAACATGAGCCACTCCATGGCGCGAATGATCAGGTCGTCTTCTTGGTCAACAAACTCGGCGTCCTCCCCAAAGAAATCGGGCTTCACAAGCCGGCCGTACTTGAGCGTTGCCGGTCCACTCTCGAGGATTTCAAACCGGCCCTTAGCCTCGCAGCGCAGCGCCTTGTCCTGGACATCTTCCAGGTAAATCAGTGGCTGGCGTTTCACGAACTCGGCGAGATCGAGTCCTAGCTTCCTCATTATGGTGAGCTGGTGTACCCGGGCGTCATTGTCGACGATGTGGATGAGATTCCTGCTCAGAGTCTCGTACAGCCGGGCACCGTACAACTTGGAGCAGTACAGGGGGATCATTTCCTCCAGGTTGGCAAGGCGAAGGTAGCTGATGTATGCTGCAATGATGTGCTCTTGTGCTTGGTGCCGGACCTGTAGCGCACCCCTCTCCTCGGTGAAACCCACGAGACGGTCAAGAGTAGAGATGACGATGAGAACGTGGGCCAGGACCCGGAGTCCGTCGTGGTCCGCCAAGTCAAAAAACTTGTCCTGGTTGAAGTTCTCCAGTAGAGCGGGGGAAATCTCGGGGATCAGCTTTGACTTCTGCTTTTGGTTCGCGTGCCTGGATAGCACGAGGCCTTGATGGAATAAGTGCCGATCTACTTCGTTTGAGACGATCGCACCCTGCAGCGCCTTTGCAGTGCGTATCGCTTCTTTCCTCGTTCTCGGGTCCGTCTCCAAGTGAGCAATGAGCCGCTTGCTAACCGTCATCGGATCGCTGTGGTGCAGGACGGCGTTGAAAGAAGAAAATTGGTCCGCGGCCTTGGTGGCAGTGTCGCCGCCGTGCTTGGCAAGGTACAGATCGAACTGGGTCCTGAGAAGCGCGTTGTAATGCGCAAAGAGGAAGTCATCCCAGGATCTACACACCTTCTCCACGCTGGCAATGTCACCCGCCAGTAACCCGTAGACTGCCCTGTCGTATTCCCCTGTCCCACCGTCCCGCGAGGCGGCGAAACACATACGTCTCCACAGAACCAGCGAGCTTGGCTCGAATTCTGGCTGCTCCTCGTCCTCGGGATTGGAAAGCGCCAGGGGCGCGATCGATGCGGCCCTCCATAGCTCTGTTCTCTCCGCACACCACTCCCTGATCTCAGACATGGAGCAGCCCCGGCGAAGCATCTCGAAGCAGCCGAGCCAAATGGCGCGCTCGAAGAATTCGTCCTGGGGCTCCAGCTTGCGGGCCTGGCGGGTGACGGCGTCGGGATCCAGTTGAGTGACGAGAGTGTTGGAGCCGAGATGCGACTGGGCGGCTGCGGCGTCGTGGGGATCCAGCACGCCCTGATAGCCGTTGACGCTCTTTTGCAGTTTGATTTTGTGGCGTGTATGAAGCCAGCCGTGCGCCAGTATGTCGCCTCGCTCAGCATTTTGCTGGAGCTCGCTCACAACCTCGTCAATAGGCGGCCCATAGCTCGCACCGCTCTGAAGCCATTCCAAGACAACCTTTCTCTCGCGCGCAGCCGAATCGGAGACCAAGAATTCGTTCCACCACTGCCTACGAGACCTAGTCGAGGCGTCGTCCACGTTTCTTAGCTGCGATGCGGTCTGGTCGCGGTATCGTAGAGGGAGAATCCGTCGAAGAAGGTCCCACGTCTGCGCCTCCTCTTCCACACGGTGCACCTCTTCGGCGGAGACAGCACCGTTGCCGTCATCGACTTCGTCAATGTCCATGTCGGCCGAACCAGCCCTCTGCCAACTCCCTCCTCGCACAGATCGCTCCTGTGGTTCGCGCTCACGCAACCGGTCGGCCTTCTTGCGTGTGTATGTGTAGTAAGAATCGACGAGCTTGAAGACCTGGGCGCGCTTCTCTGCCGGGGACCCCGTCAGGTCGGTGTTGTAGCGGTCGAGCTGCGCGGCGAAATAGTCGACTTCCTCGCCTGCCCGAATGGTGCTCTCCTGGTAAGTGGTCTCGAGGTCCGCCATTTCATCGTTCGCTGGCCCTAGAAAATATGTTAGTCGCCTGTGCAGGCGCATCATGGCGAGCCGTAGGAATTGGCCAACCTTGGGCTGGGCTTTGCGAGCTGCGCCGAGAGCTCTCCTCCGAGGCTGGGTAGTCCTGGAACAGCAGCAATGTCAGAAACCATTACTCGCCTGAGCATGCGCAGCCGGGACAGGAGAACTAACGAATGCCGGCGCCATATCAATGAGCCCCAATGGCGGACAAAGTATGAGCCGGACAGCTCGGTGTGACGGGCGTTGGTCGTATTGTTGGTTGCCCCGAGTGTCGGGAAAGAGGTCGGGTGGAGCTTCGCAATCGGTCGCTTCTTTATCGCATTCTGCGAGGCTGATTTGCGAATGCTTGGTTGTCAAAAATTGGGGGCTGTCGCTGTTTTCCCAAGGTGCTTGCGGCAGAAATCCAGCCTACTCTCGGCAGTCCTGGTTTACTGTGCGTGCTCTCAAGCAACGCGGTCGCGTAGTTGCGGCTCGAAAAATCGGGCAGGCACGTCGTTGATGGAGAGCTGCCAGCGGCTGGCCAGCTCCCCCCACCCCTGCTCGGAGCACAGGCCACTCCTGCCAGCCTCAAATGTGGGGCTCAGACTGCCCCACCAGGCTGGTTAGAAAAGTCGTTGAGGAGCCGAAAATTTGGATTTCTTTTTCTCTTCTTCTTCACAATGTCCATGGCGTTCATATTAGAGTCTCGGAACAAGCCCTTCATTGCTTGTTCAGGTCCACGCGGCCTCTCGCGCGCTCAATGATAGCCTAGAGGAATCCCGCACCCTCCTTTCCAGTTACCTGACGCCTTTCGGGCTTATTTAGGTGGACATATTTGGACGAGTGATACATTTTTTCCCTTTCCCGCTACTGGATGCCTTTCCTCCTCTGCTCCATCTTCAACCGCAGCAGGTTTGGCTTTGGGCAACTCGCGGTTGTCGAGTTGTCGCCGTTCTTCTCGTAGAAGGACTGGCAGCACTCGTAAAGAGCATCGACGAGTTTAGCACACCTGGCCTCGTTGTACCCGTTTTTCGTCAAGCAGTCTTGGAATGTCAGTGAGAGGCGCGCCGACGCGAAGACATGGCCCAGAGAAGATACCTTGGATCGCGCACTGTGAGCCGGTACTTGGGTGTTAGCAGCTTATCGCGGCAATTCGGGTGACTGGACGAACCGCTCGTGGATGGCATGGAGGATTGCTCCGGAGATCTTGATCAAGCCCCTGGATGAGAGCACAAGGTCAATCTTGCGTCCTTTAATGAGAGACGAGGATCACGGTATCCAAACACTGACCATTGCTGTGATTATCGCTGAAAAGATGAGGGCGGGCTGACGACTTCTGTTTTGTGCCTGTTTGCTTGTTTCTTCACGGCCTCACAGAGTTCAAGTTGTTTAAAATGTTGCATTCCATTGTGTCCCCTGAGAGCTGGGAACGATGATGTCAGGGGGACCCTTGGTTGCGCTAAAGAAATTCTTCCATGGCAGCTCCTTGTTCTGTGAGATCTCTCAGCGGCCTGCGTCTGGGTGGCATTCATAACCTCACCATTCTAACAGGATGACAGCCGTGCTAGTTGACTTCCTGGGAACTGGCAAAGAAGTCGACCACCCAATATTGCCGGGTACATGTACATAAAGCACTTCCCGTCGATGCTTGTTGAGCAAATTGAGGGTCTCGAGGGCGGTTGCAGGAGACGGCTTGTGAGGTGAGACAGGGAGTGCGGTAACTGTTTGCCATTCACTGCCGCTCGAATTCCCTTGCAATAATCGGCGAGGACCTCACAGTAGAAGTGCGGTCGTCAGGTCTGCTGCCCACAACGTTTCTTCCCCCCTAACCCTCAGATACATTGTTGTTGGTTCGCTGCAAATGGAAGCCTTTGGCGATTCTGCAGCCGAGAACTTTGTTCAACCCCACCACAACCTTACTACTCCCATCCCTCCCCCGCCACACTCACAGTTACCTTAGTCAACCATCCCACCAACAACCGGCCCACGCCAGGCAGTCCCTCCAAAGGCTGAGCAAACAGCTAGTAGAGCCATTTCGGCAGCTCGCTTTGAAGTTTTACCGTCAACAAAGGCAAGCAAGTCCCCGGCGATTTGGCACGTAGCGGCTTGTTGTGCTGAGGTGAGTTCTCGCGCACACCTTCTGGCATCTGCCCCTCCACCCAGACCGACCACCAGACTTTCCTTCCATTTCGCACAGCCATCTCGCCCTGCTCTTGCCGCCCGCGTTTTGCACCTTTAAAAAACTGACGAAAATCCTTGCGACTTCCAGAACGCCTCGCTTTTCTCAACCTACCCACCTCGCAAAACATCCATCACAAACTCTACTTCAACCCACAATGGCCGACAACGCCGAGAACGGCAGCCCGGTGCCGCCCGGCGGCGACATGGCGCCAGCAGCGAGCGAGCACCTCAACATCAAGGTGACCGACAACAACAACGAGGTCTTCTTCAAGATCAAGCGCAGCACCAAGCTCGAGAAGCTCATGACGGCCTTCTGCGAGCGCCAGGGCAAGACGCCCGCCTCGGTCCGGTTCCTCTTTGAGGGCCAGCGTGTCCAGCCGACAGATACCCCCGACACGGTGAGTTTGGCTCGCGGGCTGCAGAGAGGGTTTACACGAGGAGAAAAGTCAACTGACGCGCGTTGTGTCTGGATTAGCTGGAGATGCAAGACGGCGATACCCTAGAAGTCCACCAAGAGCAGGTCGGCGGTTGCTGAGCGGCCTCGGGCGATGGGGAGGTGGGGGCAGGAGGGTCACTCGGCGATAGTTAGCTGACGCTCAGCTTCGGGATGGCGAATGGGGATATCGGAGTTTTGCAACTTTAAGCCCGTCTGCGAGGAGGAGATACCAACGGGGAGATGGAGATGCTACATGCCGCATGGAGATCTTGTCGCTGGGTTCCTGCTCTGGAGAGGTTGGCGCATCTTTCGGCGCGGTTATCTGGCACATTGGGGAATTATTATCATTCGCCCTTCAGTACTCATTTGCTATTTCTTGACGCTATTTCATCGTGACCTAGGAGGCTTTCGTCCTTTCCATCCGGCTCTCCCCTCGACGAAGCAGCCCAGCGACGTGTAAAGGAAGACTGCTCGCGTCTCACATTATGTTTTCATCTGTGAGAAGTACTTCGGCTTCGTGTATACCCATGTATGCAAAACGCCAGGCAAATGGCTCATGATGATGCATCTACAAAGTCAAACCTACAGAAAACCGCGAACGAACTCCAGCGATGATCTAGCCAACAGATAGACATACCCCGAAAATCGCATCATTCAACGCCCACGCCTCGCATCCCATTGGACATTGGCTGAGATTGGCTCCTCATGCCTTCAACTCCCTCTCCATGCACTTCGTACATAGTACGACCGTCTCGCCCGGCGCCCCGCGACCTTCCATGGGAAAAATCTGCCCGTCGTCAAACCCGCCGTTGCACGTGGCGCAGCGGAAGCACTCGTCGTGCCACTCGCCGCCCAGGGCACGGATATACTGGCCGATGACGGCGGTCCTGCACTTGCGGCACTTGGGCGCCCTCCTCTCGGTGCGCTTCGTCTGGCAGGACACGCACCACGCATAGCCGTCCTTTTCGATATGCGTCATGCCCTTCTCAAACGGGTCGCCGCACTCGGCGCAAAAGAAGTGGCCAAAGTGCCAGTGGGAGCCCAACGCCACCACGTGCTCCCCCATGATGGGCGTCTTGCAGTGCTTGCAGCGGGGGGCAAACAGCTCGTGCCAGTCGAGGTGGCAGAAGAAGCGCAGACGCTCGTCGCCGTCCTCGGCCATGGTCTGGCCAGGCTCCTCGGGGAGCGCCTCACCCGCGGCGCGGCGCGCAATGCGGTCGAGGCGCGCCGCGCGGTGGCCATCGGGCTCCGGAGAGATCTCGAGTGCCTCAAGCGAGGTGCCACAGGAATAGCAGGCGAAGCACTGTGGGTGGAACCGCTCTGACGTGCCGGCGAGGGACACGAAGCGGCCCTCAATGAAGTCTCCGCACTCGTGACAGCGGGCAGTAGCCCGGCTGCCGGCTGGCCGTGAAGCGGGGGACCAGGTTCCGCGAGGCCGCGTCGCCTGCCGGACGCGCGGGGCCCCGGCTTGGGGAGTAGGGAGCGGGCGGCGAGAGCCACCGGGCGCGCCGGCCGTGGTGTCATCGGGCGTTACAATTACAGGTATGCTGGGTCCGTCATCTGCTCCATCAGGAGGTCCGATTACGATGGTAGGAGGGGACGACGAGGAGGCGTCGCAGACCGCAATCACGGGGACAGGAGGCCCATCTACTTGAATAGTGGGCGGAGGGGGCTGTGTGCGGCGTGTCGGCGATGACGACGGGGCCGGCGAGGCCGCAAAATCGTCCGTAACAGAGATAGCAGGGATCGTTTGGGTCTGCTGCTGTGACTGCTGTTGCCGGAGCCCGGCCGGGACGAGGCACGCTGGGTGGTTGGCACCCCCCCGCCCGAATGTCGAGTCTTCTGACTTGTCGTCAGTAGCCTCCTCTTGGGGCTTCCAATTCTTTTCAAAGCTTACGATAGGTCTACCGGGGCTATCGCTGACTGCAGACGGCGTGGGAAGCTTGGCGCTGCGGTCTTTCAGCTTCATGCTCGTAGCCTGCCTGATATCGTCACTCCGAATCTCCATGCCGTGCTTGCGAGGCACGTCCTCGCGCTGCACGGGCGGAGTGGGAGCGCCAGAATTGGTTGTGTATTGAGGATTCCGAGACTGGCTTGGGGGGTTCCGGTGTATGTCGTACTTGGAGACCAACTTCTCAGGTGAAGGTGGCGAAGACTCCGTCTTCAGCCCGGCGGCCCCCCTGCGAGTGAACTGCAGCCTGTTTAGAGGTTCCTTTGGCTTTGGTCGCAGCGGGTTAGCGGCATCCTCCAGCGCCGGAGCTCGAGGTTGGCCAGATGTCTCGTTGTCCGGTTCCTCCCAGATCTGGTCACCGGAGAAAGGCTTTTGGGCTTCGCCGCTCATGCTCCCTTTCTGTCTGCTTCGAGAGCGCCCTCCCGGGACAGAGCGAGGCCCGGCCGGGATATCGCCGTAGGTTTTGGAATTACGCGCCGGTGCCGCAGGGGCTTGTGGCGGACCACAACCTGGTTCCATGCTAAACGCCTGCCGAGAGGACGCAAACGACGGGCGGCCCGAAACCGGCCCTGGGCTGTCACCCTCGGTAGAACTGCCGGACACTGAGCGCGAACGAGGATCCCGAGCGAGACCAGTTGGCGCGACGTCGTTTCCATACCTACCGACGCTAGCGGTGCGGGCATGTGCGTAACTGTTCTTGCGCAAGTGTGGTCGGTATCGGTAGGGGGCTCCGGGCTCCGGCAACTTTCCCGGATGCTGGTGTTGCCATACTAATTCGGCTGCCTCGTCGAGGGCCGCGTTATAGACCCGCTTGTCGTCGTCGCTCTCCTCGACCCCCTCTCTGCTCGGCTGGGGTTGGTCCTTAAGATTCATATCCTCCATGGCTCGGCGTAACGAGAAAGCCTCCTCTTTTTCCATCCACCTCTGGCCACGCTCCATGTAGGTTGCGGTGGGGACAACCTCGGACGGCTTCAGCGGCCGCACAGGCTGGTCCGGGTAGTAGTCCTTGGCACGGGCCACGGCCGAGTAGGATGAGACACTGGGGGCGACGGATGGGCGGCTGGCGGATGGTGGTACGCTGCCAGTGTCGGATTGTGTTCGCTGGTGGTATTGATGTTGCGGCAAAGACGACACAGATGGCGAGGGGGCTCCGATGGAAGGCCGGCTGCTGACCGAGAAGCCCGGGGCATCATGCCTGGAGGCCGGCGGAGGACGGGCACCTGCGGGTCTGTTCATGCGGTTGTTGCGGAGGTCGGCGAGATAGGCGGCTGCGGGATATGTCAGCAACGGACCAAGCCATCAATCTTGGGGCTTCTCTCGAAGAGGTTGGAGCCATGCGTACCGAACTGCTCATTTGACATGTAGGAAGGCGCCGGCGGCGTCACCTTCCTAGTGGCGCTTCGCTCCTTGGAGCTGCCGCGGGCGAACATGGCTCCTCCTCGAGCAGGTGTGCGGGATCCGCGGTGCGGTGGTTTTCCTTAGGCGTTGATTGCAGTCGGGGCCGGTGATTGGAGGTTGGACGGTGCGAGAATGGCTGGGCCGAGCAGCCAGGCTCGACGGCAGGGTCAATTTATGCGGCCTCGTGGAATGTTTATCTGTCACCCAGGCAGGTTTCAGCAGTCAATCACGTTGCTAGGCAGACGAAGAAGGTGAGTCAAAGGGCGGGTTCCGTCCGCCGAGGTGGGCGACGCACAGCTGCTGTTGCTGATTTGCCAGCTGCGATTGGACCACGCTGCAAGCCAAACATGCTTGGGTTCCCACAGCGACCAGCCGGGGCCACCAGGCACTCAGCAGCGCAGCGCCAGGGGCGGCAGTGCCCGGCAGCTCCAGGTACGTACCTTTTCTTTCGCTTCCATGCCTTCGATGGAAAAAAGAGACAGAGAACGACAGGTTGCCGTGGAGCTCCAACCACGCGGAGGCAGGGATTCACGGATGCATGTCTTTGCCTCTGACGGTACGAATCGCTGCCTTCTTCAACTCCACCACCACCATCGTCGGCAATCCATCTTGCACGGTTCCTCTCGCAATTGGGCTTGGCTTTTCGCCCACCTCGAACGCTTTCCAAAGCCTGGGCTGCAAGGCATCCTGCCCATGGAACCCATCCGCCACCGTCTGCCGGGCTCGACCCGGGTCTGCTTCCGATCCCCGCACTTGGCACAACCAGTGGCCCGCTGACAGCCTTGCACGGCGAAAATCTAAAGGGCGCGGCATCCATGTTCCATGCTTTTCGCCCGTCAGTTATTTCCGAACCCGGGCCGGCCCCGGTCCCAGAACCAACAGGTGCCACTCTCCTCGGAGGTAACGAAGTCGGGAATCAAGATGGAAGTCCCCCTTCTCGAGGGCATGTCTTGCTGGACTCCCCGAAGGCCTTACATTACCTCTTCCTGTACCCTTCTTGCAGACACCAGGATGAACGCGGAATCTTCGATGCCTGGCGTTTGAGCTTCGAGAATATGGGCCGAGGATGAACCCCGGTCTTAGCAGCGTTTGGGGTAGGTGCTGCTACATCGGCGGCTCCCGCTAAGCCCAACTCGAGGCAACGTTGGAGGTCTGATGGATGGTGGGGAGGAGCAGGGTGTGGTCTGCTTCGGAACCGCGAGGCCCATGCAAAAATATCTCCGAGCTGGTCTTTTCTTCAAGCGAAAGCAGATCTCTTTATTAACCCAAGTACTGCGGCTCTTTTGCGTAGTGTGTCGGGTTGTGTTCTTCTCGATATCCGCCCTGTCCTGGTGTTCATCCTTTTACTTCAGCCATCTGTTTCCCAGGGAAACGAGATACCAATGTTACCTTGAAACAAGATTCGAGCTCCGTTTCTGCTCTTTGCTCTTATATCCTTCCCGGTCCTTTCCTCTTCCCCTCTTCGGGCCAAGGGGGGGCCTCCAATGGCTAGGCACACAGCAACCCCTGATGGGCCGGGCCTCACAGCCTCTGAATCGGCATTGCCTGTCTTTGTGAACCCGAAAGAGGACACTCCCGATCCTCTCTCCGGTGGCGAGACGAGCACCGGGGCAGATGAGAGCCTGGCAGAAACCGACCCGCCTAGAGCGGCCGAGTTCAAGGAAGGGGGTTATGGCTGGTTAGTACTAGTACTATGCTATACAAGCGTTTATTCCTCTGGTGTTCTTTTGCAAGAAACCCCCTTTACGTGCTGGTGCTAACCTTGTGGGCAGGGTCGTTGTCTTCTCGGTCCTACTCGTCAATGCCCACACCTGGGGTTTGAACTCGTCGTATGCTGTCTTCCTAGCCTACTACTTGCGGTCTGGCACTATTGAGGGTTCCTCTCCACTTGGCTTTGCCTTCATAGGCGGGCTGTCCATATCAATAGGTATGCCGCCTCCTCTCGGCCATTACAAGGTCCTCGCTGATACTCGCTGGGACAGCCCTGCTGGTGTCTCCGATAGTTACCTGGTGCATTGGACGGTTTGGAGCAGCCTTGAGCTTGCGAATTGGCGTCGTACTTGAAGCGTAAGTGCTCAGTGTACCAGCATCCGAGTGGCACGGCATATGCTGACAAACAGGTCACCCCCTTTACCAGGATCTCCTTCATCGGGGCCTCGTTTTCCACGCATATATGGCACCTCCTTCTCAGCCAAGGAGTGTGCTTCGGCTTAGGACTAGGGTTCTGCTTCACCTCCACCGTTGGCGTCGTCCCGCAATGGTTCACCAAACGACGCTCGTTCGCCAATTCTGTAGCCACTTGCGGCTCTGGCTTCGGTGGGCTCACGTACGCGCTGGGCACCAATGCCATGATCTCCAATCTCGGCCTGGCTTGGTCGTTTAGGATCCTGGCCATCTTGGCCTTTGTGGTGAACGGAGCATGTAGCCTGGTTCTGCGTGACCGGAACAAGGCTGTTGGTGCCGTCCACATACCCTTTCACAAAGATCTCTTCAAGCGTTTAGAGTTTTGGCTATTCATCTGCTGGGGGCTATTCGGTCTTCTAGGCTATGTCATCGTTGTTTTCTCCATTACCGATTATGCCCAGTCGGTGGGCTTTACCGCGAGCCAGGGATCGCTGGCAGCGGCCATCTTCAACTGTAAGTCCTCCGCACAATCAACCATCCTGCATTCCCTGCTGACTCTCTGCCCATGCTATTTTAGTATCCCAAGGCATCGGAAGACCTCTCATTGGCCTGGCTAGTGACAGGCTTGGGAGGATCAATGTCGCCGGCGTTGGGACTCTGATTGCCGGCCTCGCCGCCTTCTTCCTATGGATCTTCGCTGCCAGTCATTTCGCCGGGCTCATCGTATACGTGCTCTTTGGCGCGTTTGCGGGCATCATCTGGCCATGCGTTGCCCCTGTCGGAGCCGAAGTTGTCGGTCTGCAGTTGCTACCTTCTGGTATGGGCCTCTATACCCCGGCGTGTCACACCCTCAAGAGACTAACCGGGAGCCTCAGCATTGTCAATCTACTGGCTTGTTCTGGTTCTGCCTGCAACTTTGTAGGTTCTCGTGTTTCCCTTTCCGTCATGTCTCCTTAGGTTGCTAACATTAAACGATAGTGCCGAAGTAATTGGCCTAAGCCTCAAAATCTCGGGGGTTAGCGCATACCTTAACGTCCAAGTTTTTACCGGGTCGATGTATATTGCTTCGTTCGTCTCCAGTAGGTACCCTGTCTTCCCTAGCTCGGCCGGTTCATTTCTAACAACAACACCAGTATGGCTCCTGAGAAGTTGGAAATTGCAGCAGTTGGAGCTGTTGGGGTTGGACGAGAAGCAGCAAACCGAGGGTAATCAAGCCTCCAACGCAGTTGAGGACGCAACTGGAGTGCCGCGGCAATCTGGACGCCTACGTGGCTATTTCCACGGTATGAGCGTGATCAAGCGGGTTTAGAATTAGAGTCATTTTCGGTGCTCCCCCGTCAGATTCAACCATACAAGACACCGGCACCGCAACAGGTCCCATGTGGTGATGACCCTGCCGTTCCAACCAACAGCCACCAAAAAAACCGTGCCCCTCATTAAGTAGTTGTCACCCAAATCATGCTCGTGCACTCGTCGACAACTCGATTGCCTTGGCCGCCGCCTCCTCGAAATCGTCGAAGGCGTAAAGCGGCAAGCCACTCCCCGCAATAAGGCTCTGTCCTTCCTTCTCATTTGTCCCTCTGATGCGTACCACAACAGGGACGCTGGGTGACAGCTCCTTGAACGCCAATATGATCCCTCTTGCAATCATATCCCCGAGGGTCAGTCCGCCAAAGATGTTGACAAAGATGACTCGAACCCGCGGGTCCCGCAGAATGATTTCGAAGCTCTGCTTGACCGTCTCGGACGTGGCTTTGCCCCCGGTGTCGAGGAAATTGGCCGCATGTCCAGCGAGCGCATCAACAGTGTTCATGGCCAACCCTGCCCCGTTGACAAGGGTGCCTACTGCTCCAGCTCCTTGGAGCTTAATGTATACGATGCCGTTCTTCTCCGCTTCGATCTCGGCTGGATCCTCAGCAGCAACATCCCGCAGGTGTTGCAGATCGGCCTGCCGGCCGCAGCTGCGGTAAGCAGCATCGTCCAAGCCGAAGCGTGCACCAACGACCTTGAGTTCGCCCAAGCGCTCCACGATAGACGTGGACAAAAAAAAGGCTTCCTTATCACGGAAGATGGTCACCAAGCTCTTGGCAAGGCGCCGGAGTGATTCCACCGCGCTGTCCCTTTGACTCAATTGCAAATGGCTCGCTAGTCGTTCGATGATGAGCTTGTCGAGGTCGCGCCCGTGGTCGAAAGGATAACGTTTAACGGAGCCGTTTGGGTTGTCTTCCTCAAGGTTCGGCGAGGCGAGGATACACGGGGATCGCGTCGCACGATCGATACCAACGGCCAAGAATTTCCGAGTACCAGAACCGGAGTAGGCGCCGCAGTTAATCCTACCAGCCTCCCGGAGGAGGTCCATGCACTTGTCCTCAGGGACATAGAGGTGTCTCCGCTGTTGTTGACTCAGGGGTGGCCAAGACTGCTTCCTCTGCTCAGCTCTGCGGGTAACTGTGTGGAATCGGCGGCGATGTTCCCCTATTGTGCCCGGAAGGCCGAAGCGCCCCCTCAACCCCGACCCAGAGGTCACAGCCCTGGCCTCCAATCTTGCCTTTAGGGCAGCACCGAATTTTGATGGATGGTCGACTATGGCCGCTCCTGCAGCCTCGAGAGCCGCGATCTTCGCCTTGGCGTCCGGTTCCCCGGCAATGGTGAAGGCTCCGGCGTGGCCCATAATCCGGCCTGGTGCCTCGGCGACACCGGCAACTAAAGCAACTATGGGCCTGGAAGCACATATCAGTCCCACCGAAACCGCAACCTGGTCATTTTAACTCACTTCGGCGACTTGGCCCGGAAACGGTATTCTTGGATCCTGCCAGGTCTTCATCAGACACGCCCCTCCCGACGAGCAGATCCACGGGCGTACCAGTCAGCAGCGTCCAACTCTCCGGCGCCCCCAATTTCACCGATCAAAGCGATGCCATCTGTGTCCGGGTCATGCTCAAGCACAGCCAAGGCTTCTCGGAGATCGGTTCCCGGGACGATATCACCGCCCACACCGATGCACAAGCTCTGCCCAAGACCTGCTCGTGTAGTCGAGGCCACTGCTTCGTAACTCAGAGTGCCCGATTTTGCGACGATACCAATTCTTCCAGGTGTAAAGCACGGAAGTGGTTGAAACCCTACGGCAAAATCAGTATCCACGTTTGCGGTTTCTGGTCTTGGTTGGCAGACCTATCCGACACCTCCCTACAGCGGAGATGATGCCAGGCGAGTTGGGGCCGACAAGGCGGGACTTAGATTGTGACTTGAGCACGGAATGGACCTTGAACGGTCAGAACGGGTTTCCAGGTTATACTCTGGATCGGCTACAACAGCCGTGCTTACTCGAAGCATGTCATGCAGGGGGATGTGCTCGGCAACGGCCACGATAAGAGGGACTTCGGCTTCTACAGCCTCCTCAATTGCGGCTGCGGCCTGGTGAGCCGCCACGTAGATGGCGGTGGCGTCAGGGTTTAGCTGTTCCACCGCCTGTGCATGTCGATGTTAGCTCCGGCCGGCTCCGGGGGTGAGCAAGGGGGCAGCGCAGACCGATCGGACTGTGGGGAGCACCGGAAGGCCGAGATGCTCTGTGGTACGGCCGGGCGTCACGCCTCCAACAATATGGGTGCCCCAGGCAATGGAGTCTTTGGCATTTGCTGTCGCCTTGGGACGGACGTCAGCAGTCGGTCAAATTCACCGCGAGGGAGTAGTTGGGCGCCGGACCTGCTTTCCAGTGAATCCTTGGAAAATCACGCGAGTGTGGCTCCCAATCCGCAGATTCGGGAGCGTGTCTGAATAGCTCCGAAGTCTAGATGTCGTCGCCAGGGACCGGCAACGACCCGAACGCGGGCCCGTCGTCCTGGGCCGGGCCCGGGACCCATATCGACAAAGGCGGAAACCTCGATGCATTTCGAACGGATATGGCACTCCAATCCCAAGGTTGTTGGTTGGTTGGCTGCAGAGAGAAGAGAGTTTGAATGTGGATGAGTGCCCTCGCTGAGAAGCCGAGGCATAGCCAGCCCGGGCTGGCTGCCAGTGGCTGTCTGAGGAACAGGTCGATCTCTCAAACATGTGGTGCCAACGCCCCCACACAAGGTTAACCCTCGGCGCTTGCAACAACGGGTGGATGTGGGGTAAGTTTACGGCCAAATCACCACCGGAGCTCTCCCTTGACCCCTGTCTCGCCGCCATCGCCTTGCTTTGCTGGTGTTTCTTGGCCTTTTTCCTTGAACCCCAAGTTCTTGAAATCGTCCCTGGCCATGAGGTTGCTAAGAAACCAGCAGTTAGTTTGCCCGGGGTCACAAGAGCACATGCATAGGCCCAGGAATCACGCACCGGTCCATCCGGCAACCCAGGTATGACTTGGCTAGCATCCGGCACTCGTCCTCGTTCATCCCCTTGACCTTCTTGATGCAGCTCAAATAGGACATCATGATATGCTTGCACTCTCCTGAAATCCGAGCATGAGTAAACAGCCACCCCGCGGAAGGATATCGCACTTGCCATCATGGTCCAGCGGAAAGCTCCCCCTCTGCGGTCTTCAATGCAAGGGAGAGGGCATGGTTAACAGGGAACGGCAACTGCTTCGCCCAAGACGCAGGAACTTACGGGACGGGCTTTGTCGAGGGTAACGGCCCCGGGCTTCCGAAGGTGCTCATTTTGTTCCGGCTGGAGCCCAGGAGCAGCGATGTGGTCTGGGTACACTGGACAGTGTAGCAATCCCGGATCGTGCGATGCTGTCCCGGCCAGAAACTCGAACGGAACCTGAAAGATCGGATCACCTGACTCGAGGGCGGTCCAACGCGTTGAACGAATTAGAGAAAACGGAAACTGACGTCGTCGAGAGCCCGCAAGATACACATAAACAAAGATGACTGCCGCTCCCGGGTTGAGCGGACGGAGCGCGGAGGAAGGGAGCACAAGGCCTTTGTTGGAGGAGTTGAATGTTGAGTTGCGCCTCTCAAGGTTCTCATTGCAGCCTCAGGCCGCAAGTGCCGGATTCTTGGCACGCGGTGGGGCAGCCTCTGACGCGCTCTCTGCTGTGCATTCACTGCATTGAGCCCTGGAAATTGATCGATGCGCTCGCAGGCTGTCCGTGCTTCCAGACTTCCCTCCTTGTCCCGAGTCGCCCCAGTTTAATCGGAAGGAGATTCAAGTTTTGTCGAGCTTCCATTGTCAAAGCCGCCAGACCGACGCACCGCTTCGCTGCCAGTCCCTTCGTCAAAAGCCACGACCAGGCGTCGGCTGCCCCCTTTTACCTATCCCGGCCGGACCACATCCCCCCCTCGCGCTGTTGTTGTTTTCCTTGCTCGAGGCCCTCAATTCTCGGCGCATACCTCGCCCCTACCCTCCCCTCACGATCAACCGCTTACGCCGGAGGCCATCGCGCATCCCCGACCGCTGCCATGGCCGCGCTCGGCGACGACTTGCTGGACACCGTCAACAAGTTGCAGGATCTCGTGTTCAACACCATTGGCAATGACTCTCTAGATCTCCCGCAAATTGTATGCACAACTAACTGCGGCGGCTGCCGCGTCGCTTCTTTTGGCTTTCGCTTGCTGACAAGGCTTGCGCTCTGCAGGTTGTTGTTGGGTCCCAGTCTGCGGGCAAGTCGTCGGTTCTCGAAAACATTGTCGGCCGAGATTTCCTTCCCCGTGGCAGCGGCATCGTCACCCGACGGCCCCTCATTCTGCAGCTCATCAATGTGCCCGGCGATGAGGCCGACGACGACGCGAACGCCCGCTACCGGAACCCGACTCAGACCGCCCCGAATGAGTGGGCAGAATTTCACCACATCCCCAACCGGCGCTTCAACGACTTCGGCGATGTCAAGCGGGAAATCGAGAACGAGACATCGAGGGTTGCGGGGAACAACAAGGGCATCAATCGCCAGCCCATCAACCTCAAGATCTTTTCGCCGCACGTCCTGAACCTTACCCTTGTTGACTTGCCGGGTCTCACAAAGGTCAGTCTCGGAGCGCCGTTTGGTACTCGGCTGTCTAACCAGTGCGCTGCAGGTGCCCATTGGAGACCAGCCGACCGACATCGAGAAGCAGACACGCAACCTAATATCCGAGTACATCGCCAAGCCCAACAGCATCGTCCTGGCTGTGTCGCCCGCGAACGTCGACATTGTCAACTCGGAGGCTCTGAAGCTCGCCCGGCACGTCGACCCCCTGGGGCGGAGGACGATCGGCGTGCTCACCAAGGTCGACTTGATGGACCACGGCACCAACGCGCTCGACATTCTGTCGGGGCGCGTCTACCCCCTGAAACTGGGCTGGATCGGAGTGGTCAACCGGTCACAGCAAGATATCCAAGGCAACAAGCCCATGGAAGACGCTCTCAAGTCCGAGTCGGATTTTTTCAGGCATCATCCGGCCTACAGGAACATTGCCACCCGCTGCGGCACGCATTTCTTGGCCAAGACGCTCAACACCACCCTAATGGCCCACATTCGGGACCGTCTCCCGGATATCAAGGCTCGGTTGAATACCCTCATGGGGCAAACTCAACAGGAGCTTGCGAGCTACGGAGACATGCATTTCAGCGGGAAGGAGCATCGCGGCTCCCTTATCCTGCAGCTCATGACGCGCTTCGCGACGTCCTTCATATCCTCCATTGACGGCACCTCGACCGAGATTTCGACAAAAGAGCTCTGCGGCGGCGCCCGGATTTATTACATCTTCAACTCTGTTTTTGGGAGCTCGCTGGAGTCGATCGACCCAACGTCGAATCTATCCGCGCTTGATATCCGGACGGCGATCCGCAACTCGACAGGCCCGCGCCCAAGTCTGTTTGTGCCCGAGATGGCTTTCGATTTGCTCGTGAAGCCCCAGATCAAGCTTCTCGAGGTCCCGAGCCAACGGTGCGTCGAGCTCGTGTACGAGGAGCTCATCAAGATCTGCCACACATGCGGCTCCACCGAGCTGTCTCGGTTCCCCAGGATGCAAGCCAAGCTCATCGAGGTCGTCTCGGACCTCCTCCGAGAGCGGCTTGGGCCCGCGTCTGGCTACGTCGAGTCGCTCATATCGATCCAGCGCGCATACATCAATACCAACCACCCCAACTTCCTTGGTGCTGCTGCTGCCATGAGCCACGTCGTCAGCAACAAGCAGGATCGGGAGAGGAAGCGCCTGATTCAAGAGGAGCGGGAGCGGCGAGAGCGGAGGCGGATGAAGGAGCTTGGCGCCAATGGCACCGATACTCCGGCGGACGAGGAAGAGGAGAATGTCGCGACGGAAAGGACGGAAGCCATTGCGGTGCGGAAAGCGCCCGGGAAGGGCTCGCGCAGTCTCTCGCCGGCGGTTCACGATACGGCTCCCGGCGGCATCGCTGCTGCCCTCAACGGACCCCGGTCCTCATCTCCTTCGCGGTTCAACGGGCAGTCTCTGGGCGGCGCCAAGGACTCGTTCCTGAACTACTTCTTCGGCAAGGATGGCGCCATCGTGCCAGGGACCGCACTACCGAATGCAAACATTGGCCGCCACGTGAGCCAGTCGGTGGAGCCGACGTTTAGCCAGAGCATCAGGCGGCCGGAGGAGAAGGCCTTGCGGTCTCCGATCCAGCCCATCCGGGCCGATGAGAGCCTCGATTTTACCGGAGGCGCTAAAGGAACTGATATGGTGAGTCGATGATTGTGTAGCGATTTTCGCATCCGGGCGTGATAGAGGCTAACTGCGCACCCAGATGAACAATGGCGAACCTGCCATGACGGACCGCGAGGCGATGGAGACGGAGCTGATCCGAGCGCTGATTAGCTCCTACTTCAACATTGTCCGAGAGAGCATCGCGGACCAAGTACCCAAGGCTATCATGCACCTCCTGGTCAACCACTGCAAGGACGTTGTCCAGAACCGGCTCGTCAGCGAGTTGTACAAGGAAACCCTCTTCGAGGAGCTTCTGTACGAGGATGATGCGGTCAAGAAGGAGCGCGAGAAGTGCGAGAAACTGCTCCAGACATACCGGGAGGCAGCCAAGATCATTGGGGAGGTTGTATAGACAGCTATGGCCCTGTGAGACTTGGCAATGGCGAACTGGCCTCGCGGGTCCTTGGTGTTGCTGTATTGTACATGAGATTAGCCCCGGGGCTGGGCAGACTGGGCGGCGGTGTATGTTGTTGGTGTTTGGGTTGCTGGGTTTCATGGGCTTTCTCTTAGACGGAGCCGGCTTTCGAGGGCTCTGGGGAGCTAACCTTGTATAACATCAAAAACCGTGGCCGAACAAGGCAGAGGAACAAACTTCGTCCCGGGGGCTATGAGACACCGGGGGCCGGACAGGAGCGGTCGCGGCGTGGTAACCGGTTTAAGGTTGCCCTCTTCCTCTCGATCTAATCTGTAGTCTGTACAATGGTGGCCGGGCCATACTTCCGCTCAACAGTCATCATGGTGTGCAACCAAGCCTCAACTTCTCGTCTTCACCGTCAGCTGTCCCATGTATGACCCAAGAGGAGGCCATGTCAGTATTGGTTCGAGCCTTGTAATTTTTATGGAGGGGTGCTGGCTCCCTACCTAGCAAGTAATGATCAGCGTGGCCCGGGGCACCTTCGCTTACTAATCAGCCGCCGCCAGCCTTGAACGCGCTTTGATGAATGTTGCACCAACCTGCGGAAAAGTCGTTCCCGAACTCCATTCTTCTCGACGCGTTCCCGCCTCGTTTACTTCCTCGCCATCAACCCCACGCAATCTCACGCTGCTCGGTGCGCGATTGATTGACTGACCGGCTACACCAGGGCGCCTCTTGCGGACCCGTTGCTGTCTCGTCCTGCCTGCAATTGCAGGCTTCACATCCATCGGCATCCCAGCTCTTGGTCCAGCGACGCTCTGGAGATGCTGCATCCCCGCCAGCACACGGCAAGCTGGTAGAACTTCTCTTCGTGTACTGGCACTGGGCGCTGGACACCAATCGGGCTCCTATCGGCTCCCATACCGACGGATAGGGGCTCCTTGCGGACAACGGCCACCTCCCAGGCCGTTGCCCATCGATTCACACTTTCCCTTCCCTTGACAAGTGTTACTTTCCCCCTTCCCCTGTAATACGGCTGCTGTTCTGTCCAGTAGGCCGGTGCAGCAGCCTTGTTGCTGTTTTCTGCTCCTCTTTCCTTCACACCGGCCTTACCTTTCCGCGTAATGGCCCAAGATGCGCGTCCGATCGGCGCAGAGGATGGGGAGACGTCGGCTGTCGTCCTTGCCGGGAGCCAGGCGCCGCCGTCGATAGGAGCAGAAGTCGGCGGCGGCAGCAGGCCGGACGCAGCGCCGATGGCCCTCGACAACCGGAACACGACAACTGCTTCAGTTCTACATGGATCCGCGGCAACGAACGGCCCGCCTGCCCTGGGCAAGAAGCGCAAGTCGCCCGGTGACAACGCAGGATATGGTCACGTCGAAGCGACAAGTCCTCGGCCAGGTAACGGCGTCAAGAAGACCAAGTTGGCCGAGGGTCACGCAAAGCAGGGCAGTCAGTCAGGGCCGGCACTAGGCAGTCGCCCAAGCCCAGACAGGTCTCTCTTACCTCCGGAGATCTGGCACTATGTCTTCACTTTGTGTCCGCCCAAGTCGTTGGGCAAGTTGCTGGCTGTCAGCAAACTGTTCAACCTCTATCTTGATCCTGCCTCGCCGGCTCACAGAGCGCTGCGCCCCTCTGCGACACAGGGCGCGCTCAGGCCCATGGAGCCCAATGCCATCTGGCAAGGTTCGCGGCGGCTCTTTTGGCCATCTCAGATGCCTGCTCCTCTACGGTCAAAGACTGAGCTTGATATGTGGCGGCTTGCATGCTCCCCAAGGTGTCAAGACTGCGGCAGGCTCCACGTTCGTGGTCCGGTTTCTTCTCGCACCTCCCGCCATCCTGGCCCGGGTGCCGACGGCGTAGCCGTCATCTGGGCCTTCGGCACCAGAATGTGTGCCGCGTGCCTTGTGAATAGATCCGACAAGGTGCGTAAATGTATCCGAATGGCGATGAGGTGGTGGTGATTGTCTAATCCCTCTGCAGGAGCTCGATCTACTAATCTCGCCGTCTGTCCCGTCTGCGATTATCCCTGCGCTTCCCTTCGTCTTCCTCACGCAAGAACGCGATGTCTTTTCGGCTACTACGCTCGAGTACGCTCAGCTGCCCGCGGATCTGCAAGTCACTAAGCTGTTTTCCAAGTCAGACGTCGAAGCGCTCCAAGAGGAGTTCCTCCAAGTCAAAGACATGGGCAAAGGAACCGTTGGCGAATGGCTTAAGGGCCTTCCCGGTCGAGGCAGCGACCTACAGCACGACGCATCAAAGTGGGAGAAGTGGGAATCATCTGGCGGTGTCGAGAGAATGTGCTCACTGCTATATCCGGGATACGAGGCGCTCCCTCGAGTCTCCCTGCCCCCAAAGCCATCGACAAACTCAACCCTTCCGACGTTGCCCCCACAGGGACGCCATGAACGCACCGCCGAGGAAGCTGCGGAGCTGAAGGCCGCCAGAAAGACAGAGATCGAGCGAAGGTCTTTGCTTTTGAATCCACCGCTGACCGCCGACGTCCTCCGCCACATACCTTCATTTCAAGCCGCCACACAAATTGTTGCCGAGCTGAATGAGGATGCCTGGGAGCGTCTCAAGCCGCGGCTGTTGGCGCAGCGAGGCGATGTGGAAAGGATGCTGCAGGGTGAGCACAAAGCCGAGTCCACGGACGCACAGAAACTCCTGGAACAACCGCCTCCCGAGGCCACTCTGGCGGCGGAAAAGGAGGGTCGGGACCGCATTGACAAGGATTGGGAGGACGCACAAGCTCCCTTGCGCGTTAGAATTGCCGGTTATGCAGACGAAGTCATCCGGGACACTTGGGGCAAAGGCAAGAAGGTTACGAGAGAGAACTGCTCCCGGTTCGCCGTTGACTCTCTTCTCCACGTTCGGGCACGATTCTACGCCGAGGTCGCCAAGGATGCCGCCGCCGCACGGGCGGCTGGCGAAACACCTCCCATGGACCCTGCCGAGGGTCCCTTCACCCAGAAATTGACTCTCGAAAACATGAAGTGGATTTTTGACACCAAGTTCAAGCCTCACACCGAACCTTTGCGCAAAGAGCTCTTCTATTGCAATGGTTGCGAGGGAAACTACAAGGCGTTCGGCTTCGAGGGCGTCATCCAACACTACGCGGCAAAGCACACGAGTGCCCTCAGCCTAGGGAGCATTGTTGTGCATTGGAGGGCTGAATGGCCAGAGCATCCGCCCTTTAGCGCAACAGCCCGATCTACCAAAGCCCCCTTCCGCCTGCACGCCCCGGGTGGCTTTGCCGCCGTCAACGGAGGGGCTCCTCTCTCGGCCAACTTCAGTTACCCATCAACGGGTCCCCTGCCCGCGCCGGTGGCCCCCATCTATCCACCTCCTATGGGATATGGATACACTCCGCCGACGTACAGTGGTCACTATCAGCAGCCGCCCCCGCTGCCGCAGCTCTACCAACCGCAACCGGCTGCTCCGCCTTTTGCGCCGCCGCCCGGCTACGAGCAACAACCGCCTTATGCCACCCCACCCGCCCCGTATCCCGCTTACCAACCTCCGGCTATCCCGTATGCTCCCCCGGCTGTTGAACCGGCTCCAAGCTACGTGCCTCCTCAAAGCGGGCAGTACGATTATCCTTTTGGGTCGTATCAAGCGAACAGTGCCGGTGGCCAATACGCGGATCTCTATCAAACCAAGGTGGATGACGTTGCCCGCAACTCCCGCGAGCTATGGCGGGTGCTGGGTGATATTCGAGATCTTCCTGGCAACGTGAGGGTCTTTGTGACAATCCACCATCTGGTCAAGAGATTCCGGTCTCGGTTCTACGAAACCCCGCCGCTATCCATGTTCATCGACGGCTTGTCCAACAACAAAGAGATGCGTCCCGTCCGCAACGTCAACGGTCTTGTTTGCAGGACCTGCCACCTGGGACTCGGCAACGCAGCCTCAGTGGAGCAAGATAGGGCGGACTTCTCACTACCACAACTAGCGAATCACTTCCAATCCAAGCACATCGAGCCAATGCAGAGATTGCAAACGGGGGCCGCGCCCCTAGACTGGGGAGTCGACATGGTGCTGGTCCCTGATCTTGCAGTTCTCCCCAGCATCGCTTCGTCAGCCACCGAGCCCCAGAGAGCCCTGCTCTCGGCCGCGTTCCCGGCTGCGTTTGTGCCGCCACCCGTTTCCGCCACTGGTCAGCCCTATCCACAGCAAAGCCGTCAACATGAACAAGTTCCCGCGGAGAGACATCCTACCACTGCAGCGGATGCTTGGGAAGGATCCCGGGCAAGCAGCAGCCACACGGGTCGTCCCAACGTTACGCAAGCTGTGGGAGCCGGTTTCCTCGCCGACTACCGCATCTCGGACGAGTCGCCCCTCAGCACAACGCCAGGAACGCTCTCAGAAAATGATCGTTCCGCGCACAATGGTGACAACCAACACCCGTCGCAGGGCTCACTACTAAACGGGGGGCAAACTGGATTCCAAACCCACAAAAAGACGGCGGGCAAAAATAAACGCGGGAAACAGCAAGGCAGTGGTGTTTCTGGCGACCCTGTGTTCGGAAAGAGGTTCAAGACGCGCGAAGAGAAGAGGACGCGCGAAGGGAAAAAGAAGCGCGAAGAGAAATGGAAGCGCGAGGAGAAAAAGAAGCGCGAAAGGGCAGATATACGGGCCATGCGTGCTGTACACCAGGTCACAACTCCGCCAGTGCATCCGTCCTTCGCCGGGCCTGAGCGGCCTGGGATAGCGGTTGGCCCCCAGGGCCAGGTACCAAGACAGCCGGACGCTCAGGCGTCTCGGCAGCTTGAGAAGAGCCATCTGGCCGCCTCGACGAACAGGGAGCAAGAGCCCAGCATCATGGCAGCGTTGGAGTCTTATCTCGAACAGAGACAGCTGCCCCGGTTCCAAGGCCGACAAGAGGTGCCAAACCCCGCACTGTACACGAACAGGGGCGATTCGGCAGTGTCCCCAGACTTCCGGTCTAGTTCAGGGACATACGCTCGACAAAGCGATGCGGAGGTTCAGGCGCGGCCTCCCCAGCCGGTCAGACGAGGGAGGAGCCCCGATGGGCAACGGGTTGACGCCGTGTATTATCCCAGGCCGATGACAGTTGAGAGGCAACAGGATATGTTTGGTCCCCAGCGAACCCAAGCCAGCTTCGTCGAACCATTGCCGCGTCACATGGAAGAACGGCTCGCGCTGCCGGCTCCCCGACAAGAAGACCGCCCCCGTACCACAGCGCCGCCAGAAGCAGACTACCGCCAGTATCACGAAGATATGCGCGTGCATTCACGACCGCCAGTCGAAGCATATGAGATTGTGCACGTGATGGACGAGCACGGGGAGTACTACATCCGGCGGCCAGTCCGCCGTGAGCCAGAGACGCGGTACATGTACGAGGACCGGAGGGTCCGCCGCGATGCCGATCCCTATCCTGCTCGTGAGCCTGTCTATGCTCCCGTTTCACGGTCGAGTTTGGGCCTAGATGGGGTCAGACCCAGCGTGGCGTCGGACAATTGGCCAGGTGACCGGCGGGCTGACCCGGCCTACTATGAGGAGTATGATCCCCGGTTCCCAGCCGCTTGAAGTGGTTCCGTCGATGCGTCGGCAACGTTCTCGGCCCTTTGTCTCCTGGCAAAGGCTGTTATTTCTTATTAGAGATCTTCAGCCCCTAGTTCAATTTGTCGACCACAGACACCCTGCGTGTAACTTAGTGTTATAGATGTTGTACAAGACAGCGGGTGGGATGGGTGTTACACCTCTACAGCTCTCCAGTTTTAATTGTTATAGCCTTGCCTCGGGGCTTTTGTTTATCTTTCCCGTTTTCATTGTGAAACGAAACGCCCGAGGTCATTGGCGGTTCAAACAAGCATTCTTGGCTCTCGGCGCCGTGCCACACTTCCCCAGCTTCCCGGAACTTTTGAAGCTTGGATTGGCAAGGGCCCCGGTATTGCTGAGCGAGGAGAGCTGGCGAAGATCGGTTGGCCTCGAACGTGGGCCACTGGTCCTCCACAGCGGGTGGCGCTGGCGGTGGGCTTCTGACAAGCTTCTCACAAGAGTGCGACGATCTTCCGATCTGCTGGTGTTCATCCGCTTACTGTGGACCTCCTCCCGCCGCAGAGTGTCCCTGTGGGTGGCCATTCCGGCCTGCTGGCTGGCCGATCCCAAGGCGACCCAACCACATTAGAAAAAGGGGCAACCAATGAGGTGCAATCCTTCGTGAAACACGAAACGGCCCAGGGGGTCGATCGTGGGCTGCCGCTGAGCTCCACCTTGCCATGAACCAATCCACGCCTTGGCGTCGTCTTGCTTCAAAACCGGCCAAGTGGGTTTGAACGCCGTGAGAGGCGGCCTTGGACGGAGCCATTGTCTCTTTGTCAGGGGCTCCTTGGTTGACGAGCTGCCTCTGCCTACGTGTATATATCATATCAGACGAGCCGGTCCCTTGTGCTACCGTTGGTTTCCATGCCACGACTTCCCTTTCTTTGTGCTCTTCCGGGTCGTGTTTTATATAAGTCGGTGTTTCCTGGCTGAACCACTGCTTTCTCTCCTTTCCAAGCCTACATCGCCGAGTTGACCTTGGCAATTTTCCATTCCAAAACATCACGGGCAGTACTCTTCACGAGCCAACACAACATGCATGCTCAACATTTCTCGGCCCTCCTCCTCTGCGGCCTTGCCACTGCCTGCCCCATGGCTGCCAGGCAAGCTGCCACGGCAACGGCAGCAGCCCCTGGCGCTGGCACAACTGGCACCGGATCCGGCGTCGACATGGTCGCGGCCATCCAAGCCATCATGCCGACGTCCGGCTCGTGCCCCGGTGGCAACGACGAGTGCCGGACCGCCAAACAGGCGGCGCCCTTCATCTCCAAGGCCTGCGCCGACCTGAGCGACGGCGAGTGCGCCGCCACCCTCGCGCTCATCGGCCTGGAGAGTGGCGACCTGAAGTACAAGCACAACATCGGCAACGGTGTTCCGGGCCAGGGCACGGCGAACATGATGTCGCCGACCGTAAGTTCCTCGCCCGCTCGGGTGGTTTTGTGCCCACACATGACTGACAATCCCCTCCTTGTAATAGTACGTTTCCCAGTACGCCACGGCCCTGTTTGGCGCAGGCAGGGTCTCTGGCAAGTCGCCCGTCGAGGTCCTTGCCCTGGTCACGCCCGATGAGTACAACTTTGGCTCGGCCGCCTGGTACCTGACCACCGTGTGCACTGCTGAAGTGCGAAGCTCTCTCAAGACCGGCACCGATGCCGCTTGGGCGGCCTACAGCCAGTGCGTTGGTGCTACCGACCCAGACGGAAGACGGATGAACTACTGGATCAGGGCCAAGGCGGCGTTCAAACTTTAGATTTGATAGGGAAGGGAATGGTTCTGATGCGTGTTAGGCGAGGTGTTCACAAGGATGCGTCCATTTCTCGTGTATATAAATACCTAGACGGAGGAGGTGTATGATAAATGAGATGCCCGATGCATCAGATACACGTAACCGTCACACTCACTGTTCTCCCTCGATGATCGGCGCCCTCGTCACCCCAGCTTGATCCGTCATCCCCATGTGTTGCTAACGGTAGCAGCTGAGCAGGGGACGGTGTAAGCGCGGTTGGGGTCTGACTCCCACGCCACCGTCCCGGACTCACTGACCTTGACAAACTTGTACTGGATCACTCTCCCAGGGGCGATTCGAACGGTACCAGACCAAAGCGGGTTGCTCAGCGTATACTGCGATGTACCGAGATATACCGCGTTCTTGGGGTTCCAACTGCCGAGTGCAGAAACATTGCCGACCCTATGGGTCGCTCGTTTCACAGTCAAGAAACGGCAGGAAGATGTAAGCCGAGTGCTCCTTCACTTACACCTTGACCGTGTCTCCCCATACAGTACTTGCCGATTGGTTGGAATCAGCATCTCAAAAAGGGTCGGGGCGGAGGGAAGTTCCTCACCTGGGATAGTCCACCACGCCATCGAAGTACTGCTGGTAAGGCGCCACGTACAACAGACCGCCCTGGAAAACTTCACCGAGTAGATAGACACCAGCGGCATCTGAGAAGCCTGACTATAAGGACGTCTCGACGTGCTTTGCGCTATCAACTCGTAGGCCATCACTGCGCGTCGGCTGTGAGAGATTCGGAGGGTGGCCTCACGAAAGGACGGTCAAGCTTACATGGAGAACTTGGACACTATCTGCCTCACCCAGCCGTTTGAAATGCGCCGCACAGAGTCACTAGAATGGTCAGCTGTTACCAACAGGCAGAAATACTGGCATGTTAGGGGTAGGCACTTACTCCTCGGTGTGCAAATCCGGTAGGCTGGGACGCAGTTAGCTTTGAATATATAGAGACAACAAATGCAAGCACATGAGACTCAGGGTGGAATATCTGACAACGTTGTCCCCTCCAACACCTAGACCGTGTCAACCGTGTTGGTATGCCGGTCGCGGCGTGGGGTTTGTGTCTACGCACAGCTCGACCGATGCCTAGCTGTTGTAGTTGATAGAGCAATATAAATGGAAATACGAAGACTCTGACGGTGGGTAATCAGTCGACTGTCCCCTTCCACTCACCTAGCCCGGGGCAGACAAAGCGTACCGATGAGAATGGTTTGAACCGGCCGTAGTCAACACAGGAACCGCAGCCCATTTGTAACAATATCCACCATGAGATACTAGCAGGATAGCAGATCAGTAAAATAGTCAAGGGTAGACGATACTGGAGGCGCCCGCGCTCACCATGCCCCGGGCGTATAGCTCCGCAGAGAGCTCCGCGAGATCAACCTCGGTTCCGAAGGCCGAGTTCACCGCCAAGATATCCTGCGCCCAGTATCTGTGGTAGGACGACCTGCATGCAGCCCCTGGTCAGCAGAGGGTCCAGTTAGCCGACACCGATAATGCCTGATTGCCCGTCTTTCGAATTGCCATCGATTTGCTTGACAACCGGCGAGTTCCACCCGGCGGTGAATCCCATTCCTTTGATGTAGTCGAGCTTGGATATCAGTCCTCGCCATGCCCCCCCGCAGTAAATGTGGCTCGCCAGGTCGCAGGGCACCGTTGTTGAAAGGTCGGTCCGGGCGAATCTGTCGGCGACGACTTGGTAGATGGACTGCTTCCGCCACTCGGCGGCCGAGAGCGCAGAGACCCCGTAGTCCCCAAAGAGGACCCCTGTTAGGAGATGGAGCGCTTGGGCGAAGCTACGTACGCATCACGTTCTGCGCTGGACACTTCACTCGACACGGGAGGAGTGGGAAGGCACACAGGCGTGAATGATACCCGCGATACGCTGGTCGAAACCAAGCCCCTGGTGGAACCATGCCCTTCATATAGCGGACATTATCACCGGGCACCAACAACCTCAGTCAAGAGAACAAGTGTCGAGGCGCCGTAGCCCCGAGAAACAAGGCGGAGCTGTCAAGATGCAGCTTTCTATTTGAACCGGGCCGTCCAGCTATAACTTCGGTGCCTCTTCAAACACACCGGGTTAGCTAACAGGGCCCGGTGCTGTAAGTATCAGCACGGAAGAGTTCTAAAACAGGCAAAGGTACCTCCGTGTAGCATGCCGGTGATTTCCCTCTCCGCAAAGGCTTGGAACCCGGCAGCACTTGGGGTGCCCGGGGCCGCGCAAAGCCGTGGTTGGTGGCACAGAAGGGCCGAATGCGCGAGCGAGCTCTCCTGGGCAGTATGGGAGCAGCCGACGGCACTGCTGAACATGACAATAACCTTATGCGGCGTCTGTGCAGTAGGAACGCATCTGGAGGCGCGATGGGGCAGTGGCGGCACGCGATCTCGATTGAACCCGCAGCCAGAGTGAGTGAGGAGGGTTTGCTAAGTGCCTTGATATACACAGTGGGAACGAACCAAACATACCACCCGAGTTCCGTACCCAGACCCCTTCCGCCCTCCATGGCCGTTCCATCCTTTTCCCTCGGGCCCGCTCCTGGCCCGTACCAAATACCTGATTATCTAGGTCTCCTTTACAGCACCAGATCCGTTTGCCCGATGCTGGCACTTCAGCTTGCTCCCGTCAGATCCGGGCCGTAGGGAAACTGTGTGCCATCTTGCGGCCCCTGTTGCTGTGACTGTCCCGGGTTGCCCGGAAAGAACTGCAAAGACTCGCCGCCCCAGTTTGCAGTTTGCGTGAAGTTTTCAAACGATTCCTAGACACTCCAAGTTAACAAGAAGGCAGGCAGTGAAGACGAGGGAGGGCGAAGGGGTTCGAGGGAGCACTTACCCAGTCAAAATTGCTTGAAAAGTCCAGGCTACTGCTCGTCATGTTATCGAACATGGTCAGCGGCGACTGAACGCCGTCGAAACCTAGCATGGGGTTGGGGAAATCCGAGGCCATGGCACTTCCGAGACCCGTGCTTGCGCCCGGCCCTGTGCCGGGGCTCACACCTGCATTCGCCGTGTCCAGGTTCAAGTCAAGAGCCCCGTACGTCGTGCCCATGGAGGGCCGCGTCCCGTGGAATGCCGTCGACGATCCTGACATGGCTTCGCCGGGAATCATGCCTCGCGTCATAGCTTCGAAGTGTCCCGGTTGCAGATCGGCCGAGCCCCTGGTCTCCAAAGGTCCTGGGGCAACTGACATGTCGGCCGGGGGCGTCGGCCCGTCCGCTCCCCCCAGCCTCTTGATCTTGGCCAGCATGACCTCGAGGATATTGGACGCCTTAAACGCCTCAATCGACATGTCAGCCAACCCCTTCCAAATGTCCCGCGTCAGCTCGAGGCTATCGATCATTTCCTGGCGCTGCTCTCGGGTCCAAAAATACAGGCTCTGCGCGTCTTGCTGCCCCGACGGACCCTGGCTCACGTTGTCGAAATGCAGGTCTAGTACAACGAGCATGGCAGGGAGGAGGAAGTCCTTGGTTGCGACTGAGGTGAAGAACCACGGGACCGAATGTAAGAGCCCATTGGGCTGCGATTCCCTATGCAGTGTCGCCAGATGTCGCAATGTCGCCAAGGACGCCTCGATGGCGCTGCGCCGGGAGTGCGCATACCTGGGGTTGTGTCTCGCTCGCGGTATGTATTTCCTGTGGAGCACGCATATAATCTTCAGGTAAAGAATATCCAAGTGGAAGCGGGCCATGACCAAGGTGAGCGGGGCCTGTGAGCCCTCGAGTGGCTGCATCCTCAGGTGAGGGGGCAGCTCGGCCCTGACGTCTCGCAACTTGGCATCGAATCGGAGGATCTCGTCATAGTGCACCTGGTTCTTTACCCGGCCCGTGGCTTGCAGAATGAGGCCGAGTTGATGGCACAGTTTGACCTTGGCCACCATGTAGCTAATAGGCGTCGGCTCAGTGTTGGGTCTAGAGGGCGGCAGCACTTTAGTGTCGGGGCCGAACTCTTCGTCGTAGATGTTGTGGGGCAACTCTGCGTCGCAGTCATGCTCCGAGATCATGCTGGGCAGCGATACTTGATGCGAGAAGAAGACGTCCATCATCCTCACGAAAGCCCAGGTCCTGCGTCTCATCTCCTAGAATCCGGATCAGTGCCCGCGGTGGTAGGAACAGGGCTCATACAAGGGACGCCGCGCGCGAATAACTGAGATGGAAGATTCACATACCGCCTCAAAGGGGGTGAGGTTGGGAAACCACTTGCCGTCGCGGTGGTAACCCATCCGCATGGCGACCCTCACCACAGTGGATACGATGATCCAGATACTCAAGTCGGCATCCCAGCGAAACGAATACTCGCAGAAGCCGTACAGCAGCATAGCCTCCACCGTGTACTGTGCTGGTTTCGTGTAGTCGCCGGCAATCAAGCACTGCACCGTTCGCAACCGATACTCGTGTGCCAGGTCAAGCACTCGGCCTTTCCACTCGGACGGCTCCTCCCCAACCCTGTGATAGCTCATCAAAGCCAGGCACATGACCGAATACAACAAGGCCAGCCACATGATGGGCGTCTTGGACGGGTCTTGCCAGTGGTTTCGAAGCTGCTGGTGGAATGTCGGGGCGTGGATAATGCTTGCAGCGTTATCCATGGAATCAAAGTACCTTGCGCACAATGCTAGGACCGTCGACTTGGGCGGCAACTCTGCCCGGAGTTCAACCTCGGTTGCAGGAGTGGCGCCCATCAACAGGGTGGGCGGTTGCTTGGCGGTCGGGGGTTTCGCCAGCTTGATTCTCTCGTAGCTCGTCTCCAGGTCCTTCTTATGGCTCGCGAAGTAGTTTTTGACCTCGGCGATGTCATGTAGGATGGTGTGCCAATGCTCCTCCCCGAGGTACACGTGCTTTGACCGGACTGGGTCCATCTTCAAAACTCCAAGGGATTTCGCAAGGCCGTCGTCAATATCGCTTTCGTCGTCGTCGTCCTGCATCGCGCCGTCATCGTCGTGCCCTTCGGCCTTGGCTGCCAAGGAGCTGCTGTCTGCAGTAGAAGGCGAGGGGTTGGAGGCCGCGCCGCCAGAGGATATGGAGGAGCCACCGGGCAGCGAGGGGGCATCTATGTTGGCTCCCCCGTGCATCAAGGACAAGACTAGACCCTCCAGCCTGTCGATGCGATTTTGCATATCATCCGGAGTGGGCTCTCCTTGGCTCTGGTTCTTCCTGCGGGATACGGGCGTGGCGTATGAGCAGGAGAGAGTGCCTGCCCCCTCGCGCTTGGTGCAGTTGCTACATGGGTGAGACCTGTCACATTTCCTAGAAGCCGGGTTAGTGTCATGACATGGGTGCCCGACGCGTTCCCTCGAGATGGCTGCTTACAACCTGGGCGAGTCGTTAGCTGGCTGTACGGCAACAGATGGCGTGGAAACATGCTTAAAAACAGCTCACTTTCTTGTCCGACAGGGGTAACAGCTGAGAGGCACCCGGTTTCTCTTACGGACAACCCGGTACTGCGGTTCGGGTGACCGGCCGGTCGATGAGGTTGTGGCCGAAGGCGGTGTGGGCGTCATGCTGGGCAGGCCACGGGCACCCGCAAAATGACGGGTCGGATAACCTCAAAACTCCACGACCTTCTCTCCACAGCACGGTGCGCCGCCGTCGAGTACAGTGCACCCCCCTTGGCCAGCCCCACACTTTCGATGTTAGGCCTTCGTTGCTTCGAGCCCGTGCGCGCTAGAATCCAGCAGCCGGCACTGCAGCGTTCGGACGTGGTCTTGAGATGCACCAACGTCCTGCTGCTCGGGGAGGCGATAGAAAACCAGTGGCTGTCAGCAGCGAGTCGGACACAGCCCTAGAAACGTAGTGAGATTCAGTCTCTTGAGGTGCGGCTGGGCGCGCTCAGCAAGCACACCGCGGTGAACTCGATCGAGTTGGGCGGACGATCTGACGGGCTGAGGGAGGAGGCCCCCGGATAGCGACGAGGCGGGGCACAAGCTTCAAGGGGTTTGTTCGGGTTTGTTCGGTTGCCGTAGGGGGTTGGAGCGGTCGATGATCGGTGCAATTTGCGGGAACGGACCAGGTCGCCGATGGAATAATCAATGCAAAGATGATAATGGGTGCGCTGAGATTGAGGCGGGCGTCGGGAGATGAAGGATCACTGCAGACGTCAGGGCTTGGATGATGATGTTGACGATGGAAGCCTGCGAGCTTTGGGTGAGATCAAGCACTCAGTGTCTGGTGGGGCGGCTGCCATGCATGGCCTTGGCGGGGTCGGTTGGGACGCACTACTACTGCAAACGGAACAAGGACGGGAAGAGCTCCGTTTAGTTAAGCTACTAGTAGGTACCTAGTTACTGTGTATGAACGCCTCACATCTCGATGGTTATTGTCACTCTCTGCCGGGCGGGGATTTTATGTGCTTGGATAGGCGAGATCGAAGGGACGGAAAGAAAAGGATTGACAGGAAGAGACAAGCAAGAGGTATCCAGCATTCGAACCTCGGTGTATCAAAGGAATCCGCTAGAGGCCTGTCTGCCGTGCCCCGTACCAGCATATACACAGTATCTACCGAGCTACCGACCAAGGACTCACATCGCCAACCAGTGTCCGTGGGGACCCGTCGAGCTTCGGTCCAAGCATGCGTGCCACGAGGCTTACCAGTGCCGACGCCGCTCGCCAAGTCGACAACGCAGGAGGAACAAGAACTGTGTTGCAGCTTATTAAGCCCCTATCTCAACAGAGCGATATGAGTCATACGGTGTGTCGGTGTCCCACACCGCTGCGGCGCGGGTTCCTTCGGACGGAGCACTTCGTACTGTGGGTGAAAATTGCCAGCATGGGAACCTGGAAACATCGCCACCCACTTGCAGGGCTCCTAATCTCCTCCAACCGAGAACCGATCGGTTGATCTCATACATAGTAGGTTCCAGGGAACAGTTAACGTCCGAAACGTCGTCCAGAGCCTCGGGGGACTTGCGCGAATGCGCCGATCACAGCGTGCGATCATGATGGCGATTCGCTCATGATTGACCACCGAGGCCCTCCTCAGGACGCCCCGCGGCTCCGCGGGCTGACATTTAAGTGACCAAGATGCTTCAGGATGCCATGGCCGAGACGTCGCCGTTCGCTTTGACGCTGTACGCCTTCAAGAAATCGGCGTTGCTGTCCAGTTCTTCCTTGACCTGCCCCGTTGTTAGCACATGTATCGCACGTGGCCCAGTCAAGAGGATGGGGTAGAAACGCACGATGTCAAGCCCGCCAACGAGCTCCCCATCCACCCAGAGCTGCGGGAACGTCGGCCAGTCGGCAAACTCCTTCAATCCCTGCCGCACCTCATCGTCGGCGAGGATATTGAAGAAGCCGTACTTGACAGCATTGTCGCGCAGAATCCCCACCAGCTGTCGCGAGAAGCCGCACTTGGGCTCGCTAGGTGTCCCCTTCATGAACAACATGACGGGCGCCGCCTTGACCAGATCGCCGAGGCGCCTGAAGAGGTCTTGTTTCTTCTTCTCCGGGTCCTCTTCCGTTGCGACGTCTCCTTCACCGTCCCTAGGCGCCGCCGCGGGGCCGCTGTTGGTTGTAGCCGCCGCCCCGGCCTTGTTTGCGTGGCTCTCGATGGCGTTCCTCACCCTGACCGCGCTGCTCCCGCTGACGGTCTCGAGAACCTCGCCATTCCGGATGAGGACGAGAAACGGAACAGCCGTAACGTTGTATTCCTCGCTGATGTCTGACAAATCCTCGGCGTTGATTTTTACCCACGAGGTCGACGGCGGCTCGGTGACGGGATATTCGCTAGCAAGAGTCGAGAGCACAGTCGCCATCTGGGCGCACGGCGCCGCCCATGGCGCGTGGAAGGAGACGACCAACAGCGTGGACGGCGGCAACGACGTGACGTGCTTCTCCCAGCCTGCAACACTGGTGATCTCCTTGATGCTGGACATGGCGAGAGCTTGGTGGGTGCGGGCCAAAGGTAAACCTGTCGAATAAAGAGGGCGCCTGCGAAATGCGCGTCGGGTTTGGCGAGCCAAGTCGTTCGGTGCTGGCGCTGGCGAGAGTCGAACGGCTCTTTTCGACAATTTTTTGTTGGTGTTTGAGCGCTGAACGACGCCACTGGCGGATGCCCCGCCATCGACGCCTGCCGGACTTGCCAGCGATTAATTACGGATGACCCCGCCTGCCCCGAGCGCGCGGGCCACGATTGGCTGAAAGAAGTGTTGCGTCATTTGACGGCTTCATCCGCAACATTCGAGCACCCGTATGAGTTGTCCCGGCATCACGAGGTAGGTGGTGTCTATGCACTTGCATACCACAGTAGCCAGAAGCTTTTGGCAACATGAGCACCGGAACAACATCATGCTCGGTTCGGCATGGAAGAGGTCGTGCTGTTCCTCGCGAAGGACTTTTGATATTGAATCGCAGCGAAACGGGTTACTCCACCCCCGAGTCCAAAAGTCTGGAGCATGCCTCTTCTTGTAGGTATTCTACCTGCATCAAGATCCATGCAGATTTCCAGAAGACGCAGCTGCGCCACGCTTCAGACTGACCGGCATTTCAAACACAGGAGGCAAAATGACCCGGCATGAACACTGCACGTGAGGAAAACGACGCGTGGACGAGGAAAACGACGCGTGGACGAGGAAAACGACGCGTGGACGTGGAAAGGACCGGATTTGACCGGACCAATTGCGGTTCAGGGCTACGCTGGGCTGCTTCAGCCGAACAGGGCCTTCCCTCAGCCACCCGCCGCGCCCGAATCGCTCAATCGTCCACTTTTCGTGTTCATTGCAGTGCTCTCCGCCCCGTACAAAACCCAGACCTGCCAGCAGCCCCGAGCCTTGACGTCGTGGCCAAGCTCTTGGCATCCCACGCAGTCCGTTTCCGCCATCGACACCCGCGTCCGAATACACAACCCTCTACCAGTGCTTGGCAATGTCAGCCCAAGATTACTACCAGCAAGGCCCGCCGCATGGCTACGGCAGCCCGGCGCCCTATCCACAACATCCTCAGCCGGTAAGTGGCTTCCCTCGGGCTGAGTTGCTTGACTACCTACCCGCTGCGCCGAGGTTAGGTGTGCTGATTGCCAACCCTTTCGCAGACATACCCTGGTACGGCACCCCAGCAGGGCTACTACCCGCCCCAAGGCCAAATGCAGTACCAGGAGCAGCCGCGTCAGAAGAGCGGCGGCGGCGGCGGCTGCCTCAAGGGCTGTTTGGCGGCGCTGTGCTGTTGTTTTGTCTGCGAGGAGGGCTGTGAATGCTGCGCGGAATGCTGCGAGTGCTGTGTGGAGTGCTGCTGAGTCTGGCGACGAAGAGCCCCCCTGAGGGCAACGGGGCACTTCAACTTTGACTGCGAATTTGCGAGGAGCAGAGCGGCTTGCGTTTGGGCTGTAATACGGATGCGTTGGCATGTTAATCCCTAGGAGGAGGGTTGAGTGTACCTGAGGTCTCGATTTCACTGCTGTCGTGGTTACTACCTTACACTATAGTCGATAGGTATCGATGAATTCATGACAGTTCATCTGTCCTCCTTGGACCTGCAACAACAATTCCTGGTCTGGCAATCCCAGTGTGGCTGTGCGACCAGAGCCTTTTGGTACCTTTGGTTAATCTCTGGGTCGTCATCGCATCTTAACCACCCGCGTACTCCGTACCTACGAACAGACGAAACCCGGGCAGCCTCAGCCAGCGCACATTCAGATGGATGCTGGGGCGCCAAGCCCCGCCAAGACCCTGGAAGCTCCTGCACAGCCTCTTTTGACGTCCACTGAGGAGCTCCCTCCCCGTTCCCGGTTCTCATCCCCAAGAAGCCGTCGGCGAGCGTGGAAGTCGACTTCCAGCACCGGACCCGAGCGTCGATTTTATCATTCCCAAACCTCACACCTATCCCTTCCGAGCAGCGATCGATCCCGGATCGCACGAAACAATGGCGTCGCTGAATCTGTCTACCAACGGCCCCTCAATCAAAAGCAGCTACCAGGGCGTCATCAATGGCCCCGCCCTCTCGTCGGCGTCTGCAACCGCAGCGCGCTGGGCGCTCTTCACAGTGCAGGCGCCGCTGATGAATGCGTTCCAGAACACGGGCGCAAAGGAGAGCGTCTTGAAGGTCGAGAGCACCGGTGGTGAGTGCGACGATGCAGCCCCGCTCCTCCGGGACCGCCGCGTGCTGCGGCCATTTCCCTCGTGTGTTTGCGTCAAGCTGACCCGGCTCCCTGCGCAGATGGCGAGCTCGCCGAGCTTGTCGAGGAATTCAGCGAAGGCCGCATCCAGTTCGCCTTCGCCCGAGTCAAGGACCCAAACTCCGGCCTTCCCAAGAATGTCCTGGTCGCCTGGTGTGGCGGAGGCGTTCCTGAGCGCACCAAGGGGTACTTTACGAGTCACGCTGCCGCTGTATCCAAGGTCCTGCATGGCTACCACGTTCAGATCACAGCGCGCTCCGACGCCGATCTCGCCCCCGAAGACATCATGCAAAAAGTGGCCGACGCATCGGGAGCCAAATACTCGGCGGGCACTTCCACCCCGGCCCCCGCGGCGCCGCCTCCGCTCGCCAAGAAGCCCGTCTTCACCCCGACAACATCCGGGTCCGGGAGCTCCTTCAACCCGCTCATCGCCGCACGCACCCGGAAACAGGGCCATGCCGACGACGACGGCTGGGGCGCAGACGCACCGCCCGTTACACGCACCGAGATTGAGAAGGTCGAGTCGGCTTACAAGCCGACAAAGGTGGATATCGCAAGCCTCAGGAAGAACAATGACGACTCTCGATTCAACGGATCCTCGAAGCAAGACGAACGGCCGGGCGATGTTGTCGGAGGGGGCTATCAGCCAGTGGGCAAGATTGACATTGCTGCACTCCGGGCGCAAGCAAAGCAGGATGACCGCCCCACCGTGGTCAAGGGCGCATACGAACCCGTAGGCAAGGTCGACATTGCTGCCATCCGAGCAAGGGCGCAACGTCCGGCCGAGCCGGAGGAGGAGTCGGCGCCGCCGCCCAAGAGCCTTGCTGAGCGCAGTGCTGCCTTTACACCGTCAGAACGTCTTACCGAGCTACCGAAGCCCAAGGTTGCCAAGAAGTTTGGCGGCACACCCTTCACCGGCACCAAGGCTCCGACTCCTGTGGGCCTGGGTTTCGGTGCTCCGTCAACCCCGGCGACGCCGCCTATTGGCGCCGCCAGCCGGACATTTGCTGATCAGGGCGGCAAGACCCCCGCCCAGCTATGGGCCGAGAAGAAGGCCCAGCAGGGCGGCGCGCCTACCGGTTCCCCGTCACCGATCGCGGCCCAGAAGAGCGGCAGCGAGTGGAAGAGCGGCTATTCCGGAAAGAGTTGGGCACCGGTACACACCTCCAACTATGGCCGAGGCGGCGTGGAGAAGCACGAGACGGGACAGACGGAACAGTCCGAGCCGGAGGTGGAGCAGCCCGCCGAGACGAGTGGTGGTATTTCCGCACTGCGCGACAGATTCAAGGACGCGGCGCCCATGGGCACCACAACTCGGTCTGTCCCAGACGTCGCTGCTCGCAGCGAGGACGAGCCAGCTCCGCCGCCGCCGCCGATGGGAAGCCGGCCTGCTGGCGGCTTTGCTCTCCCCGGACTGCCGTCCCGACCCGCGGCTGAGAATCAGGAGGAGGAAGAGGAGGCAGAGGTGCCGCCGTCCATCCCGTCCCGCAACTACGAGGAGCGCGAGCCGTCGCCTGTGCGAGTTGCGATGCCGGTTCCCCGCAGTGCCGCGCCCGAGATCGAGCCCGCGGCCGAGAGCCTCCCTCCTCGGCCCATTCCCGTCCCGCAGGAGCTGCCCAAGGAAGAGCAGCTTCCGGCTGAGCGCGAGACCCACAATCCTCGGGCTGCCGCTGTGGCCGTCGCCGCTGCCGCTGGCGCAGCCGTGGCTGGCGGGGCTGCGGCTCACGCGGCAGATAACGAATCAGATGCCGCCGCTGGGGCGACGGGCGGCAGAAAGGCCTTGGTCCAGTACGATTACGATAAGGCCGAGGACAACGAGATTGAGCTGCGGGAGGGCGAATATGTGACCAACATCGAGATGGTTGACGATGATTGGTGGATGGGGACCAACGTGCAGGGCGAGAGCGGCCTGTTTCCCAGCAACTACGTCGAGCTGGTTGACGGGGACGAGGAGGTCGCCGCCCCGCAACCACCCGCCCCAGCTCCGGTGGCGCAGAAGGAGGAGCCCGAGCCTGCGGCCGCCGGGCCCACGGCAACGGCACAGTTTGATTATGAAGCTGCAGAAGACAACGGTATGTATCCTCTCAGCGACCAACCCCCCTCCCCCCCCAGTCCCAGTCTCTTGGGGTTTGAATAGGCACTGACACAATCGACGGCAGAACTGAGCTTCCCCGAGGGGGCTACCATCACGGATCTGGATTTCCCGGACGAGGACTGGTGGTTTGGTCACTACAACGGAGCGTCTGGTTTGTTCCCTGCCAACTATGTTCAGCTTGATTCATAAATTGGATGAGAAGCGCCATGCGCAGGGTTTGGCGATGGATCGTATGTGAAGCAGTAGCAGCACCTTAGCTTAGAACGGTTTTCATCTGTCAAGTGTCCTACAGAGGCTGGCGGATAAAAAAAAGCGACTGCTTTTTTCTGTCCTCTCCGTATCACCGTTTGCCTAAGTAGCCAAGTCGGCCTCCCCCAGATGTTGATGTGTCAAGCCCGCCGGACGACCATGAGCAATGAAGCCAATGGATGAAGATGTTGGTAAAAATGTTGCCGATGTGGCCTGAAATGGTACGAGAAATGAAAACAAACTCAAAGCTTTGCTCACATCGAGTGTTCGTTTGTTGCTCCTTCACTGACCTATTGAAGCTGCCGATGTCAAGTAAGCCAGGGTTGCTGGTGCCTCACTACCTACCTCCGTCCCCACACCCAAACTCCCAAACATGAACAATGACCCAACTTCCTTCCCACATACCATCAATATCCAACTAAGAGAGCGCCGCTCTTTCGCGCGTCAGAGATACTGAGCCCACGGAGGACAAAGAAATCCACAAGAAGGCAGAAGGATACGATGTACGCGCACACCCCGCCCGCGCCGCCGCCAAAACCGCCGGGGACCCATGATGTAAGCCGGATGAGCACGCCGGCCAGCGGGCCAGCACCGCGCCCTCCACCACTGCCCGAAGCGATCGCGGCTGGGTTGGGCGCTGCCGGGACTCCCGCAGCGGCAGAACAACATGGTTTCCGGCCCCATGATGTCGCGGATCCCGGCGACCAATGGCTCCCCAAGTTCCTAGAAGACAAATCGTACGTGCGGTAGCGCCCGCCATCCATCACCCGAACCTACCCCTCCCCCCCCTCGTGGCATTCTTTCTGCTAACGCTCTCTCCTTTTGCGCGGCCCACAGCAAGCAAGACCTAGCCGACATCCTCTCAGACCCGGCGCTGCTGTCGGCGCTGACGCACTCGCCGCAGACGATCCACCCGTCGCTGGGGGCGTCGCACGACTCGCTGCAGGCGGCGCTGGCCGAGAACATGGAGCGCGCCGCCCAGCTGCTCGACCTCGAGGCGCGCCTCGCCCACCAGCGGTCGGCCGCCCAGGCGCAGGTGTTGTCGACCCACGCGCTGGAGCGCCAGTGGCGCGCCAAGCAGGCCGACATGGACCACGCCCTGGCACCCTTTGCGCCCGCGAGCCTGTACCAGCGCCTGGCCCAGGGCGTGGCTGAGCAGGAAGGCGTGTGTTACGCGCTCGAGGAGAGCTTTCTCGAGGGTGAAGGGGATGGAGCCCTTGCGACCGAGCGCGAGGTCGGCGACTGGGTCAGGAGGTACAGGGAGGCGAAGAAGCTGTATTACTTGCGTCAGGAAAGGAAGGAAAGGTGGGATCAGGGCCGTGTCGGTGGGTGGCGCTGAGAATCGATGCCACCACGGGGGAGAGAGGAGGGAGGGCCTTGACGGTTCGGTGCCGAGGTATTGACAATACGATACGTAGGGGTGAATGAATACTTGGGAAATACAGGAATCTGATACCTTGACAGTAGACGAGTCCACGCGGCTCACATCTACAGGACGACCGCTATCGGTATTGAGCAAGGAAGACAAGTAGTGTCTCGGGGGTTCCAGGACTTTGCCCACGAGACGAGTTAACCGCCTGTCTACGACCACACACTCCCACCACCAGTCGGGCGTCTCCAAACCTCTACTCCCCATTCTAACCATCGAGCTCTGGATCAAGGTAGCCCAACGGTGCGTTTATATCGTGAATTTGTGGGTGGACGCCAGCGGCCGGTGACAGCCCCCGGTGTCCACGGGTATACATTATCGGCATCTATAGGATACTAAACGGACTTCTCTTCATCTCTGGACTGCGGGGGCTCATAGGGAGGGCGAACAAGTCCTCCTCAGTAGCATCGTCCCCTCCGTCAACCCTAGCCGCTGCGACCGGTGCCACCCCGCTCCCCACAATGGCATCCAGAGAAGCGACGCCGCCGCCGCTCGAGCCTGGAACTGTTGAAACGCCCGTAGCCGGCGGGGAGACCGACGTGACCAGAGGTTGCATCCGTGGCGCCTGTGCGCTCTTTGCCGCTATCGGGGCAGTTAGTGACAAGGCTTGCGCTGCCCTCTTCCTCCCCCTCACGCGGGCTCGCTCCACCCCGAAAACGACCTCTGAAAGACGAAGGGGATGCGCAAAGGGCCAGCGCACGACATACCTTGACTAGCAGCGGCCAGGTCCGCTGGGCTGGTCGCGAGCTTAAGCCCCCTGAGCTTCTCCCCCAGCCGGCCGCCTACCGGGCTCCTCGGGCTTGCTGGGCTAGCCGAGCTCTGCGGAATATGCAGCTTCGTCGGCTGGGGCATTCCCGGGTCGGGCGCAAGCCCAAAGTGGTCGACAATCCATTGCTGCTCCTGCATGGCCATCTCGAGCCCCACGCTCTCGCCGTTGGTCCTCATCTCGGCCGCAATCTCGGCCTGCAGCTCGGCCAGGCGCCTCTTTGCCCATATCGTGTGGAGCACGCCGCGCCGGCCGGCGTCCTGTTGGCTCGTCAACTCGGCGGGGAAGATGGCGGGCATGGGTTTGGTCCGTAGCATGTGACCGGCGCCGGCGCCGTCCTCGCTGCTTCCCCGCCGGCGCGTGATGTCGACGAGCGCCGGAACAGGGGCGCCGGGGGGCAGGAGGAAGTACACGCGGCGTATGTTGCTGCCGGCTTCGGGCTCGACGTCCCGGACCGGGAGCACCGCCCCCTTGGCTTCCCACGTCACCTCCCAGTCGCTGCTCTCGTTCTCTTGCCGCGGACCCGAGTCATCCCACTCGACCATGAGAATCTTGGTGCCCTCGTTGCGCTTGTCGGTTTCAAACTCGAAGCGCGAGCGGGCCAAGCCCGAGGATGGCGATGTTGGCGTCTCGACCACGTCCAGAGACTCGGCCGGCTCGGGCGCAGGCGACTGCGTGTTGGAAATTGCCATGGCGTGCCGGGACGAGGGCTGACGACCCCCGGTGCTAAGTGACAGCGCCGCAGAAAAGGAGGAGGGGCGAACGGGCCGGGACTCTGCTTCCGCCGCGCTTGCCTGGGTGGATGGTCGTAAAAGGAGCGTGCCGAGCTGGCGGGTTTCGAGGCAGCGTGTGAGAGGGCAATGCGACAGCCAGCCGCCCTATTGCCGGTCCTGTTCGAGCCTACTGGTGGTTATGCGGAGGCCGGGAACGCAAGCAAACCCGCGGGTTCGGTCAGTTGAAACGCAGCCGAACTGGCTGGCCGCCGTGCTGGATAGGGGGAGCTGAAGCGGGCACGTAGCCTTGTAGCTCTTCGCAGACAAAGGCAGCGGTCCCTGAGAGGTGGTAATTAGTCGCCGAGGCAGCGGAATCCCGGGCGCAGGCTAATATGAAACGCAGGCCTGTCCCGCTGCGAGGGACATTGAAATCCAAGTATGTAGGTACTTTGGACGGGGCAAGAGCCGGCCCGCAGAGACAGTTATTGGCAGGGCTGGGAGATGGCCTGGACAGCTTCGCGGCGGCAATCGAGATGGGCGAAGCGGCGGTGGGTTGCCATCCACTGCAGTGACGATCGAAGCGAGTAGGAGGGCGCACGAAAGTAATCTGGCAAAGAAGAGAGAGAGCACTAGCCTTCCACGTTCTGCAAACCAAGAGCGCATCCCATGCCAGGCCCGGTAGGTATAAGGAGACAAGAGGCGAAAGTGTGAAGCAGAGGGATGCGCCGGACCAACCCCGCGAAGATGGGCCCTTTTTCCAATGAAGTTCTTTCTCCACAACCACCGGCGCCCCCAGGGCGCGGCCACGGCCGCTATAAGCATCACGCATTGCCCTCCAGAAGGGTGGACCAGGAAACCACATGGGCTGACCCTTGCGACTCGCGCGCGGGAGCAAGGGACAAAGCTTACGACGGACGGTATGAACAATGCGGGAGGGGAGCTATCCAATGCACGCACCGATTGGGAGTGCTCGATTGTCTTGGCTACCGACGCAGCATGCGCCGCCGCCTCGATCGGCGTGTTTGGGTGCAACCTGGCATGCCCAGAAGGAGAGGACGGGCGGGGATCAGCCACTCGAGGGATATTGCACAGTAGCACTTTGGTTCCTGGCGAGGACGGGCAACCGTTGGCATTCTCGTTCCAACCTGGAAGGTCTCTCTTTATCTTTGACGGAAGGTGAGCGAGGTGAAGCAAGTGTTGGATGACGAAACGGTCTGTGGGACGAGGTGGGGAGACCTCAAGAGGGGTGCTGCGCTAGGTAGCACTAGCGCTCTCGATGCTGCCAAAAATAGATTTCCCCAGGGCCAGCTTGGCATCGAGACACACGTGGACTGATCCACCATGTGAGAAGACGAAGGCGGGAGACCATGTCTCAAGAGTCTCCTCGCCCGGAAAGAGAGAGCACGCAGCAGCGGGTGCTGTACCTCTGAGAAACGGCCCCGCCGCATATCTCAGCGTCTCCCGTACATAAGGTATCTCTTCCTGCCGCCATCCCTTCTTCCTGTGTATATTTTCTCCCTGCCAACTTAGATCCTTGCTCGGCATATTCGTCGTCGACAAGTACATTCCACGTCACGGGTTGACACACCAGGCACGGCGGAACATGCCCCCACGGCCTGCCAAACCCAGCTGAAGCCTGCAGGGGACTTGCTTCTCTAGATTTCTGGCAGGCGGTGTGGCGTGCCAAGTGGTCAGCCCATTTGCCACAGCTGGCCCGGCCCTCGAAGGCGGGCCGCGTGAAGACCGGCTCCGGGTGACGGCCCCGGGCCGTTGTATTCATAGGTGCCGGGTTGACCGCCGGCCGCTCGATCATCTACACTCGGCCATTAATCAGCGTGCATGTTCTCACGTCGGAGAGTTAGGTGTAAAGCTGAGCTGAGGCCGGCGTTGTCGGGGGTCGCTTGTCTCCGTTGGAGCCGGCTGTTTGAACCGCCAATTGTTGTTTTCCTCGGGAGCTAAGTTACAGTGTTGGCTGAGCGTTTAATCGTGTCACCGATGAGAGCTTTCGTGCTTCCCCAGCCGTTTTCTCTGGACCACCTGATGTTGGCCACTCAAACAGCGGCGCCGTGCTAGGACCGGAGCTGACCGATCGCAAACGACACGGCGAGGACCGGCGGTTGCTGGATGGCTGCTCGTGTATGGCTCCGCCGCGGAGTTGTCGTGAAGGAGACGGTCTTTGAAACATGAAAATGATTGCCATCGGTCTCAATATATACCAGGGGGGAAGGGGGACAGCGAGAACGACGCGGACTGCGGCGCGGGGCCCGGCGGCTTTGCCGTCACTGGACAAGTGCCGATCTGATCATGTCGTTCGGCCGACGTGTTAGTTGGATCCGCTTCGCCGCCGGTCGAACGACGGCCCCAGCATCCGCCCACGGAGATGGGTGTGGCCAGTATGGGAGAAGGCGACAAGCGGACGGCAGAGATGATAGGGCCCACTGTCGGGAAGCCGGCGGGTTTTGAACGACTCCACGACCGACCGAGACCGAGAGGCGGCCCAGCCCGTGATTTCGGAACCCGACCGTCTTGGCTGGACCGAATGGCGCCGAGCGCCAAGCACAAGGACCCTCGTTGCGGGATGAAGTCTGGATGACGTCTCAAAACGGGGCTTCTCCTGCCCAATCGCTGAAATCATGCCTCCAAAACGGTGTGAAGGGAACAAAGAACGGCCGGAGAAGGGCCGCAAGGAGCAGCTCGCTGCCGATTCCCCAGTTGATGAGAAACCAGGAGTGCATGCGGCTAAATTGTAGCCGAGAGGAAAACGGTGCCGTCATGAAGGACCTCCTGAATGATTGTGAATGAGTCGAGTCGCCTTGCTCAGAATGGGGGCTTTCGCTGCCGTGGCACGGAGGCCTTCGTTTTGCAGATGAGCACGAATACATAATTTAACGAACTCTTCCTCGCAGGTCCTCGCATGGTAGCAAGTATGTATGCAGTGAATCTATGTTCTCTGAAGGACGGGACTGCTCTGCGATCCTGCCACAAGCGGCCGGGATCCATGGCGCTGGGTTAATATACCAACTGCCGATGAGGCGACTCGAGGACAGCGCCCGGCTCCGGCTTGGTCGCGTTTCCCATTGCTTGAGCCCTTCAGATGTGTACTTGTACTGTGTATTCGTCCGGAAGGACTGATACTGACTCCCAGAGAGAAGAAGGTGCGGGCGATTCGGTTCAGGGTTGTCTTGAGTCTTGACAGTCGTCAGTTCGCGGTACGGAGCAGCAAAGATCGACAGGAATGCCAGCCATAGCAGACTGGTCAAATTGCATCCGCGCTGACTGGTGGTGGCTGGAATGCCGGGCAAGGACCAAAAAAGAACTTGAACGAGACACCAGCTCCAGGGAGGGAAGTCGCGGCTGGCGATCTGGATCAAGCCGTCTGCTCATCAGTCCGTGGTGTATCGCGGTGGTTGTGGCATCCCTTGCTCGGCACGCCCTTGTGTCCCCGGGCCGGGCGTCCCTGGATCACGGCATTGGGCCCCAAGCTGGCGCCAGGCCGTGGCTCACGGCAGAGACCGTCGCTGACGAGGTGTTGTGGAAAACGGATCCCCCCCTCGAGGCTGGACGGTGAAATGCACCCCATGGATGCTCGGTGATTTTAGCCTTCTGTCATTGGCTGCGGCTAAATTGCGACGTGCCCTCGAGCTGCAGCCAAGACAGGCCGCGCCGAGCTGCCTGACCACAGGGCCGATAGACGCTGTTAGGCCGCCCCAATGTCAGTGTGCAGCCAGACGCAGACTCCAGCACAACCACGCAGCCCGAAGAAAGCCCGGTCTATCTGTCCTCAACTTGGGCAAGTACCCCATATGCTCGGCAGCCCGCGCCCTCCCCCGGCTGGGAAACAAGCACTGAACAGGCCCGATTGGGACACATGCTCAATGAAACGCGAGCAGTCGTCTGGCGGGTCCTGAGCGTCAGCCCCTGCCTGGCACGCGTGGGTGCGCGATAGCAGGGTACACACGCCCTCCGCAATTACCCCACAGATGCTGAGGTACCCAGCTCGCAGGCCATGGCCCCGCCGTGCCGTCCTCGACTGCTCGCTCATGGTGTGTGCTCCCATTTCGCGAACGGGCGCTAGGTGGCCCGGCTCCAGCGTCTCTCCACTATTACGCCGGCCAAACCGCCGTGGGGCCACCGTGGGCCATCCATCAGTGGGAGTCTGGAGACAGCTTCCATCGCCGCCAACAAACCTTCACCCACGTTTCCCGACCCGGGCCCCATTTCCATCCTCCCGGCGTCCCAGCGCGATTCTGGGGCCGTTCGTGAATTCTCCATTGGTTTCGCGGGCGCTTGGCAGTTTCCGTCGAATTCGGCCCTTGCCGGGCGTGTCCACTCTCGCCTCTTTTCTCTTGTGCTCCAGTCCTCTGTCCATCCATCTCCCTGCCCACAACCCCCACCCTTCCAAAACAGGGCCACCGATCGCAGTTCTCTGTGCCGACCCGGCTTTCCTCCTCTTCCGACATCGTGCGCTCGCCGCCCTCGATCCATCTCAAAGCGCCGCTTCCGCGATCCTCAGCCCTGCGCCTCGACCGGCCCGTCCCGATTGATTTCCCTTGTCGACGACCGTCTCCCCTCGTTCTTTCACCACCCGATCCCAGCAGGCCACCCGCACAACGACTCGCAAACCCAATTACGTCGAACCGCAGCCCGCCGCCGTCGCTCGTTGTCGCCGCGCCCTCAGACCCGGGAGTTCACCCGAGTTATTTCCCTTCGCAACCGCCGGCGAGAGAACGAGTTGCGCGCCGTCTCTCGCGGCTACACTTTGTCCTCCCAACCCCCGTCATCGACCGGCCCAGCTTCCCTCGTCCTGTTCCGGCCGACGCCCTCCCCGAAGACAGATGCTCCCACCATGATCGAGCTGCGACCATCGTCTACTGCGAATAGTTCGACCCAGTCTTTCTCGGCGACTCACTTCCGATAGAGCCGGGCGAGACCCGTTGTGCACACCCGCATGCGCGTTGTCGCCCGTCGGGGTGTCCATTCTGTCCCAGGCTCTACGGCCGCATCGCCGATTCGCAGCCAGCAAACATGGAGCCTCTACACATGACTGAATTCGGGTCCGACCGGTATCTGGAGAAGTTCAATCAGTCGCAGACAAACGCTAGCCCTTCGGTAGCTCCGACAGCCGGGTTCCCTCAATCCCAGTTCATACTACCTCTTCGCGGCTCAGGTGCGTCCGAGGCAGGGGCGGCATCAAACAAGTCCGGTGACCAGAAACGCTCCGAGAAGAGAACCTTTGGCTTTCTCCGGACCAAGTTTCACGTCAAGAGTTCGGCTGCGACGACCCTGAGCAGCACAGAGTATCAGGAGCAACGGCCCTCGTCAACGCACTCGGCAACTGCCCGGAAAAGGTGAGTCTCGAAGCAGTCGGCGATGTCCCAGCCGCCACCTTAGCTAAGCTGACACTTTTTCTTCTTCTTCTTAGCATCCCTTTCGATCAGCTCTTTGTTGCCCTTCCGAATGAATTACAAGTCGAGATCATCGCGTCGCTCCCACTCTCAGACGTGTTGAATCTGCGGCTGGCATCCAGATCCCTCCACGCCCTAGTGTCGTTAAACGAGACGCCCATTACCCGCTACCACCTCGACCACCATGTGCCCGCATACGCCAAGCGCCTTTACCCGGCCCCCGAGGGAGTGCCTCTGAATTTCCATCATCTATGCGGCATCTGGCATCGGCTACACGTCGCCGCGAAGTTGTCTTACCTGATATGCGAATGGGTGTCGAAAGAGATGTTCTGCAGGAATACGGAGGAGAAGAAGAGGGAATTTGCACCCCAAAGGGAACGGATGCGACGGCGCCTGATACCCATGGTTTTCACCGTCTTCCACTTCTTCGAGACATACCGAAAACTGCACCTCAAGTATATCGCCGAGCACGGGTACGGACTGGACAAAACTCCCTACACGGTTAACCCCATCGAGAGCGAAATCCTCAACATGTACGACGACCGAACCCTTTTTCAAGTCCACGAAATCTTCCCTCTGGTCATGGCATCCTTCGGCAGACGCCTTCGGCCGCCTTCTTATGTCGGCCGGGTGGAGCGATCCCTGAGGGGGTATCTCAGGGAGAAACCCCCGGAGGAGGTGCACGTTGCCATCCTCTGTCTTGGCGGCCTGCGGGAGGTGGAGAAGATATGGGAGGTCAAGGGCTACAACGCCCGGCGGGCCGCCGTCGATGCCTGGTATGCTTCTGTCGCCAAGGAAACTGCCGAACCGCCAGAGACAAAAAAGCGCCGGGGGATGCTGGGCCTGAAGCGGAAAAAGTCGTCGCTTGCCTTGGCGAAGACAGCCACAAACGACGCTGCCCTGGCTCCTCGGGGCTCGGATACCACGAGCGTCGCCCAGGGGAAGCAGCCGGAGAGCCTGGTGTTCCGCACAAGTCTGGCAGCCGGCATGCCCATGGGGTCTTTGACCAAGGAGGAGTCCAAGTTGCTCATGCCCGATTTGCCCAGGCTCCGGAAGATATGGTCAGAAACGGCCGAGGCAATGATCTTGGACCGCAAGATTGTCGAGCGGCCAACCGATATCCGACGCAATGCTCAGATATTCACCGACCTAATCAGCGAAAACATCGCCGAGGACGAGGACCAGTGGCTTTATGGCACTACAGCATCCGAGTCGGTACGGCCGAACCTGGACGCCATCGAGGAAGACCCTCTGGAATGTCCCTAATTTATCGTCACATTCGACCTTCTTCCCTTTCCACTGGGCCCTCGATCCGGGGAGCACAGTGCATTCAGCGTATCGCACCTTCTTCACCGTCTGATCTATCGACCGCCATCTTGAGCGAATTGTAGGCTGTCACGAAGCTATGACAGCTGGCCATCAACCGAACCCCCCTTTTTCTTATGTTGAGTGTTGACTTTCCGGAAACAAAAGGCATTTGCAGGCGTTACGGCTTCTTTCTTCTTATTCCAACGTGTGCGGGTATCTCGGGCCAGAGATCAGCATGGCGAGCAGGTGTATTGGGTGCCTCTTCCCTTTCGATTCCTTTTGTCGTATTTTGTCCGGCCACCCAATTGGGGATGCACGCCTTTGTTTTTGGTCGTATTTCATAGCGAATGTATTCGTAGGTCTCAGAAGCCTATGTACTGGGCGGACTTGAGGAATGGCATACCAGGGAGAGTCCAGTCATGATGGCCAGCTAGGGGGGGGTCAACGGGGCAACTAACGAGGAAACAACTTCCTGAGTCGAAGGAGTAGCTGGAGGCCGTGATAGATTAGCATCTAAACCGTCCAGTTCCTTGCACTTGATTTCAGTGCCGTAGCCAAGACTTGGCCACAAGCCCCGTGTCTCGTTCAGGTTGTGATAACGCAACCTCTTGAGCAAGAGAAATTCGCGAAATGTCAACGGTAAAGCATAATACCATTTAACCTCGCTAGCTGCTGGCGGCTTCCTCCTCTACCCGGGCGGTCACATCGCATTCAGGGGTACACAAGATAAGGAAGCGCGTAGAGGAAAAGCAGACGAGTAATGAAGAGCGAATGAAACAGCACATGGAATATCCCGAAACGTATCGTTTAAAACCCGAGCGTGCATACGACCGACCCCCCGTAAACCTTGCATCAAACCCCATCATCCGCCGTTTTCCTTTTCGCCAGCAATTCTCAAAGAGATCTTTTTGATGATTGGATATTGCGAGGAAAGAAGTTCATCCTGCCGCGACCCTTGCTACTTTCATCTCCGCCCAACTCCATAATACCGTTCGCTGCTCCCCAAACCGGAGGCGTCGAATGTGGCGAGACCGGTGGCAGCGAATGCAGGGCCAGCGTTGGAGGATGTTCGCACGCTGGCTGCGCCGAGGCCGTAGTTAGTATTGCTCAACCCCATCGTCCCCTGCTGCGCGGATGTGTCCAGGTGACTGGCGTCAAAAAGGCCCCAGTCAGCGGCTGCGTTCCCCGTGAACGCCTGCACATTCGTCAAGCCCTGCATACTTTGCGAGGTTGGCTGGCTTGTGCTGGCTGAACGTTGCTGCAAGCCAGTGTTGCCTGTACCGAACGGCGGAGAGTGTTGTGGCACGCCGTGTGTACTGGCGGATCGGAACGAGGCGGCATTGGACTGACTTCGTTGGTTATACGAAGCAGTGCTCAAAGCCGTGGCCGAGCTACGATAACTACCATCGGCCGATGCGCCAAACTGTGGCGACTGATGCGTGGTATAGGAAGCAGCGCCCGGCGAAGAAGTAGTCGCTAGCTGGTGTTGATAGCGCTGTTGCGAGGCGAGATTTTGTTGCCCATTCGGATATTGCTGCTGGCTAGCCGTATATGGTGGTTGGTTGGAGCCATACTGCTGTTGCTGCGACGTACTTGCCGAATACTGCTGAGCCGAGGGAGCCTGGCCGCTTTGAGAATGTTGCTGCCCACCTGGGAATGGATGCTGTTGCTGCTGCTGCTGCTGCTGCTGCTGCGGATGCTCCGCCTGCGAGGAGACATAATTTTGGGTTTGTTGTTTTTGTTGCTGGTGCTGCTGGAACTGGGAACTCGAAGCGCGGTATTGATTATAATGACTCTGCGGCGTTCTCGCCTGCTGCTGCGGCGCTGACGGGCTGCTGATCGGCTGCGGTTTGGCTGGCTGTGATTGCAGGTTTGGAGACCGAGTGTGGCCGACAGGATCATTCTGCTGATGCTGCTGTTGTTGGTGCTGGGGTTGCTGCGAGAATTTCCGCTGATGCTGTTGTGGCAAACGGCTTGCCATCAGCTGTGCAGAGTCGGTGGCGCTCTGTGAGGCCAGTGTCTGTGGCTCAATTTCACTCTGTTGGTCGAACTGGGCTTGGAGTTGGGCCTCGAAATTCTCCATTGTCGGCGACTGAACCTCGAAATGCCCTTGATGGGGCGGCTGCACTGACGGCATAGTATGCTCTATAGCAGACGCGGCAACCAGCGCTGGCTCAGGCTCGTGAGCCACGGCCGCCCGGGGAGCTGGGCCTGGCCTAGGGCTTGGGTTCGGCATTGAATCGGAGAGGGGAGCTTCCCCTAAAGCACGAACAGGGGCCCTGTTGGTGGCTTGTGCGGCAGCGTCGTTCCCCTTCCTCGCTGGTGGCCTAGGTTCCTTGCCCTTCCGTTGACGTTTCGGTGGAGGTTCGGGCGCAGCTGCTGGAGGCAGCGGCCGCAGATTACTCGGCAAGGCGGGTGACGCGTGACCGTTCACGTCCGGCAACGAAGCAGAACCATTGCCGCCGTCATTCAGAGGAGTACGGGAAGCATCGGTATTCCCATCACCTTTCCTTTTCCTCTTCTGTCCTGGATTTCTGGACAACTTGGGTTGAGCTGGGCTGGCTGTAGGAGCGGTCGGCAGCGTCAAAGTCTGAGCCTGTGGAGCTTGGATAGTCTGCGGCATCAGATAACCGGCTGCTTGGGCTTGCGCGGTGGGTAGAGAGCTGGTCGCCCCGAGCCCACTGCCCCCATGCGGCTCTGATGCTGGCGAAGCCTGGCTGTTTTGTCCCTGCTCCAGTTGCTTCGGTCCCGGGCCTCTTGCCTTTCCGGCTCGTTTCTTGGTAGGCCCCGGCAGCATCGAGTTCACCGCTGTGAACGATTGTGGTCCCGGTAGGCCTGGCGTGAGTCCGGGTGTATGATTCACTTGGGGTGCCTGAGGCACTGGCGAGGAAATCTCAGGTCCCTGGGGAAGCTGAGTTCCCGCCTGTGATGTCGTCCCGGGAGTCTGCATGGAGTTTCCAGTTAGGTCCTTGGGCCGGTTCTTCGAGCCCTTTGGGCGGCCCCTTTTTCTCGTGCTTGGGGTTCCGACAGTTCCGACAGTTGTCACACCGTTGCCGGTGGGTGCCCCTGGCAATGCTGTCCTAGCCGCACTGTGCGCCTGGTTAGGGGTCGCGGGCCCCATATTCAGATGGGAAGCACCAAGCTGCCGCTGCGGACTTGCGTCCTGTTCGAGGGGCATCACGCTCGCACTAACATCGTCGGCGGCTTCCACGGCGCTATCATCCACGTCGACCCAGCTCTCATCCGCGGCACCAGACAACTGGCCTCGGCCCGTGGATGTGGAGGGCTTATTGGGGCCCTTCTTGACACCCTTGTCTTTCCGTGCCTTGGTGGCTTTGCTGCCTTTCGGCCGGCCTCGCTTGCGCTTCACTGGTTGAGCATTGTCTAGCTGACGGGTGGGGTCCAACGTCTGCTGCCCCGAGTTCCCTCCCAATCTAGGGAATATTTCTGCAATCCAGCCGACGAAGAGACTGCCCGGCCCATTTGCCTCTGCGCTTTCTGGGAAGCCGCCGGTTGCAGGTGGCGGCGCTCCTGGGATGCCGCCGAAGAACGCCAGTGCTTTGCATATCTGATCGACGACAAGAACGGGATGTAAACTCCGTAACAGAGTCAGTAGGCGTGCCTGCTCCGACTTGGTTTCGTCGGGACCTAGGGGCGCGCGTTGTTGGGGCTGGGCCGGTGCGGGTGCAGACGTCGATGTGGGGACGAAGGGCTTAGCCACGGGCTCGTCCGGGAGATGCACGAAACGGCTTCTCCGGAGAGAGACATAGCCGTTCTCAAAGGCACGCTTGGCGGCCAACTCGGTGCTCTCGCTGGTTCGCTTCGCCTCGGCATCGCGATCCGTGGCCTCGGCCCTCCCCGCGACCTCAATTTGCATGACGCCAAAGTTACCCTTGGAGCCGTCGGTCTTCCCCTTGAGTTTGCTGGGTACCGGGTTGCGGACTCGGCCATCGCGAAGGGCCCCGTTCAACGCGTCCTGCGGATTCCCCCCGGAGGAGGGGAGGATGCTGGGGCCGGCAGCGGGGCCTAGGGCGGCCGCTGATGCCGAACTGGTGCTCGATACATGCGCAGGCGCCGCCGCCTGGTCGGATAGGGAAGAAATAGATGGCATCGGTGGCGCCTTGAAGGGAGCCGTGGAGCGGCCTGTTGGAGCGGGAACTGTGTGGCGATGCCGGGATTAGCGATCGGCGACAAAGCCATCGCAAGGGCGAGCACCGCATCACGGCTTACCTGGAGGTGTTGCCATTGGGCCTTCACGCCGCTACTCGAACGGCCACGGACTCGGCGCGTACAAGTAAACTGCGGGATCGCTTGTTGTGGGGTATGAGGCTGTTCGAACGAGCCCGCTGGCGGGGGGGCTGATTGCTGCGTCGCGGCAGGCTTGCGATCAGGGTGCAAACCCCATGTTCGTTAAGCGTTAAAGACTGGAAGTTCAGCGGAGCACTGAAGTGTCGATCGACAGAGAAACTCGAGATGGACGAAAACGGGGAAACGGGTGTCGCGCTCGACTCCACCCGACAAAGCGGCGCGACGCGGCGGAAGGGATGGAGGGATGTCCCACGGGAAGGGTTTCTCGACCGATCGATTGCGGTCAACAACCGGCGCGACGTAGTTGGAATTCAATCGATGTTGAGAATTGTGAAGCCTACGTCCTGTCTAGAGTAACCGATGTGAGGAGGAGGTTGGCCTCGTGCAACAAATCTGCGGCTCACACACACACACGGCGGGGAGGGAGGCGGTGACACAGTCGCGCGCGCTAAATTGGGCCAGCAGCCGGGCTAGGTCGTCGAGAAGAAAACAACCGGCATCTCGGTTTGCAGCTGGGCAGTGTTGGTTATCGCTATGGCATGCTGCTGCCGGAACTAAGGTTCGGGTTATCGCGAGTCGAGATCAACCAGTCCAGCCCGAGGTAGCCACAGGCCGGGGCCAGGTTGGATGTTGGCGCATGTTGGCGCGGGATTGTTAGAGACTTGCGGCGAGGTACTTGTCCCACGGAGCAAGGTCAGGTACGGTACCTCCAAGCAAAGCACGTAATGTAACTTTCGCGGTGACATTCGCGCTCTCTGTACGGTAAATACCGCCGGTATCTGGGTGTAATTACCATAGGCGGAGCTGACTTTCCTTGGTTTGAAGCTCGCCAGCCCCACCTCCACCTGTCGCAGCAACACCAACAGCGCAGCGGACGACCATATCCCCTTGTCATCCATCGCATTCTCACACAACCCATTGTCCCCCGTCGTTTCTCATTCCGGGTCGCCCTGTATATCCTTATTAGCGTTGAAGCTGTCTTCACTTTGCGTTCCGACCGCGAGTGGTCGCCTCCCAACACCGACACAGCCCACCAGCCAGCCGCCCCTCCCAACTGACGGACGGCCTGACTAGAGCTTTACCGATCGCATCACCCCTTCTTACCTTCTCGCCTAACGCCGCACCGGCAAGACGTTGCTTGCTGCATAACGGAGGGCCAAGCTATAATCCTTACCATTCCCGCCGATCGTAAACCGTCCACCTCTTGCGCTCCAGGCACCACAACACCGACGGCTGAAACCTGCTACGTGAACGAACCATGCAGCCGACCCAATACATCCTTGTTTCGCTACCTCTCAGGATCTTTGACGATGATCCCCTGGCGGCGCTGACCGCGACGGTCGGGCGAGACAATGGCGAGACGTTGCCGTTCTCGATACCGTCGTTCAAGATCGGCACCCTCGATGCTCTCGTACAGCACGCAGATGACCTCGCGAAGCTCAACGCCGCATGCGAGGCCGCTGTTGCCAAGGTGGCGGATTCCCTCAAGGGGATCCTCGACGGAGACGAAGATAAGACCACGCAGCAGAAGATGGTCAACGACAGTAGGCCACCTTGTGTTCCCAAGAGCCCGTCGTCCGGTCTCCGAGTATGGCTAACAGCTGCCCGCAGAGCCTACGGATCATTATCTGCGCACTTTCCAATGGAATAAAGTCAGATACCGGGCCGACCGACCGCTGGGGGAGCTGATTGATAATCTGCAAAAGGAATTGCAAAACATTGACAACGATGTCAAAGCCAAGTTCAACCAATACAGCGGGATCAAGACGACACTGGCGGCGTTGCAGAGGAAGCAGACGTAGGCTCGGCGGAGACACCCCGTCCGATGACTCGGGGGCTAGGAGCGCTAATACTATATGCAACAGAGGAAACCTGGCAACCAAATCACTGACGCCCATCGTCAACCCGAGCTTGCTGGTGCAGGACTCGGAGTACCTGGAGACCCATCTCATCGTGGTGCCAACGAACGCGCGCAAGGACTTTGTCCGCAGCTACGAGACCCTCGCCCCCATGGTGGTGCCGCGGTCGTCAATCCAGGTTGCCCAGGACGACGAATTCACGCTATTTGCCGTGACAACCTTCAAGAAGACCAGTGCCGAGTTCCTGCAAAAATGCCGGGAACAGAAGTGGACGCCTCGGCAGTACAAGTATGTTGAAGGGGGCAAGGAAGAAGAGCAGCGCGAGCTTGACCGCGTCGCCCGCGAGGAGAAGAAGGCCTGGGGCGAGGCTCTGAGACTCGGCCGGACAGGCTGGAGCGAAACCGTCATGATCTTGGCCCACGTCATGACACTACGGGTGTTTGTTGAGACGGTCCTGAGATATGGCTTGCCGTTGGAGTTTGTCTGCGCGCTTGTCAAGGTAGAAACCCGCGCCACGTCCACAATCCCGCGTGTCATTCATTATTGCTAACCTTTGGGCAAAGACGACTTCGAAACAAGCAAAGAAGGTAAAGACAGCCCTGGACTCGGCATATTCATACCTCGGCGGGAATGCTTTCGGCAGGGATAAACGAGGGCGAGTCACCAAGGACGACGCATCACTGACGTCCGAGATGGCCGCGGCCGGGTTGGGCGCCGCCGAAGGCAGCGAGTACACAGCATATGTGTACTACGAAATTGACCTCCCATAAGATGCCTGCTTGAGGCATGGAGGTAGCGTATCAGGGCGGGTGATGACAAGACAATGGGAGTGTGTAGCTCGAGAGAATTGGCGTCTAGGTGTTCAATATCCTCCTTTCGCTGCTCAAGGCCGGTTCCCGTCCAACGGCAGCAGAAATCCACTCTTCTCCGCTGCTAACACGCGAGATGTATATAGACCGTACCACTCGGGGCGGAGAACCAAGATAGGCTGGGCCTCATTCCCTCGGTCATCTCGTCTCCTGGGTCTGGTTGATCAGGCCCTTCTCCGCCAGGTACTCTACAATCTTGCGCACGCATTCTTCAACGCTCAGCAGGTCGGTCCGAATCGTGATCTCGGGGGCCTCGGGGGCCTCGTAGGGAGCGGAGATGCCCGTGAAGTCCTTGATCTCGCCCGCCCTTGCCTTTTTGTACAGTCCCTTGGGGTCCCGCTTCTCAGCCTCCTCCAGAGGGACGTCGACAAAAACCTCGATGAAGGGCAGGGGGTCGTCATTCGCCTGGGAGGCACTCGCATGCAAATCTCGCGCGATCTGTCGGTCTGCCCTGTACGGGGAAATGAAAGATGTCAGGGCGATGGTGGAGGCGTCGGCAAAGAGTTTCGCGACCTGTTTGGTGGGTTCAGGACGGGTTAACAGGCAAGGCGTGGAGGAAGGGGGAAGGGGGCAGGGGTGCGGCTACCTCAGCAATACGGCGGATGTTCTCGTTGCGGTCTTTTTCAGAGAATCCCAGGTCCTTGTTCAGTCCAAAGCGCACATTGTCGCCGTCGAGCCGGTAGGCAGCCACGCCGATGTGGAGCAGGTGCTGCTCGAGGGCGGTCGCGACAGTCGACTTGCCCGAGGCTGATAATCCCGTAAACCACACGGTAAAACCGCGCTGGCCGCGCAGCTGGTTCCGCTCGTGGCGTGTGAGCGACGGGTGCCAGGTGATGTTGCTGCGCTACTGTTCAGCGACTTCCTCGAGGGTTGACGTTCCCTGCCACCCTCGGGTTCCCAGGTAGCAGGTCAAAACACCAACAGCACATAGGAAAGGTACTCACGTAGCCATTGTCTATGTTAAGCCTCCGTCAGGCCTTTTGGTTGAGAGATTTTGTTACGTCCGCTGCGTTGGAAGAGGGAGCGATGGCTGTAATCGGCACGCGAAAAGAACGGACTCGACGGTGGAACAAGGAGAGAACCCCACTCACGTCGGCGAATCGATAAGGATGGACGGTCAAGTTGGCTACCTGGGTATTCAAGACGGGCACAAACGGCTTGGAATCGGAGGGTGATAATAACTGTGGACTCGACTTGCCTCCGATCCGGCGCGGGGCACCGGGAAGGCGCCACCGCAGCCCGCAGCGCGGCAGATGGCGTCATTTTAGTAGTACCCTGGGTGCAGAACACCAGTGACCCCACCAAAACCCGCATGTTTACTTGGGGCTTCGAGGACACAGCAACCTGGAAGTCGGATGATTGATCACAAGCCAAGGTAATAATATACATACCGTACTGGGCCTATGAGTATACCTGACATACCCAGGGCCCGTCGGCGATTCCCTCGCTCCCGCTCCCGTGCTACCGGTACTATGCCATGCAGCGCCATGTGCCACGCGCGGCGCCCCAAAATCAAAGCCATCCCATCCGAACACTCGAATCTAGGGTAGTTTCTCCTCTATCATTCATGGCTCACTCGGTACCGGCTCCTTCTACTGCTTCCATTTCTTCCATTGGCGCTAGTGGGCCAAACAATGTGCGCAATCGTCGCGCAAAGAAGGAGAGGCGGGTATAGAAGATGAATCAAGGGTGGCCCATCCTACTAGCCAACCGCAGGCCCCGCGATATAATTACGAGTCTAGCTCACCGGGTAGACCTTCGCCATCAACTGTGGATGCGTCTCGGTCAGCAAAAGCAACCTGGAATCACGATTCGGGCGAGGGTTTGGAACACGTACCGATGCCTGTTTGGGCGAGATGTAGAGGGCGCTGGCCGTCGCCAGAACGGTCGGCTCTTGGCCCTGTTCCGCAGGTAGGGTCTCGATATGGCCCTCGACCCACGCTTTCCTGCCCTCCACCTTGACAGTGGTAGCCCGAAGCACCAGGTACTGGTCAGCCATGGCGGGCGCCTTGTAATTGATCTCCAGCTTTGCCGTCATGCCCACATTGAAGGGCAGGACGGGGAAACAGCATCTCGCCAACCCCTCGTCCAACATGGTGGCCAAGAACCCGCCGTGGATTATCCCCATGTGGCCGCACAGATCTGTCCCGACGTGGGTGATTTGCACGTAGCTCTTTCCATCCCGTTGTGTCCAACTGAATGGCGGAATGGCCATCTTGCCAGGCCCGGCGAGGGTACCGCCCGTCAGGTTGTGCCGGCGCCACGACGGCGGTATCTTCATATGCGGGCGGGACTCTATGAAGTCTGGCTCCGCTCGTAGGGCTGCTGCGAGCGGGTGCGAGTTGATGTAAGCCTCCTTGGCCTTTGCGTCGTCGCCCTGCGGTGTGAACAAGTCGAGCGTGTCGGCATCGCTCGGCGGAGACAGGATTGCGGCTGCCGACTCGTAGGCTGGTGCCGCGGCCATGATGAATCCCAGCGTGGTGAAGAGGAAGATGCGGCCGGCGACGGAAGCTGCTCGGCGATGGAACGCGATCTTCTCGGCTCTCGACGGGGCGGTGCCTGGCTCCGGGGGTGGGCGCAAGCCAGGGAATCAGTCAATTGAACGCGGCACCCAAGCAGACCAGGCTTACCAGCAGCGGTGGTGATGAACTGGGCGTAGGGCAACTGGGCGGAGCGGGCAGGAGTTGCCAGTAGCAGAGCGCAGGGAAGGCGCCGCGCGGCCGAGAATAACCGGGAAGACATGCTCCAGGCCGGACAAGAGGGCGGCCGGAAGTCGGGTACTTATACGGCAGGATGCCGGCCTTCGCGACGTGGACTGCGCGGGCAGCGCCGGCAGCGCAAAAAGCGGATCCACATCCCACCCCTTTCCGGGCGCCTGTCGGCAAGTAAGCCACCGGGCACACGGATGATTAATAAACGGGGTTCACGGCCCACAGACCCCGTTTCCTGGGCCATGCATGTGGGATGGCGACAGCACACCGAATCGCGAAAAGCAGGTGTTGCAACCGGCGAGGAGGCTTGGAAACTCCCGTCGTCTGCTATATAGTTGAACTGCAAGGTACCTAGGTACATGTATGTATGCATATGTATATACCCAGTTCAGAGTTCCCCCGGACGAGAGGCAAGAGGCTACTACTTCGACTGCCGCCGGGGTTGTTGTCATTGGAAATATATCGCCCTGACAGTTACCTGTGGTGTCGACGCTATGTTGAAACTTAAACTCGGATGTAAACGGGTGGATCAACCCGGAACTTTGATGCTGCGCTTTCCAAGCAGCCAATGCGACGGACGACTGCTTTGGGTGATGCAGACCTACCAGTGACCTAACAAGGAAGATATCCCCGCTGGCGCTCGGGAGAATCTGACGCAATCGTACTTGTTAGACGCAATTCCCCTCGTGGACAAACAACGACTCGCAATACCGTTTCCTCGCCCACGCAACCCAAGTATTGGCACACACTCGCAAATCGTCGAATAGCACTTCAGCTTCAATATGGTGAGTTGACGACAGCAGCGATAGCTCACATCACCGCGATGCTAATCAGTCTCCAACCCGGCCTCCAGGCGACAGCAGACACGGTCGAGCTTGGTGACCCGCATGCACCAAAGGAGGAATCCGTCAGGGTCTTCCACCAGATTGAGCATGAGCTGAAGAGGTCTCTTGTGCGCACCCGCCACGAATACAACAGTGAGCTGTGATCTTCGCCTCTGCCTCTGACACCTGTTCGCTCATGCCAGGATCACCCGTCTCTAGAGCATGAACCGGAATATTTTGCTGCCGTCGAGCACCTGAGCGATGCGCAACTGGCCGGTTTTGGGGCCGATGACTTCCAGCAAGTCCGCGTGGCTGTCTCGGCTTACGGGCTACACTTGTTCGGCAAGGTGCGCATTCCGTCCTTGCCTGACGAGGGTCCGGCTTATATCCACTTTCGAGCCTTCACCGGCGGGCCGGACGACCAGGCGACTCTGCATAGCATCCGTAGGCGCCAGCCCCATCTTCCCACCAGTAAAGATAAACTAACAGGCTGGCCTTAGACACCGAGGACAAGGAGGAAGTCGACGGGGGGCACAGCTACCGGGCAATCTTCACAAAGGATGACGCGCTGGATTGGTTTGACACCTAGTACGGGACGCGGAGCCTTGCTCATCAATAGTCTAATATATGCCATGCCATAACAAACCCCACTGCTTGTTGTAGGACTCCAACCAAGTCACTCATACCGTGACATACATGGGACAGCCGTTGTCCTTTCAGCCCGTTGCCTTCTAGTCATCCAGATCATCCTCTGCAGCCAGCATCTCTGCGTAGTCATCAGCTGATGCAAAGGTAGGGAGACTCCTCATCTCCTTCCTGTTGAGCCTGCCCTTGCGGCCCTGCTTGAATGGCTCCTCTGCGGTTTCGACTTCGACGTCATCCTCCGCCTCAGCCTCAGCCTCAGTCTCGCTCGCCCCGGCTTCGTCGCTCTCCTCGGAATCATCAAAGATGCCCTCGAAGCCAGCATCGCCCTCGGAGTCTGACATCTTGTCGTCAGCATCGAGCCCGTCAACTTCCATATCGTTGTCCGAGTAATCGTATTCCTCTAGATCCATGTCGGAATCTTCCTCGGCATCCGCACCCTCGATTTCCGGCTGAGAGTTGACCAGTGCATCCCATATCTCCTCCTCTTCCGCCGCCTCGTCGTCCGACACAACTTGGCCTTCGCCCGCCAGCTTCTTAGCCCGGGATGCCTGACCAGGTTTGCCAACGCGGGCAAAGTATTCGTGGAAGAACACATCTTCGGCTGAGACTTGGTCGGGTTTGAGATTCCAGAACGAGGAAGAGTTGACGATGGGCTGCTGTCTGGCGGTGGCTTTGCTAGACGCCACAACGTGCGACGCACTGCCGGAAGCAAGGATCGGCTGCATGATCGAGCCCCCGCGCTTGGATTCCTCCGCCTTGGGATTGCGATAGACAAACTTGTCGAGGAAGTGCATCAGGGTGTGGCTGGCCAGGTCTGGTCTAGGCAGTGCTTTCTGCCGGGCCAGCAAATTGCCGGCAAACACGCATACCGAAGGGTGGTAGTGAGTGAGAAAAGGTACCTATACTCGGTCAGTCGACAGCTTTCTCGCCCTCGGCCGCAACTATGCACGTACCAATTCCCAGAGGCAGCTCCGGTGCGCGTTGCTGTGTTCGGGATTCCGCTTTCGGCCGTCGTAGGTCGCAACGTGCTGACTGCCCGTTTCAGGCGGACCCCGAGAGGTAGCGTCCGCCTGGGGGTCGTCCTCTCGGACGTCCCGGTAAACTTCGTCCCCATCATCATCGTTGTCTTCAGGTTCATCCAGCAGGGTATGCAGGTCGGGGAAGGTTGCTCGCAACTCAGCCACCATGAACAGGATACCGCACGCAAATGACGGCTGGTGCAAGCTCAGCACCTGGATCAGCCTCTTGACGAACGCCTTGACCCGACGGACATCAACATCGTTCTTCATGGCTCGGAACAAGAGGTTGAGGTACATTGTGTGCTTTGAGGACGTGATGAGCCTCGGGTCCAAAAGCGATTCGTATAAGGTCCGGTAGAACCTGTCGACAGCAAGCTGTTTCGAGGTAGCGAGCTGCTGGATGAGCATCAGCGCCTGCACGCTGGTGTTGAAATTGGACGAATGGGTGATCCTGAACAGCGTGTCGAGGTGCTTCTCTAATGTCGAGTCCTCGGCCGTGGCAAAAGGAATCGCTCGGTTGACACCCGTCAGCAGGGACGAGACGAGCTTCTGTGCAGTTTCCTGCTCATTTCCCGGCGCTGCCGTGCTGGGAGCACCCTTCTTCTTTGGCTTTTTCCGAGAGCGGCCCGTTTTCTTGTCGCCGTCGTGGGCCTCGAACTCGCCCAAGGACCCGGTCTTCAAGAGGGAGAGAAAGATATCAAAGTAGATGCGCAGTAGGGTGTCGGCGACGGCCGGCTCCTTCGTGCTCAGGATTGTTTGGTTCAGAGTGTTGATGGCCGTGTACTTCGTACGCAGGCTCTGCCCGGGCTTCAGCAGCAGCTCCTGTTCCACGGTACCAATGACAATCGCCTTCATCCCCGGATGGATGTTGAGTAGTTGCAGGAGGAGATACGAGGCCCGCGAAGCAATCTTCCGCTCTCGATCGCCGAGCTTGTTCACCACCAGCCGCAGCAAATTAGCCTCTTGCTCCGGCTTGTTCTTGAGCAACCCGAACACAAAGTCGAGGGCTCGCGACCTCGAGTACTCGATCTCATCGGAGCACCAGATCTCAAGCAACTGGATGATGCGGAAGTAGGCACCTTTGACCCAGTCCTCGTACGCCCACATCATCAGATGCGGGCCCGTCAGCTTTCCAGGGAGCTTGTGACCTTCGGTCCAAGGCGGGCCACCTTGTTCGTCCACGGCCCCAAGCAGCGCGGGCTGGGCGTTAAAGGAGTACAGACGGCGGTCGCCAGGAAGCACCGTCCCGTTACCTAGCAGGTCAACGAGGGCCCCCAAAGCGGCGATTGCTTGGCCGCGGCTCCTTTTTCCTGCCAGGGAGATCAGGCTCTCAAAGCCTTTGCGGTTGTGGAGCGGCGACTCCTGGATCGAGAGGGTCAAAGCCGAGACCTTGTCCGACAGCGTACCAGACGACATGATAGTCGACATGAACTTCTGCGATGAGCTGGATGCTCGTTTTGCGAGATAGCTGGAAGAGTCTTCTTCAAGCAACTTCTCCGCGTAGGCCTTGAGGTTCGATATGGAAGCCAGGTGTTGCTTGCTGTTGCCCGGTACCCGCGAAGATAACCCGTCGAGAGAGAGCCCATGCCAATCAGGGCGGGGCTCGAATATCTGGGCCAAGTTAGACGCGGTTCTCGGTTCCAGCGGTCATAAACACCGCGCAAAGCTGCTTACTGACCAACTTCCCGGACTGCTTTCCTTGCCGAGCCTCCTGCGGCTGCGGGGCGGGTTTGTTGCCCTCTTCCTCCGCCTCACTCTCCTCCCCCACGCTGTTGTTGGATGTCTCCTCCACGGGGTCCGACTCTTCGTCCGTCTCTGGGTCCTCGTTTTTGCGGATTTTGCTGAAACCAAGGGTGGATGCGAACTGGGCGAGCTCATCTCTCAATGACTTGTCGGCAATGGGTTCTGACGAAACCTTGGGGCGGGGTGCCTCGCCGCCTTCGTCGCCAGAGTCCACATTGGCGACCAAATCCAAGTCATCCTCGTTCCCTCCGAGCGCCAATATCTCGTCAAGGAGGGTAGACGCTTGCTTGTTTTGCCGCCGGCTGCCGAGATCGCCCTGTGAGTTAGGCTCTGACGGACGGGTCTGGCGTCTCTTCGAGTCGTGCTCATCGTCGTTGTCGCGCTGCCTCTTCCTCTTGGGCGTACGCTCCTTCTCGGAATCGGCGAGGGACTTGTCGATTTTGCTTGTTAGCTGAGCAAGTGCGGTCTCGTCGAAGCTCGGCTTGTCGGCCTTCTTCCTCTCCTTTGCCCGTTTTGCGCCCATTGCAACCGTGGTGGATATATCCGTTCTCAAGGGCCTCTCTGGATCGTGGTAGCGTTCAATTGCTCTCCGGTATTCCACAAGCTGCGTGGAAGAAAGCGCAAGAATTGTCCCGTCCCGCTTGTCCCACGAAAAGTTGAATGTCAAACGACTGGGAAGGGAAAAAAAGTTGCGGGCCCCTGCAAGTATGGAACCTGCAGTGGGGCCCACTTCAAGCTAACCTGAACTCACTCTAGCACCTTCACCGTTCCACAGCCAAAATTCCGGGTCCTCAGCGAGAGAACAACGCCCAACACCGAAGACGCATGATCTGAGGAAGGGCGACCTCAAGGGAAAACTCGCACCTGACAACGGCGCTTTACCAACAGCCCAGGTCGTCATGTTTCACATCTGCTCACCGGCCCGCTAGCAAAAATACGTGATTGAGAGCGCGCATGACTTGGGACCGGCGCACCACCGCCTGAAGCATGATTCCTCCAGCCGTGGCCCGCCTCTCGAGGGTGTGGTTCCCAAGCGGCGGAATCGCCGCCTCCGGGCTCGAGGATGGCCACTCGAAGCTGCTCCGCGCCGGCCTCCTGCGCCAGTCGAACGCCGGCATGTTCCACATGCTCCCGCTGGGGCGCCGAGTACAGGACAAGGTCGAGGGACTGGTCGCCGGCCACATGGAGGAGCTGCTGGGTGAGTCTTCGGCGCTCTGCGCCCAATGATGCACAGCGACACGCCCGGGTTACACGTTTCTGATACCATGGCCGACAGCTGCGTCCAGGGTCTCGTTGTCCTCCATATCGGCTGAATCGCTGTGGGAAAGGAGCGGCCGCTTGGACAAGGTCGCGTCCGAGGTTTGTGTTCGCCGGCCGCCGTTTTATAGCATGTGTTGCTGGCGCTGACCTTGTTTGCTCTCCATAGCTCTTTAGGTTTTCTGACCGCAGGGATGTGGCGTATCTGCTCGCCCCTACGCATGAGGAGGAAATCACGTCGCTGGTGGCCCGGTCGGTTAAGTCATACAAGGAGCTTCCGCTCCGGCTCTACCAGATCACGCGCAAGTACCGGGACGAGTTCCGTCCGCGTCACGGCCTCCTTCGCGGGCGAGAGTTCATCATGAAGGACTTGTACACCTTCGACAACAGCATCGAGTCTGCCCTTGAAACATATGACAAGGTGCGTGCTGTCTACGGCCGGATATTTTCCGACATGCGGCTGCCTGTCTTGTCGGCCAAGGCTAGCTCTGGCGATATGGGAGGCGACCTGAGCCACGAGTATCACCTCCCCACACCCCTTGGCGAGGACCGCGTCGTCAGCTGCACTAGCTGTGACTATGTGGTCAACGAGGAGATAGCCGCCCCGGCCGCGCCCGAAGAGGCTGCCGCCGATAGCCCGTTCGAAATCTGGCGAGGCATCACCAAGGGCCGGGCCAAGCTGGTCAATGTTTGGTACCCCAAGTGGACCCGATCGCTGGGCAGCGGAGAGCTGCGCGAGTACACCTCCCAGGACTTGAACCTGTCCGCGGTGAAGTCCATCGTGCCAGACCTCGACACGGCGGTAGAGGACGCCCTCCCCTTCTGGTCAGCCGCCGTAGCCGCCGAGACAAGGACGGCGACCGAGGTGGTCAATGTCATTGACAGCCGTCTCCCGTCTTCGCTGGCTGACAGCCTGGGTGGCCTTTCCCCGACTCTTTCGAGCTGGCCCGCAGCGCTGAGTCCTCCAGCAACCCCGTTACTCGTCTCCTCTCTTTATGGGATGGGCAACGGCAGCTCGGCGCTGAACTTTTTTCGCATCCGTGCCGGCGACGAGTGTCCTCAATGCTCATCGGGTAGCCTAAAGGTGGAAAGGGCCATGGAGCTCGGCCATACCTTCTTCCTTGGGACAAGGTACTCGGAGCCATTAGGAGCCATGACCACCATGCCCCCTGCTGGGCAACCGTCACCTATGCAGATGGGATGCCATGGTATTGGCATCTCCCGCGTCATGGGGGCGGCGGCCGAACACCTCGCCGACAAGACGGGCTTGAACTGGCCTGTGGCTATAGCGCCGTATTCATGCGTCATCATACCCAGAAAGGACGCGGACGATAGTGACGCCATTCAGGTGTACCACCAGATTAACGGCATCTCAGGACCGGGGAGACGGTTCCTCGATGTTGTTCTCGACGACCGCCAAAGACCTTTGCCGTGGAAGTTGACCGATGCAGACCTCATCGGGTTTCCGGTAATCGTGCTGCTTGGCAGGGAGTGGCGCACGGCTAGGCGGGTTGAGGTGCAGTGCCGCAGGTTGGGGATGAAGCAGGCCGTTGAGATTGCCGACTTGCCGGATGTGATAGGAAAGCTCCATGCGTCGCTCTGACAAACCAGCGGTTGACACTTTTCCAGTGGGGTACTATGGGGCTGAGATGTCTGCATGTATGATTCATCATGTACCATCACGGGGGTGGGCACGGCTTATACTCAAAGGATGTTATTTGCCCGGATTGTAAGATATATTCTCGGCTTCTGCCCAGTGCCAGTCGCCAGTTATTCCTCCGCCTTCCCGTGTGCTGCAACACGACGAACCAGACGAGGGGCCGGCCACTGCCTGAAACAACCTAGTCTACCGACTAAAGACGAGCAGCAATCGATCCCGATGACTGTCTCGATATCCTCGGCCAACAACCGTTCCTCACATCTACACCCAGCTATCTCTCATCTTCCCACTGTCCAATGCCTCTTCGAATCACGCCATCATCGACACCCTAACCGGTGGCCTTGGCCAGCTGGCGGAGACCATTCCGTGGATCGCAGGCCAGATATCGAGGGAGGCCCTCGACGGTGCCAGATCAGGAAGCTTCCGGATCGTCCCGCTCGGCCGCGCGCCTAGTCTGACGATACGGGACCTCCGACACGATGAGTCGGCGCCAGCGATGGATGGCCTCCGGCGAGCAAAGTTTCCCTTCCGCATGCTTGACGAGGCCCTTATAGCGCCTCAGAGAACCCTCCCCGGGGGCATCGCCGGATCGGGGCCGAATCCGACGCCCGTATTCGCAGTGCAGGCCAACTTCATCTCCGGTGGCTTAATACTCACATTCGTGACACAGCACCAAGCGATGGATTTGGCGGGTCAGCGCCAGATAATGTCGCTCCTGTCCAGGGTTTGCCGCGGCGATACACTCGGCGACTCCGAATTCGTCGATGCCAACCCGACTCGCCGCGGTCGTATCCCGTTCTTGGACGATCATGATTTGGACACGCCATGCCCCAACCTATGTTTCCAGGTGCTGAAACCTGCAGCTAACCGGCCGACCATCGACCAAGCTCCTGCCCCGGCTTCATGGGCATATTTTTCGTTCCCCCCCGAATCTTTAGCCGCGATCAAGCTTCTCGCCATGGGCAACGTCAAACTCCCGCAAGGTTTCGTGTCGACGGACGACGCCTTGACAGCCTTCATATGGCAGTCTGTCGGTCGCGTCCGATTGCAGCGCCTGGGACCCGATGCGAAGTCCACCCTCGGCCGTGCCGTCGATGTCCGACGACATCTCGGTATCCCACAGACGTATCCGGGGCTGGTGCAGAATATGGCCTACCAGACTTATCCCTTGGAGGAACTGGTCCACCTCCCAGTCGGAACTGTGGCATCGGAGCTCCGGCGAGCAGTTGAGCCCAGCACTTCCAATCTGGCCTACGCTACTCGCGCGCTCGCGACTATGATCGACAGGGCCGACGACAAGTCAACCGTGTCCTTGACTGCTGGAATAGACCCATCTGCAGACTTCATGGTAAGCTCCTGGACAAACCCGAGCTTTTATACCATGGACTTTGGTCTCGGTCTTGGTAATCCAGAGGCTGTGCGACGGCCGTGCTTTGTCTCTGTTGAGGGCTTGGGCTACTTCATGCCTAGGCCGGTAGGGGGTGAAATTGTAGTCGCAGTTTGCTTGAGGGACCAGGATATGTCAAGACTACAGGAAAACAGGGATTTTTCAAGGTACACTATGTATATCGGATAGACAAGTAGATATTAAAGACTTCTCTATAGTCTATATCTATATAGGCTATATAAATATTCTAGAAATCTAGAAGACTTTTATAGTCAAGGTCTTCTTCCTTAATACTATTAAGTTATATCTTAGACTAACTTAGGCTTAAAATAAGCTTAATACTATTAATAAAGCTAAAGGTATTAGTTAACCTATTCTAGAGCTTATAAGATATCTATATTACTAATCTTAAGTAGGACTTACTATATAGTAAGCTCGAAAGGGCTAAGTAGAAGATCTATTTATTAGATTCTAGAGATACTAGTACTTTAGCTAGTAATACAAAGTTAGATCAAACTTTCTTTTTTAGTTCGATTATTACTATTATAATTAACTCTATAGTATTTATGTCGCGGTATTCAGTGTTTGGGGTGTTGGCAGGGCAACCTGCCCCGGATTGCAACTGGCTGTTCCGAGCGCCCAAGCTCGGACCAGGGACTTGGCGCTATATCCTGTATTTTAGACACGTAGATCCAAGTATCCTTTTCCTTTGTACAACAACTTCTTCAATTCAACTATATCTGTTTATATACTTCAAACCGCCTATTCAATAAGTCCCTGTCCGCTATAATAGTTATAAGCCCGGCGCTCTAACCCTTCGTATATAACTATATATAGCGGCAGCTTAGTGTGACAAACCCGGTCAGACCTGACTCTGAAAGGGTTCAGCAGAGGTATCAAGACTGGTTCGGTCCAAGAGGTTCGGTGAAGCCAAAGAGTTCACAATAAGGTGTTCCTTACAATGAGTACAAAATACAAAGGTTACTATAAACACTGTGATATATTGCTTACTGAAGGACTCCCAGAGCCCTTTAGAATAAGTGACTATATACTATATAGATACTGTAGACACCGGTGGTCGCTGGCGACCCTAGGCGTCTATAGTCGACGATAGACGCCAGCGTCTATAGGCGACTATCCTATAGCCTTGCGATAGCGCTATATATTCATTGGCTCTGACTATGCTATATAGGTCCTACCTGGCTACAATATATAGTTGGTTTGTAATACAATGCCCCTCCTAATGTCTTTCGTCCTGAAAGATCGAGGTCGCCGTTTCAAATAGCGCTAACTCCCTAGCTCCCCTATTTCTCCCGTAAACGCTTCCCCTCCGTCCGCTACTACTTCTGTTATAGCTGATACGCCTAGTAGACCCCGCTAAAACTATACGATCGAGCACTGTACTGCTACTGCTGCTATCGACTGCAACGGTCAGGAGGTCGATATACCCTACGAACGTTGTTGGAACGTAAAGCCCTAGAGGCATTATATAATAGTACCTAGCTCGTACAAGTGCTTAGGTTATATTCGTTTAGGTAAGAAGTATAGTAGTCCGAATATTATAAGCGTTTATAGGTTCTACTTACCTTCTTTATAGGCTTCTAGTTAACCTTCGGTAGTAATAGCGAATATATCGGCCTACGATAAAGTAGATAAGGAAATTATAGATATTGAGCGATAGCTATCCGAGGTATTAAGCTATCTCTTATATCTTTGTTATTAGCGTAAGATATTAGGTAATACTAGTTCTAAGCTACTGAACTATAGTTTAGATAGTTTAGAGGAGGCCGAGTCTAATTCTCCTATACCGATATCAGGGGAATAGTCCTTAGTTAGCTAGGTATAGTCCTTAGGTACCTTTAGCGTTATTAACTAGGAGGCTACTAGTATAGTTCCCTATAGTAGTCTTGACTAGTTGACTACCCCTAAGGCTACTTAAAGGTATACTCCCCTGCCTCTTCCTTTATAAATGAAATAGTTGTATAGCGTAGTGGTCAGCGTATATACCTCCTATCTACTCGATCTCAGGGCTTTAGTTCCCCTAGGTTGAGCGAGACTAGTATAAGGTTATAGGTTCGAGTCCTATTATAACCTTATTTCTAGGTAGATCTAACTCTTATAGCCTGGTCTATCTAGGAATATTTTACTATTCCTTCTCGTAGATACTAACTCGTTGTCTTTTAGTACTTCCTAGGGCAGCCCTTCTAGTACGTTTGCTTCGCCCTTAGCGCCTCCTTTAGTCGATCTAGGTTCTATCGGTAGAAGTTTGTAACCTTCTTAGAGTAGTAAAGATTTATAGCTAGTTCCTATAAGTTTTCTACCGAGTCGAAATCCAACTATTTGATCAGATACTCTAGTCGTTGTTCGTTAATATATAAATCGAGGATCTCCTTAACGTCCTATTCTTCTTCCTTGTCCTAGGCTTCGACATTAGTTGTAAGTCTAGCGTTCTTGAGTACTAGCTCGAGGAGTATAATATAAAAAACGTTGGTCCTGACTCTTATCGTTGTTAGTAGCGCGATCCGGTAGTTATTCTCCGAGATCTACTCTTCGATTTTAAATAGTCCGATCTTCCTGAAGTCGAGCTTCCTACTTAGTCGGTTTGTTCGAAGATTCTATATATTGAGGTAGACCTTGTCTCCCTCTCTAGGCAAGGACCCTCGAGCCTATATTTATTATAGTACTCTTTTATCCTACTTCTAACGAATTCGAGTTTATCCCTAAGCATTGTATAGAGTATATATATTTAGTCGACCTTAACTTCCGCCCTAGGTACTACTACTGCTAGTCCCTAGTATAAGTCTACCTAGTATCTAAAGTTCGCGAAGAATAGTATAACTTTTATAGTCTCTATAGGTAATATATTATATACGAGCTACGTTATAGGTAGAAGTATAACCTAATTGTCTTACTAAAAATTGATATGAAGTTAGAGGTATTGTTCTACAATCTAGTTAAATCGTTTTATCTATCTATCTATCTAAGGATAATAAGCTATTAAGAACTTGCTTTTAGCCCCTAGGCGCTTTATAAGTACCTATTAGAACTTCGATACGAACTTAGTATCTTTATCTATAATCTATTCTTCAGGCTATATATAGACTAATATAATATATTAATAGATTATATCTATAAGTTACTCTACTAACTATAATTCCTTGTACGGGAAGAAGTAGCTCTACTTAGTAAGTCGATCAACTACAGTAAGGATACTATTATAAGTTATTCCTATTATCGTATCTTTTGATACTAGTAGCTTGGTAATAAAGTCTATTGTTATCGAGCTCTATAGTTGTACTATAACCTATAGTAGTTGAAAGAGTCTATAGGGCTTATACCTTTCTAGCTTGCTCTATCTATATATTATTATTATTATTCCTACACCGCTATGCCCGAGGGCTTGCCGGACCTTCTA
>MU854319.1:0-43166 GCA_033296685.1 Parachaetomium inaequale
ATCCGATCTTAAGATTCTTCTCGATATAGTTCTTCAACTCCTTATCCTAGAGCTCATTAGTATAATATACCTTAAAGAACTTCAACTAGGCGCCTTCCTTGAGTTTAATCTTATGATCCTAAGGTCTATAGTCTAGCAACCCTTCTATATATTTTGCTTCGAATACCGGGTGTCCCTAGTACTCTATTGGGATCCACCCTATTTCATCGTTCTTCGCTATACCTTCGTAGTATATGAATTTGCCGCTAGCCGTAACTTTGGCTATATTAGCCTACTATACCTACTCTTAGAACTGAGTATTACTATAGTTATCGACTGAGATAATAGCTACCTCTTTAACGGCCTATTTTATCTTACTAAGTCGTTCGTTCGATCCTTTGTAACTACCGCCTCTTTTTATATCTAGGGGTTGCTATACCTTCTCGCTTAGCACTTTAGTATCTTCTAGTACCCCTAGCGTTCCCTATGCCGTTAGCCCCTTAGGCACTTTGGTACCTTAGGCACTTTTAATACCTTTAGTACTTTTAGTACCTTATGCCTCCTCGCCTATCGCTTACGGTAGATCTTTGAAGTATATATATCTAGTGCCGCTTACTTGTAATCCTATATCTATACCTCCTATTATATTAGTTAGATATAGTCCTAGTTCCAGTCGGGGCTATAGGTAGCTACCTCTCTTCTAACTAATATCTAGATCGTAGTCCTTATACTAGGGGAATCCCAAGATTATATCCTTATCGGTCCCTATATCTATAATATTGAAAATAACTTTTATAGTCTTTTCTTTAACTATAATATCGAATAGCTCGGTTCTCGTCGAGCCTACTATATTTCGAATAGTCCTTTGACTATATATATAATGTTTCTTATCCTCTATAAAACCTAGAGTTAGTTGATAAATCTTAGCGAGATAAGGTTGAGTTCTAACCCTCTATCTATTAAAGCTAATACCTAGTATTGCTTCTAGTATACTAGGATCCAAAGTCTTCTATCGATTCTAGTGCCTAATATAATAGCGACTTCTACTTCGCTTGCTAGGAGATCGTTATAATCCTTCTATTTCGCCTAGTTCTTCCTATACTAGTAGGACTATCGTCGTAATAAGGGTATTAGAGATTATTAGGCCCCCTAGAGGGCCTAGAGTCGTTTCCCAAGTATTATCGAGTACTATAGACTATGTCATTCAGTTGTCGGTAGTCTACCTACTCCTATAGGAGGTTGCGAAAGGCATCCCCTTCTATTCCCTGACTTAAGTCTCCGATTGTCCTCAACTCCCGAAGCTATTCCTAGCTTTCCCTGTCCTAGGTAGGGTCCGAGTTATATCTCTTCCTCTAGGATGTCAAGTCCTATAAATAGCACTCCCTTATTTCTACCTTTTTATACTAGTACTCTTTACTCTTAGCCTAAAGATACTAGATATAATCTACGCTATTATAGTAGCTAATATTACTGTCCTATAAATATATATATAGGGATAGCTATACTTGTTATAGTTGTATATAGACCTTACTATCCTTTAAGTACTCGAAGTACTAGAGTAGGTTAGATACCCCCTATCCCTGATCGAATATCTATCTAATTGGTCTAGGTAGTCCATTGGGTATAGTCTTATAGATAGGCTAATGGTTATAGTTATACTTCTCCTTAAAGTAGTATTTACAAGCTTATATAATATATTAGAACTATAGCACCTATATATAGTCTGCTTGCTCAGGATATAGTCGCTATGATTTCGACTTATCGGCCTATCGGAACTTCCCTTTATAATCGAGTTCCCTTATACTACTATTGCTCTTCCTAAGGCTAATATAAGCCCTTGTTCTCTAGAACTCCTCCTAGCTCTAGGGTTTAGTGTTCTTGAGATACTACTATCTAGCCTAGTCGTAGTATTCCTACTCAGGGTTCTAGACCTCTATAGGATAGTAGTCTTCGACGTTTATATTATAGGGTTCGCTCTATCTAATATCCCTATAGTCGAGTATATCGTTGACCTAGAAGATTTCCCTTTAGAGGGCGTCCACTTATTAGATCGCCTTACTAAGTCTCCCTTCAACGATCTTCCCCTTAGTAACTAACTTAAAGATCTTACTCTATAGTTGGTTATTCTACTCCCTAAGCTCCTAGACTTGCTACTAGAGGTAGGCTATATCGGGTAGGTCCCTTACGTCAGTAGTCCTCTATTATCCGTTATTATCTTAGACTAGGCGTAGTCCCTATATAGCTACGATTTATTCGATATACTAGTAAGCCCCTAGCACTATCGATATTAGCTCTAGCTAACTCTCTTCGTTCCTACTTATACTATCGCTATCGCTTCTAACTACCTACTTGCTTCTATAAGATATATACTTATCGGCCAACTATAGATACTAGTTAAATACGTTTTCGATAATACTAAGCTAGGCAGTAGTTGTAATCTCGTGCCGTACGAACTCCTTGAGTTTATAGGCCTCTTACAGGCTTATATCAGAGACGCTCTTTATATTAGAAGCTATACTTTCGCTATCGGATAGACTATTCTAGTCCTAGCATACAAGCTCCCAATCAATACTTTCTTCAACGTCCTCTAAATCATATTCCCTATTTATAGCTAAAATCTCAACTGTATAAATATCCTTAGTAATAGCAGCTGCCTTAGTATACCTTAGGACTAGCTTCTAGCTATTCTTCCTTAAGCTTTTATAGTCCTGCTTAAAGTATCTCTTTTTACTATAGTTGAAGCAAGTGACATTAGACCTATCCTTCTTGACTAGTCTAGTATATTAGTTAGTATCTATATCTATAGTACCTAGATAGATACTATACCCTATACTATAGTAGATATACTTCTTCTTATCGTTAGGCTTATAGGCCTTACTTCCTTGATAGTTATAAGCAAAGCCTTACTTGCCCTAATGTTCTTAGTGCCTTTCGAACTACTAATTGTCAATAGCGATTACATTGCCTATATACTTATCAAGAGTTCGCTTATCCTAATCGGTTTTAATAAGCTCGTCCTTAATATCCTCCTTAAGCCTATCGTAGAACCTATATTTAAGAGTATTAAGTCCTTAATAGACCTGAAAAGCTAGCTATCTAAAATACAAGGTATAGTCAACTACCGACTTAAGCTACTTCAGGCTATTAAGGGCGGTCTTAGCCTTAGCCCTCTTATTATAGATACTGAAGACCTTAGCGATTTCGGCCTCGAAGTTAGAGAATATATTGAAGACGTATATAGTTTCGAGCTACCGCTTATCTCAGGCCTTCTTCAAGTAGTTATCCTAGGTATTCTCGAACTACTCTAGGGCCTTGCCTCTTAGGTATACTCTAGCGAATAGAACTTTAGTAGACTCTATACCGAAGTCTTTATACTATAGCTTGAACTATATTCATAGCTATATAAGGAATCTAGGTAGTTCCTCGGCCCGGGTTCCGTCGAACGTAGGAGGCGGTTCTAACTTGACGTTAGGGAGCTTCGGCTCTCCTATTGGCGTCGTACCTCCGCCGCCGGTCTCAACCACAGCAAGTCGCTCTTCTATACTATTGAATACCGCTAGGACCTTGTCTATATAGGCTATACCCTTAGTATTGGCGAACAGGTTATTTACTATACTATTAAGGGTAAGAACAGCCTACTTGAGGTACTTAGTATCGTCGTCGTTATCCGAGTCGATCTCGATAATAGGGTCGCTTATATATAGAATATCCTAGGCGTCGGAAGCCGATATAGCAAGTACTTCTATTCTAAACCGTAATAGAAACAAAGGGAATAAGCAATGTATAACAAACCTAGTTAGACCTAGCTCTAAAAGGGTTCAATAGAGGTATCAAAACTAGTTCAGTCCAATAGGTTCAGTGAAGCTAAAGGGTTTACAACAAGGTGTTCCTCACAATATGTATAGAATATAAAGGTTACTATAAATACTATAATATATTGCTTACTAAAGGACTCCTAGAGCTCTCCAGCCCTATAATTATATACTACTAGCTATATATCCTGATCGCAGTGATCGTAGACCGATCCTTGCGATCCGGCTTTGTATACTCGCAGTGATCGCAACGCGATCACTCTACCTAGCTAACGCTCGCTGTGATCGCAACTCGATCCTTACGATCACCCCCTGACTAGCTAGCTAAGCGATTGGCCCAGGCTGTGCCCCGCACGCCTGCCTCGGGTCACCGCATGTGGCCATATTCGTAACACTAAGCAAGTACCGGAGAGCCAAAAGAACATATATACAGCTTGGAGGATCACTTATAGTATAAGATACAAAGGATCAACTAGGCCAGAAGGCCATGGTTAAGAAGGTAGTACAAGGAAAGGAGCAGGATAGTAGTAGTACAGCGGGGGGTTGTACGAGGGTTCGGTGCTGTGGTGTATACGGCAAGCCTGGCCATAATGCACGTACGTGCCAGGAGGCTACAGAATCATCTGATTCAGCTGCTTCTGATATAATTATAGTTAGTTCCTAGTGTTGTTGTATTGTAATTGAGGATAGTTGTTATAGGGTAGTGGAGACTATACGACTCGCTTATATATACGACTCGCTTATCATGTACGTTAGCTGAACTAACAAAGGTGATTCGAGAGATCCTCAAGCTCGTACGTACAAGAGGCAGTTGGTATTCGTAGATTCATATTGATACTGACCGCGTTTAGTATGACGGCTATGACGAGCCAGCCATCTCCAAGTCGGAGAAAAAGAGAAGCGCTACGTCAGGAGTTGGAGCGTTGGCGCTCCTCTCTTCCGAACTACCTGAATATCGACGACCCTGTTGGCGACGCTTCCGAGGATGACCAGTCAGCGTCCTTGTACCATTGGAAAGCAAGACAGCAGAGCAGTCTCCGTATCCGTAAGTGACCTAAATACCTGATATGCACGCACAATGCGTCCCCGCTTGCTCACTCTCAGCAAGATTACAACCTCGCCATCATCATTCTGTTGCGGAGTTCCCTATCCAGGACAGATTCCGGGCATGACACAGCCGAGGAGCAACCACTGACTTCCCTCCATCGCACAAAGTGTCTTGACGCTGCTCGGAATATGATCCGCCATATCCATCGATTGCTCGAAATGGCGCCTGGCTTGCGGCGGTGGAGCTACTACTGTTTTTACTGCCTCCAAGCGACGCTCGTTCTCTTGTCAAAGGTTGCAGACGACTACTCCCGTTCCCGCCATCAGCGCCGGCAGAGGAGTGCCAACGACGGGCCTGCTCCCGACGATGCAACCATGACCGAAGGAGACAACAGGCTCTGCAGAATGGCGGTCGATATATTTGAGAAGATCAAGTTGAAGGCCTCCCAGCGCTGCGCCGACGTTGTACGCCAGTTCCTTGCAAAACTGGCAAAGCCCAGGCGAGAGCGGCCTGAGAGGTACCAAGATGCAAACGGACCAGAACCTTCCTACGCCAATGGCGGCAACTTGGCACAGCAACCCGCTACACTATCTCCAACATACATGGCATGCGCGAGCAACGTAGCTGAGAGGGTTTGCGAACTGCCGCAGACGATAACAGACGCGGCTCGAGGAGGACCGAGCCAAGAAGGTCCAGGAAGCCTCAACGCTGTCAATGGCAGCAGCACTTCCTCCCCTCCTACGTCCCTGAACGGGCTCCAGGCCGAACTCTACGGCGCTATTTATGGGCAACGATCCCAATGAAGGCCTCTGTTCTGGCTACAACCCATATTTGTACAGTGCAGAGGGGCTTGGGAACGGTGCTATGGGAATCGGGACTGTAGTTGGCGCAGACGAGAGCGACTTGCAGCGCAACACCATGGACGTGTACGACGGCGGTCCCTATCCAGCGTGGTTGTAATTATTACTGCCGGACGAAGACTGGGGCAACATTGGAGTGTATGAACAGGCTAGCTGCGCACATATAGTGTTTTGGAATTTGCGCCCTTGAAGTTGGCAGGAAAAACTACAGGCCATAACTGCGCTTGACAACAGGAACCACCACCTTCCCACCGAGCACGATCTTGTTCGTACCAGACAAGAGATCATCCGACCCGTCCGGACCGACATGGCGCATGGGAGGAATGATCTCTTCCTCGTCGCCGGCACGCAGCGCAACGGCAAGCCTGTGGCCCGGCTCGACGATGATGGAGGTGGGCGGGATCGGGATCTTGACGTCGTAGTACTTGTTCCTCTCCACCGCTTCGCGCTTCATCTGATCCAAGACTGGCCTGTCAGGCGTCGACTTACTGGACAGCGCGCGATGAGACAGACGGAACCAGCTCCGGACCAGGGACACGGCGGGCTCGTCGTGGTTGCCGCGGAAAACGAGCTTGTTGCCGTCCGGGTCAATGACGTAGAAATAAACGAAGAGATCCATGTCCTTGGCGTCCGTGGACACGGTCAGTTCCAGGTACGGGTAGCCGAGGATCTCCAAGTTCTCCTTCATGGGGGCCGTCTGGAAAAGGCTCCTGCCCGTCAAGCCAGCATAAGAGATGGCGTCGTCGTTTGAGGAAGCCTCGTACGGCTGGAACGAGACGGTCTCGTTTGGGGCCAAGAAGAGCGGCGTGCAGGTGGCGTCCTTGGGAGGCCATGAGTTCTCGGCGCGGTAGAAATTGTGTGTGCCTCGGCGGATGAGCAGGTCGATTCGAGGAGCGTCTTGCAGCCCGTTGTCTGTCTTCCCCTTGACGAAGTGGTCCAGGAACACGACCTGTCTCTCGATCTGCGCAGGCTCATAGTAAGCGCCGAGGTGGTTTCCGGTGTGCATCTCGAGAAACTTCCATTCCGAGGACGCTTTTTCGAATGAGGTTGGGTTGCCTGGAAGGTGCACTTCCGAGTCCATCCAGTTGCCTGCGGTGAGGATGGGGACGTTGATCTTGGACAGGTCCCGGATCCGGTCAAACACAGGCCAAGGACCCTCTCTACGCCATATCCAGTTCTGGGCGAGGGCCTCATAGTCGAAACGCTGCTTGGCTAGCTGCTCCTCGCTGAGACCTTCGACCCTTCCGTACTGTTGAGGGACGATGATGTTGTTGAACCAATGCTTCTGGAACCCAGCATGCCACAGGCCACCTTGGCGGCACACGTCTCCGTACATGTCCGTCAGAGCCTCGTACGGGACGATGGCCGCAAGATGAGGTGGTTGATGCATCGCGGCCCAGTAGCAGCTCATTCCGAAGTAGCTGATACCGCACATGGCAAATTTGCCGGTTGACCAATCCTGAGTGCCGGCCCATTCAACGACATCATAGGCGTCTGGGTCGTCATTAGGTTAACGGACTGCACGCTAGATACAGAAACATGTGGGCGCACCATTGCCTTCAGAGTCGTCGTCGATGAGCTCCGTCCGGCCAATACCGAAAGGATCGAGGACGCCGGGACTGCCACCAGATCCTCGAACGTCGCATCTGACGACCGCGTATCCATGCTCCTTGCACTAAAAGGCAGCAAGCAGTGTTAGTTATGGGACAAGATCATCCTGTATGCGGAATAGTAGCTCACCCAGAGAACCGGGTCCGGAGTTTCAAAGCATGCATCCGGTCCAAGTGGCTCAATGTCCTTGGCCATGTTCGAATACATATCGGTGTGAGGCAGACCGAACTCGGAAAAGTGAATGTCCTTTCCATAAGGGCCCAAGGTGAGAAGAACGGGAAACTTCTCGGGCTGGTCTCGCAGAGGTAGGTAGACGTTGCAGCAGATCTCAGAGCCCTCTCTGGTAGGAATGTACACGTCCTTGATGCGCTTGTAACCATCCCGGATAGTCTCCTCTGTCTTGCGACGAGGGGCAGTTTCGAAGTCCCCTGGGTGCGGGAAAGACATGATGAGTGTGATTGTGTGAGTCGAGTTCGATGGGCAAAGAGGTTAGCAGTAAATGGAAGTGCAGATCAAAGCAACTCGGTCAAAGGGCGACATATAAATATTAATACCGTCACCAGGTGACGAGGCCAAGTGGCCCACGGCTTCTCCCACCATCGCCAGTCCGGTACGTGGCTGGCCCGTCCCCTCAGCGGAAGCTCCGCGATGGTCCAGATCCTAAAACCACTTTCGGTGAGATCGGGACGCGGAACGTCCGCGGCTACTCCACTAAGGCCGCCACTGCCGAAGCACTTGTCACCTCGACCCTGCCCGACATATCCCGGGTTATCCTCCCCACCTCCAGTAGATTCTAGTTCAGACTGTTCAGCAAGAGTCAAGAGATACGTGCTTTATTTACCTTCCTAACCAGCCACCTTAATCCGCGCCGTCTCCCTTAATCGGGCATCCACGACGTTCCCCTATTATCACCATGTCATCTCAACAACCTGGTCTCCTCAAGCAAATTGCCTGTCTACGCCGGAAGCCCAACCTGACGCGCAAGGAATTCTTCGACTATCACTTTCGCATCCATGGCGCCCTTGCGGATAGTCCGGAAAACCCCGACCACAAGCCCCAGTAAGCCTTCAACTAATCATGTACACTGCTGTTCGTCGCTGTTCTTCTGCCATGACTGACCTCTCTGCCCACCGGCTGCAGCAAGTACGTGCAAACGCACTTCTTCGATGCAGCCTTCGGGGAGCGGCCGGGCGGCGTGGCAGGCACCGGAAACCACACCTGGGTCGGCCGTGACGACATGACGGAGCTCTACTTCAGAGACTGGGACCACCTCAAGGTCTGTTTCGGCTCCGAGCACGTTCGAAACACCGTCGGGCCCGACGGCCCAAACTTCAATGACCTAGAGACTGCTATCCCACTGCTCGCGGTGGAGAAGCCACTGCGATTCGGCGTCCAGCCCTCGTCGTTCTCTGGGCCACAAGAAGGTAGCAGAACCGTCGCGGTGCTGTTCATCGCAGTCAAGTCCCAAGAATCCGAAGAGCAGCTCGAGCACGTCTTCTCGCCAGCCTTGATCCGAGCCCTAGAAGCCCACGCGTCAGAAGAAGTCTGGGGCCTTCTCGCAAACGTTGGCATCCCATCCACCGAATTCGACATCCGCGCCTATTTTGGTGGAAGAGGCATGCCTGAGTACCCAGTCACGTATAAGGTCCACATGAAGAATAGCAAATCCGTGGTTGCAGTTCGGAACGCACAGAAGGCTTTCATGGAGAGCTTGGGGGATCGAATCGATGCCAGCAACACCTTTATCGCTTTTGGGCAAGAAGGCCTCGTCATGGACGTCGGGAATGGCATCAGGGTACGAAGAGCAAGCTCTCTTAGAATCAATTTTGTGTTAATTCAGAGTCTCAGCTTGATGAAAACCGACAGCCTCAGCTTCCGGAATGATCGCTGGCAGCCGGGTGGACGCTTGAACCCGCTGTGCTATTAATCGTGGCGACTTCCTCGCGTCCCTTGTTTTGTGATGGAGGCAGGAGTTCGACGTTGTATCATAGGCCGCTAATTTCTTATATTGTGTGCCGTTTCCCACCCCCCTAAGGAGACCCCTGAACCTAACAGTACCTTCTCACCACGTCCAACAACCCGCTCCCAGAACCGCCCTCATCTCAGGCGCAAACCCCCTCCCTCCGCTGGCCTTTTTCGCTTCCTTGTCCTTACTACTCGGAAACGGCACTTTCAACACTGCCTGAATCGTCTCCATCCCCAGGATACACCCAAACCCGTTCAACCACCCCGCCACTCCCCCCCTCACGATCCAGCTTCGCATCCCTTTCCGCCATCCCCCTAATCTTATCAACCGTCTCAGCAACCTCCCTATCAAACACCTCCCGCCCCTGGTGTCCCGGCGTGGCCATGTACCCGAAGAACCGCGTCATGCCATCGCGCCCCCTTGTTGATCCTAGCAGCTCGCGGCAGTACTGCAGCAGCCGCGCCTGGTGCACATACTGCCGCGCGCGCGCGTCGTCCTGATGGTCCTCCAAGAGGGCGTAGTAGGCTTCGAGAAGCAGGCCGTCCGACTCTGACGGCTGCTGGAGGATTTCGGGGTGGGAGAGGAGGTACTCGTGGCTTGCGCGGTAGTCGGATGGGTTGATCTGGGCGAAGGTCTTTGCTGCTGGTGAGGCGCGGATCTGATCTTCGCTGCCTTTGGGGTTGGAGGGCGTCTCGTTGGAGTTCAGACTCTCAGGTTTGCGGCCCGAGTTCAGGAGCTCGATGTCTGTCTTCGCCTCTGAACTATCGCTGGGTTTTGTCTTGGCCTTGTTGACGTGTGAGCTGTCAAATCCGACATGGTAGTTCTCGCTTGTGATCTTCCTGGAGTCTTGCTGGTCAAGCTCATTGAGTTTGTTGGTTAACTCTGCCTGCCGGTCCTGGATCGTTCGAAGTTGTTCACCGAGCTGCTCGACAAAGGCTTCGTGGCGCTCATCCTGTTCCACACGGCTCTCATCTAGCCTCTTGTTCACCTCGTCCAACACTACCATCATCATCTTTGAGTAGCTAGGCAGGGGAGGCAAGTCCTCGCCGGCCAGCCCCTCCGGCCGCGGCGGCGGAATATCCTCCCCGGGGTTGCCCAGCGACATTTCCATGACGGCCCGGAAGGCAACATCGGCAGGGCCGACATGGATGGAAGTGCTCTGCTGCAACTGGGAATTGACGGCAGAAAGCAGACCGGAGAGGCGTTGGAGGAGCGCCTCGTTGATAACACGCTCGTGCTTGTACAGCTCAGCCTGGAGCTTTCGCTGCTGCCGCTCCATGTGGATCTGGCTCTGCTTCGCCCTGATGAAGGACCGCTTGTCAACATTGGGGTGCACCTCGATGTCGGAGTCGTCGCTGAGCTCAAGGGCGTCCTGCGGGGCTTGGAGTTTAGCACACTGTATGTAGCCTTCAAGTTTTCGCTAGTGGTAAAGAAACAGGAAGTTTACCCATTTTCTGTAGTCGACCATCTTGAAAGAAGTGGTTGGAGTGGGTATGAATCAGGGGCTGTGCGGTAGAGCTTGGAAGACTTGAGCTGGACGCTGAAGTAGTGAGGGGGACGAAGTGAACACCGCGACGGCGAAGCTACACAATACCTAAAGTAGGTGCTTCATGCAGTTGGTTGTGGGTGACTTGTCTCATTGGATGGCGCAAGATCTCGGCGCCGACATTTGTTCTGTTTGGTTGCCTTCAGGCTCATCGTTTCGACATTGGATGAAGATAGCCCGGCAGCAAATGCATCAAGCGTTGGCGCAAACAACTAACAGTCTGCAAGCTCTCTTGATCATTCAAGCGACGAAAGGAGGCGCATGGTCAACCCACAGACTACCTATCTCTCGGCCTGGCGGATCATCGAGACAAGCCGTAGGCTTGATTGATGCCATGAGCCGGGCAGTCTCGAAGATTAGGTGTCAATTTTCAGTCAGCAAGACTGTGAGTTAGTATGAGTTCAGTTGTGAAGCATACTAGACTCCACACCTCATGCTCAAGCTGGGAGAAATTCAATGCACGGTGTGCATATCCTTGACGGTAGTAAGCGAGTGCTTCCCAGAACACGGGGTAAGAGACTACTTAGTAGATCCCATGTTGGGCCTCTGGGTTGAGCTTGTCAACGCGAGCGGCTAGGTTTGCGAGCAATAACAGGCGAATGACCATGACAAAAACCCGTGACCGCCGCGTGTCAGGGCAGTGAAGGTGAGACAGGGGCAGCGGCTAAAGCGAGCGCTAGCCTAAGATGGCTGAAGCGATGAGTGTTTCGTGATGTCATGTTTCCAAGTATTTATGTAGTAAATATAGTATCCAAAAGTTTTCAGGCATTACCACACGAATCATGGGTCAGCATGACTCGGGCTTGATTCGTGATCACTCCACCGCCATATCACGAATAAGATGAACTGCGGATCATGGATGATGGATGGACGAGGGCCGGGTTCGGAGTGAGGGGCAAGAGACGGAGAATTGTGAGTTGGCAAGTTTGATGTTTTGTTTCTCAGGTCCTGAAACGGAACCAACCTTGGCCCTTAAGGTCGAGCTGAGAAGGAAAGTGTGTTTACAACGGAGCAACCTGACAGCGTGGGAGGCACTGGCATGGTTCTCTCATCCACCCACACCTTGTACCCTCGCAGGCAAACTTGGTTGAGAGGAACTCACTGCTCGATCGGCATTGGTGTCGGACGATCGAAGCTTTGCCGCTCTCGTCCAGGAAAAGTCTGGCGCCACCAACAAACCTCATTCCCGTGCTGGTTTGGCTCGGGATTCATACTGACGCATGGCATGGAAGCGGTTCCCGTCTTACTGCCAGGATCACGGCGACGGCGCGTCCCGTCCAACAGATTTGCTCGAGTCAAACGTGGCCCCGCCAACTTCGGCACCATTGGGCCAGGCCAGTTTGGGCTCGTTCCTTGATTCAATCCTTGCCGAGACGGACCGATGACGGACGGCCAGGGAGGGGTACCCGGACTGTTTGGTGCCGATGGAGCGTTTTCAAGGCATGAGGAGGTTCTACCCTGCCCAACAAGGCGACTGTAGTTCAGCCCTGCGTGTCGGGTGGGCGACGGGTGATATAGAAGCCCCCGAGAAGGTGGATGAGACTGACGATCGGGCAGAGAGCATGGTTCGCGCACATGAAGCTGATGAGGATGGGCGCATGCCGGTTATTGAGCTTCTGCAGGGGAGAGGGGTTCCCCTGTCTCCTCAGAGCAGTCAAGACGGAACCGGGGATCAACCTCCGAGCACACCACAGCGGAATGACTGGCTTTGGGCTCTTGTTGGGGATGGACGAGGAATGGGCGGCTGCCAAAATGATGAGTTGCCTGTTTGCGAGTTGCATGTGGCTCAGCTCAGCAACGGGTGACCAGTCTTGACGGAGCACCATGTGCCGAGTGCCGGCCTGCCTCGACAAGATGCCCGGGCTGCTGCCCCCATGCCTCAGAATACCAACACGTGGGGCTTGGCTTGGCTGCCTTCCCGTTGCCAAAAAAAAAACAAAGACGAGGCCAGAAACATTTCGATACAGGTATTCCTTGCTCTCGGTTGATCGACGAGCCGGTCGGCCCTGGAGGCTCGCATCGAGAGAGTCCGGGCGCGCCCACCGCCAGACTGACGTTGCCCAAACCTCTTCGCGGCGCGGGTTGGGGGATCAGTACACCAAGTCTGATTTTTTCTTTGCGGAGAAAAGCAGGCCGGCAGGTGACATTGTGTAACTCAACGGTGATTCGTTGGTGGCTGTCGGCAAAGATTGGCTCGGGTATGTCGGTGATCGACACCGGTCGACACAGTGCGACTCATGCGGTTGGGTAATAAGTTTAACCGACCGAAGCAAGGCGGTGACGGCAACAGCGAGCCAAGGGGGTTGGACGACCTTGTGACATTGTGCCAGTTCTTGCCCAGCGTCCGTTTTGGCAGCTTTAGGCGGTGAGCTCAAGATGTCCTTGCGGTCTCATCCGGGGCGTTGCCAATGCCCCAAGATGCTTTCACGCGTCCATACACATTCGTCCCGTGAGTTTAAGGGAACAGGAACTGCGCGGGAGGTCCAGTCTTCGTCGCTGGCTTCCAGTTGGGTGCGGAACCAGCACCGTTCTCCGGCGGGCAAGTCGTTTGGGATTGGCTCGAGCTGTCATGTCGAAGGCTGCGAAGTCGCTGCGGTGGTGAAGAGTTGGGGTCTGTTTGCTTCCGTGCCTTCGTCGTCATCACCCCAGGCTCAAGGCCCCCTGTTCCGTCGGGGCGCGGGGAGAGCAAGGAAGCGCAACCAGCTTGCGAGGGACCGGCGGAGTTGAACCGTGAGACGTGGGAAAGGAGCGCGATGGTGACACGACCGGTTACTTATGTCATGAGTCAAGGCCGACTCGAACCATCACGAGCTCAAGGGTGGGGCATCGCCTGTCGGACGGCGAAATGCTGAGTCCGCTTGCTCGCTTAGGTCGTTGGGGTTTGGTTCCTTCCATGTCTCACGCATGTCTGAGGTTTCCAAGGGGACACAGTGCGACTCGTTCCCAGGGTCCAAGTCGCCGTTTCTCCCATTCGTCAGTGGCGGCGGGGAAGCGCCTGGGATTCACGCTTGCCCAAAACAGGGAAGGCAGAGTTGCAGCCAGGCTTGCCCAGGGTGCCGCCGTGGTTTCCCGCAATCCATCGAGTGGCACAGCTTCGCTGGCTGTGGCCGCCTCGGAAGAAGCAGAATCTGCTTGCTGCGCTGCGTCTTGACGCGATCAGCGACGAAGGGCTGCGGCGTGCACCCGCCTGTAACTACCCGTTTCCGTCCCCGTCACGATGGAATATCGCGGGGAATTACTGTGTTCAGTAGACGTACCATGCGCGGGTGCAGCAGGTCCGGGGAGGAGGGCGGGAAATGTGCCGTCTGCAGGGCAGGCGGCAGCATGCCGGAGATGAGAGGCTTCCCATTTTCGACGCATTCTCGGTGTGTTGTGGATGAAAAATCCCATTCTGCAGCCATTTCATCAGGGAGCAAGACCCTGCTCGCCGATTTTGGGGGTCCTTTGGGGACCCTCCGCGGCACGCCAATCAACGTGGCGGATTTTGTCGTCATTGTGCCGATCCCCGGCCAGTTTGGCTGCATCCTTGCTTGGCGGACCCAGGTCGCCGACGCGTGTGGGATCATGCCTGAGGCAAGAAGCCCCCAAATTGGCGGGCTCGGGCGGAGAAATCAGCAGCTTATCGATTTGGAAATTACGGCTTCCGATACAGTGGTACCGCAACCGCCAAACCCAACGCGACCGACCAACCCCGGCGGGCGCTGCACTTGCCGCCACGCTTCATCGCTGCCGGTGTTTCAGAAAACCCTCTTTTGGTTCCTTGGGCTTCGAGCCGACGCCCATACTGTGTATTAGAGTCAAGCAGGATACCTACAAGAAACCGTGGACTCCCTACAAGCCCCGAGCCCTGAGCCCTGGCGCCGTTGCGTTTCGACCGATCGACGTCCCGCTTTCCGCAGCGAGCATCCAAAAACAAGTCCCGGTTCTCCGCTCCTGTGACCACACCGAGGAGCCCCTCGCAACCACTCGCCGCCCAGTGCACCAAGGCACGGCTTGCTGATCGCGGCAGTGGAAACAGGACACAGAGCCACCTCCTGACCAGCCCCCGGCGGCCTGCCCAACGACTCCACCCAGCCGCTGCCGTCACTCCCTCCCAGGGTCTCTCTCTGCTGCCCACGGAGTCCACCAGGTTTTTTTTCGCTGAGCCCGTCCGCCAGTTGCCCAATTGCGCTTCACCGGCTGTCCCCGCGCCTCAATCCTGTCCCCTTCCGGTCGCCTGTTTCTGGCTCGAGCGGCCAGTCGCTGCCAGCAACCCGTCGTCCGAGGCCGTTTTGCCTATTGTGCGACTGACGTCCCTCGACCTTTGCTAGCCGCGGTCCCCGTCGGGCCCCACGACTCCACGAGCAGGACCCGCGACCCTGGCCTAGGGCCCCACCAGCGCCTCAGCGACTGAGCTGTCTTCTACGCTACCCCTCAGAGGTTCCGCTCCCGAATTTGCGCCCCGACTTCCTCCTCCATCCCAGAACCGCCCGAACTCAACCCTCCCCATCCCGCGACCCGACACCCCAACCCAACTCCGTGTCGACACTCAGCCCTGCGCCACCCATTACTTTCGGATGGTGGCGACAACAACCTCGCTGGGTTGACTTTCGCTAGGAGGAGCTGGATAATTTCCTCTCATGACATTCAAGGCGTCGCTTGCCCTCTACTACTCGACCCTCTTGCGAGCCCGCTCACAGCCCTAAACCGGCCGAACGGTCTCACGCACCACCTCGCCGCACCGGCAAGCCTAATCCATAATGGGAGACGCCAGTCTGCACAAGGCAGCAAGTCCGGACTGGTCGGATTCGTCATCTGGGTCGTCGCTCGACCACCCCATCCACGCGCCGAAACCTGTGCGACCAAAGCTCCCGAGCCGCAAGAGCAGCGGCACCATGATCGTGCCTCGCGACTCAACAGACGTCGGGCCCGTTGACCTGCACGTCGGCCCCGACGACGTGAGAGCCATGAGCCCGAGAAGAACAAGCGAAGATATACAGACCCTCGGCAAGGAGGCAAGGGCCGAGTTGCAAAGGTGAGTCCGAGCTGGCCGAGTGAACTCCCCCCGCCCCGTAACGAACAGCCTAGGGCCAGCACGAGAGGAAGATAGAACAGCCGAGCTAACCGCTGCGCAAAAGGCACGCCAAAGCACTGCAAGATTCCCTCGTCACCCTCTTCAACCGGATTGAGGCGGTCAAGGAAGAGCACGACAAGCTCGACAACCACAACAAGTTCCTACAAAAGTACATCGGGGACTTGATGTCAACCAGCAAGATCACGTCATCCAGCCGAAGCAAGAAGTGAGCACCTCGCCGCCGTCGTGTTGGGAGAGGTGTAAACGGAGGTCGATTTGGGGAAAGGGGGGGGATGAGTGGGCGAGCAGTCGACGCGCCATGGCCGTGCCGTGCCACGACGTGATTTTGGACGGGCCAAAGCCTGGCGACAGAGCAAGATGGCGTATCTTGACGGGCTGCCTACCCCCGGCCGTGCAATCCGCCGACTTGCACCTGGGGAGGACGACTGCAAGAGCGACGCCACCACACCGATGACGGTTCATCACCGTCTGTCTCGCGCGTTTGACGAGATGGCTTGGACTATCGGCACCGAACGACATGGGGCCCGTCAGGGCTACCAACTCCGGGCCCTCCTCACCGTCGGCGCCGACACTTTTTTTTTGACACAGTTGCACTGGGTTTGCAGGAGTTGGAGTTATTGTGCGCGACTTTGTTTTGATACCGACGGAAAGACGTTGATACCACCACGCGCGCGGCCTCGATTCGAAAGTTTTTGAGCAGACAGAAAATTACCTGGGGGAGCGGACTCTTGACGGCCGGGGCAGCGGGATTACTGGCGGACGAACTCGGCAAGCGGTGTTTTGGATGGGAAGCATTTGTGTTACGACCACATTACAGGCGTTGACCGGCGGGCGTGCTTTTGTTATGTTCTTGAGAAGGGCGCGGAGGACACCGTGACCCGTTCCCCCACGATTACTTACCGCTTTCCAGATGATTGTGTAAATAGGGACGTCTTAGGTCGTTATTATTAGTCTTCGAGAAGCAGCAAAAAAATACCAAGAAATCAGCAAACCACCAGCTGCCCACCAGTTTGCTCGGAAGATGGGACGAAGCTCCAGCTCCGAGTCCGCGGTATCGATCCTCTTTCGCCACTGCGTGTCAGATTCCGGGGAGGCTCATGGAAACACGGGGAACAGGGGACGTCTCACATCCTGACTGACGTCAGAGACCGAGGCGGCTGTCCGCTGCCTTGGCCGCCACCCGGCCACCGAGCCGCAGCCTCGCAGGCCGCCTCCGGTGTTTCCATTAAGATGCCCACGCTACATTCCTCATTCATGGCCAGCCAACCCCGTCCAACCGCGCCGCATGCCTGTATCCTTGTCAGCACTCCGTGCCTGGTTTCGGTCACATGGAGGAGTGGACTTCCTCGCCGGCTCCGCCGGTCGAATAACGTTACCACAGTAGATGCATGGATGATATTGCTTTGGGTGTTTCCGTCATCCACATGATCTTCCACGCCACTCCTCCCTTACGCGCTCTGCAGCTCTGCAGCTCCCCACCTCCCACCTGCATCCGACGCATCCACCCTCGCGTTCAGTGGGGGTCACGCTTGGGATAGTGATGGTTGCCTGCCATACTATCGAAGGGGGAGGAGGATGAGCAGGCCTCAAAACCGGGGTGCTGAATGACATTGCTGCTGCGCCTTATGAACAAGGTCTTTGTGTGATCTTGAACAATCTGTTAAAGCCCGCGTGGCGCAATTGGTTAGCGCGTCAGACTTTTAATCTGAATGTTGCGAGTTCGAGTCTCGCCGTGGGCGATCGGTGAAGCCACTCTCTTGAGCTGACCAGTGGGTTGGCGATGGTTTTTTGGTGTTTCGATTTAAAGGGCGTGTGCGCAGCATTTTCTAACACCAAGTCGGTGAAGCTGCGGCTCCTTCCCTTCTTGCACTCTTTTCCCGCTCATCAACCGCCCTGGTCATTGGCCGCCACATATTTATTTGGCAGTTGCGTCGTGGCATCCACCAATTCCTCCTTCATTCAGCCAAGGTGGTAGGAGTTGCTGCCGAGTCGGGATTTCTTTCCATTGTTGTTGTTGCGGAGACTGCCACCTTCCCCATCTTCCGTCCCAAGAATCCTGTCATGCCCCTTCAGTTTTCGGCTTCAACTTCTCTCCTCTTTTTGCTCTTGGACTGCTGGACTGTTCGAATGAGTCTGCCTGTTCGCAAAATTTTGCACAGGGTACTGCACCCGCCTTGCAGAACCGTGTTGCTCGGATCGTCTTCTCCTCTTCGCTGAGCGGGTGATTTCAACCTTTATCCTCGACGTCCACCCCTCGTTCCATTTGGGTGACGATAACACAACGCTACACGCGTCCATGACGCATATGTAGGGATTTGTCCGCCTCCTGGCCACCTACAATACAACAGTGTTGCATCCCACAACCTCTCCGACAAGTCATGGATGGATCCAGTCTAGAGTTGACAATAAGAGTTGCATCTTACACACTCCGCGCCCATAAACACAACGATGGTACTACCGGTGGAAATGCCAGCCAGCTGCCTCAACCATTCGGGTGTCCCCTCCCGCCGAGGACTCGGTGTCACGGCAGAGAGCGCCATTATGACCTCTGCGTAACATGATCACAAGGGGATCGTCGTTCAACCTGTCCTGACGAACCGTTATCGCAGGCCACGAACCAACCGCCATCACCTAGACCTGCGACTCGACGACTATGGCTGCTGGGGCGGCGGCTTTTGGCCGAGCAGTCACGAGAGAGGGCGGATGATTGATGCTTCCTGCCTCCCTCCTGGTCGGCCTCTCAAGATATATTGCCTTGTTCTTTGTTTTGTCCTTCCTCCCTATGCCATAGGCCTCTGTTTCCTAGCTCCCTGTGGCCCTGACTTTATACTGCCCTAGCTCTCTATTGCCTTGGCTCGCTACTACTGGGCAGCTCCCTGCCTCTGCTACCGTGCCTTTTTGCGCAACTTGATAATCATCGCGGCTCACCTGTAGATTGAAGAATCACAAGCGAGCCGCTCTGAACAATGGCAAGGGACTAGCCAGTATGCACGACAAAGATAAGAGTCGGCCTGAATAAAAGGTTATATACATGGAACTCGCTGGTACACTGCTAACTTGGGAATAGGCGTCGAAACGGTCTCCGCGCAGACGGTAAGTCTTGACTCCTATACCCAGCTGAAGCATAACCCCTAACCAACTTGTAGAAGGAGATCCGTGCCGCATGCGGCGGGGCAAAAAGGCCGAGAAGCACGCGCCCGCCGCCGCTGCAGCTGAAGAGGGCGAACCTCTCAGCACCACCGAGTTCCCAGCTGCGGATGCGGACACACCGTCCCCTCACCTTTGGAAGAGAGGCCGCCGGTTTCAACCACCATTGTGGTTGTGAGGGACAAGGACAACATGTCCTGGGGGTATATCTGCCCGAAGAATGGAGAGCTTTCTGTCCAGAGGCATAATCTCTTTCTTGATTTGGTGATATAGGTGTTAATTTACGCTGAAATGTAATTTTCTTGTTTTAATAAAGAACGAAGGAAATAATATGAATTGGAAGCGGAAGGAGAAATACGAAGGAAACTAAAAAGGAAGAAACTCAAATCGAAAGTAAAGTTCGTCATGTAAATGCATGTTGAGTGAAAGGATGGGGGACTAGATTCACTTCTGACCGTCTGTTAGGTATCTTTACAGTGGTTATAGGAGTATCTTAGTCTAATCTCCCAGTATGAACTAACCTATCTGCAAGCATTGAACCGTGAAGACCTACTTATCACTCTGATCTCATCGTATAGAACTATATCGTGTACTCTTGTTCTGTGATTCTGCAACGGGATATCATCGTGCCCGTTGCTCAAAAGGGAACAGTGGAACGTTCGGATAAACTCGAACTGTTCTCTCCTCACTGACTTAACGCCGGTTATTAACGATATGCTTGTCAGCAACTCAAGGAGTAAGGGGAGAGACTTTACTACAGCAATCCCATAGTCTTTCTCAGTCCTCACCTTATCTCGTGTGCCCGGCCGGTTGATTCCCGTGGATTGGGTCCTTGGTACTGGCCACCGTTTACAAGTCAGCTCTGCACTGAACAACTGACTTAGTCGGCCCCAACAAACTGAATTTCGTAAACCCATTGAATAAGTGCGAACAGTCTACCCGCTGCGCAACATCTGCCATCGTCGAGTCTCTTTCCTCCCGTCGGCTTGGGACTCGCCAACACAGTGATCTGCCCGACCAAACCGCATACAGCCTTCCAAATTGTGAACCCCTCAAAACCTTGTTTTCTAACTACAAACTATAATTCTCTTTTCCACCAAGTCTGAACTCGTATTGCGAATTCCATCAACAGAATCACCCCTTACACACAAATCCGATTAATCACCGTCGACAATTCCGTCTCGAACATCGATGCCGCAGCCGAACCGTTGAACGGCTGGCGGCGGCTCGCTGTCGTCAGGCTGGATGCAGAATACCTAACGGGCACGGCAGCCAATGCGGTTCCTGCAGCAGCTGCTGCGGGGGGCCAACGCCACGCGGGGGACGATGGCGTGCTGCTCCCGGACGCCGCTGCGGTGGGTCTCCACGTGCTGGCAGGCTGCCCGGGTGACGACGATACCTGGATACCACCTGCACCACCGCCCCCGCCAAGCCTATTCGATTCACCCGAGTCGTCGCTCGTATCCTTTTCGCCCTTCATCACTCCGCCGTCTAACCCGCCACCGCACGAGGTTGATGATTGCGAGAAGGTGAAGGCTACAAGGATCGACAGCAATTACAAGGAGTGGAAGACCTAGGATCATAGGATGTCTGCTGCATCAGGAGACGACGGAGTTGCTTCCGCCGAGTGGAGGCCTCTTCTCGCGGGGACCGACAGCGGGGAGCTAGTCCGGGACTGGGACGGCGATACTGTCACCGATGAAGGCCGAGAAGATGCTGGCGGTGCCGGGGGCGCCGACGCCGAAGAGAGGGTGGTGGGCGGCGGAGCGGGGACATTCAAGCGCAATCTCGGCGCGGTCGAGGCGTTTGCCATTGTCATCAGCATCGTCATCGGCAGCGGCGTGTTCACCTCGCCCGGGTCTATCGACACCAATGTGCCGTCGCCGGGAGCTGCGCTGCTGGTCTGGTTGGTGGGTGGTGTATTGGCGTGGACGGGGGCGAGCACGATGGCCGAGCTGGGCACGGCGATACCGGGTGAAGGTATGGACAATGATTGCGCTAAAGTGGCAGAGTTGCTGACAATTCCACAGGTGGCGTGCAGCCGTATCTCAAGTACATCTTTGGGGATGTGTTCGGGTTCCTGGCCGCCTGGACGTGGGTGGTCGCTGTCATGCCCGCCACCCTAGCCATACTGGGCATCGTCTTCATCGAGAGCATCTACTCTGCTGCCGGAGTGACGGGTGAAGGGGACAGGATCGAGCACAAGCTGCTCTCCATTGCCGTGCTGGCATGCATCGGCGTGGCCAACTCCATCAGCACCAAGGCGAGCACGCGGCTCAACAATTTCTTTGTCGCCACCAAGTTTGTCACCATTGCCGCCATCGTCTTGGCTGGGGTTATTGTCATTTTTCTTCAGCTTGCCGAGCCGAAGAGGGATGTCGGTGGAGGCGACTGGAACGAGAAGCCGTGGTTCGGCTACCGGGACAGTGTCAACCCGGACGGCAGTGTCACGCACTGGGATGGCTTGAGCCAGTGGGATATGTTTGGGCACCTCTCGGCTGCTTTGTATGCGGCTCTGTGGGCGTATTCAGGATGGGACAAGGCAAGCTGGGAGGCTTCTGGGTGAACTGAACAACGCTCCTAACAGTTATCTTGCAGGCCATCTACGTCTCCGCTGAGCTCTCCGCCCCTGCTCGCCAGCTACCTCTCGCCATCAACACTTCCATCCCCAGCATCATCCTGTGCTTCCTGATGGCGAATGCGGCATATTACATTCTCCTGCCCTGGGATGTTGTCTCGACCACTGACAGTGTGGCAGTGGTGCGTTCTCAGTCCAACCTTTTTTTTTTTTTTTTTTTTTTTTTTGCCAGGCTTGTTGCTAACAGCTCCTTCAGACGGCCATCACTCGCCTTCTCGGCCCAGGATTTGGCATCGTGGCTGCCATTTTCATCTGCCTGGTTGTCGCAGGCTCTCTCCTCGGCAACTCGTTCGTCGCCGGCCGCATGGCCGTCGCCGCGTCAAACCAGAACTGGCTTCCTCGCCTCCTCAGCGTTGTCGGCCGGGTTGGGACTGGACGAGAGATCGCGCCAGAAGATCATCAAAAGGAGTCGGAGTCTGATGCGCCCATCAACGCCCTCTTCCTCTCGACGGTCCTCGGTGCGACTTACATCCTGCTGGGCAACTTCCGCGCCCTCCTGACGTTCAACGGATTGGGAGAGTACACCTTCTTCTTTCTGACGGTCCTCGGTGCCATCGTTCTTCGGTACCGTGAGCCTCACCTAGAGAGGCCTTACAAGCCTTTTGTCTTGATCCCCATCATCTTCGCGCTGGTGAGTGGGTTCGTGGTTATCCGTGGGGCGGCATTCGCCCCGACACAAGCATTTGTTTTAGTCGGGCTTTGGGGGTTGGGTTTGGTGTTTTATTGGGCTCGCAGACGCTATAGGAGTGGTGATTCTACTAATATCGTTGCTTGAGGGCTAGTTAGTCTGGGGATGGAGGATGGTGAATTATTGGGAGAGGTTGTGGGTTGCTCGGATGTAGGAAGGCCAATGTGCCATAACAATGTATATGGCAAATACAGCAATATATCTTACAACCACGGCGGATATTCCCAGGTCCATTAATCCATACGTGATGAGACAAAGAAGCCCTCTTCGGAAAGGGGCGATACTGGGGTTAGGGTTAACCCCTTGTTACCCCTCCCATCTGTCAACAGCCGTATCATCACACAAACACCATCCCTCAGTCAAAGGGACAATCCCAAATCCTTATACTTCATCACATCCAACAAGTCACTTCAATGTCGCTACCGGCGCTACCACGGCGCGCAGCCTACATCACCCTCAACACCCCTCAACGACGCAACGCCCTCTCCCTGGCCGAGCTCCGCTCCCTCCGAGACCAGCTCCTCAAAGCCAACACATCGCCCACCACCGGCCGCGCCCTCCTCCTCCCGCCCTTCAAACCAGCCGTCCTCTCCCAACTCGAGCAATCCCACGCCAACCTCACCACCAACAAACCAGACGACGACCACACCTGGCTCGTCTCAGCCCGCGCCTTCGCCCGCGAGCGCGCCGGCCTCCCGTCAGTGCTAGTCCTCGCCTCCCACGGCCCCGTCTTCAGCTCGGGCCACGACCTGCGCGAGCTGCGCACGCTGCCGCCGGCGCAGGTGTCCGAGACGTTCCGCCTCTGCGCAGAGGTCATGGCGCTGATCCGGCACAGCCCCGCGCTGGTCGTGGCGCGCGTCTCGGGCGACGCCATCGCCGCGGGGTGTCAGCTCGCGCTGACGGCCGATCTGCCCATCGCGCATGGCGACGCGGTCCGGTTCAGGCTGCCTGGTGCGGCGTTGGGGCTGCCGTGCTCGAGTCCCGTGACCGCGGTGAGTCGGCGGTTGGGGAACGCGAGGACTTTTCGGATGCTGGCGATGGCGGAGGATGTGGCGGCAAGGGAGATGGGGGATGTGGTGCGTGTGGTGTACGGCGCGGACGGTGGCGGGGAGGGTGATGCGGAGGGCCGGCTCCGAGCGCTGGATCGGGAGGTAGCGGGGACGGTGGAGCGGTTGGCGGGCTTGTCTCCGCAGCAGAGCGCCATGGGGAAGTGGGCCTTTTGGACGCAGGCAGGCTTGACCGGGCGGGACTTTGCCGGGTCGGATGGGGTTGCGGTTGAGGGGAGCGGTGGGGATGGGTATCAGGATGCGGTCGAGTGGGCTGGCAGAGTCATGGCGTTGCACGCGAAAAGCGAGGATGCGAGGGAGGGTATGGATGCGTTCCTGGAGAAGAGGGAGGCCGTGTGGTGCGGGTTTGAGCAATAGGTAATCATCAGAAGCCATGTTAGTCCTGGCAAGCAACAAGCAGATAAACACCACATACATACCTACCTACCTACTGTGTAAGGTGATAGGTAGGGAACCATGTGCGTGAGCAGTTGCATTCTCGCACATCGGAGTGCACTCCGGTCTCCAGACTCCACCTGCATTGTCGCAGTGGCAGTGCCTGAACCTGAACTCCGGGTCAGATCCATATGACAGGCAGGAGCAGGAACGGCAGTAGCCGAGAAGGGCGCTTTGACAGGAACGGAAGTTGGATCAAGTGTTGCATTTTGAGTTGTTCCAGTGACGGGGTTCACAGGAAGGTGCTCTCCTCCGGTGGGGCCTCTCATGAGGTCCCGGGTGCCAGTGCGGTGGTCTTCAATGCCCTCAGGCTGTCGACCCAGTTGCTACGGTGGCACCTTCCAGCTTTGCCATGCCATGTTGGAGCCTACCGGTAGGCTAGAGGCCAAACACAGAACACTCTTCAAATTTCCGTAGTTCAACCTGGAAAGCCCCTTCCTTGGGGCCTGAGTTTACTCCAGACAAAAACCTGAAGCTTCAAGTCCGCCGCGTTCGAATCCCTCAACTCATGCAAAGTTCGCCACGGCAGCATGGTCTGACAAAAAAAAATTACAGGCCCTCCTGGGTCAGTAACGACGCCAGCGCCTAGGGTTGTCGTCGTCTTTCGGTTCGCATGGAATTGCAATAACGCCACCACAAAACTATCGCTCTCTTCAACCATCTGGCCCTGGAATTTCCTCGACGGTGGCAGGGTGTCGGTCCTCAGCTCCCCCAGGCTCCCGCCACACTCTGAGCCATTCTTCTAGATAGGCGAATGACGAGGCACCCAAAGAACAACAGCTGACTTTGAGTCTGCAAAATGTTCTTCTCTGCTCAGGCGCCTCGCTACAAACATCGACATGCCTCCTGGCTCGGTCGCTGACAACGGCCTCGACCCGAGTCTCGTCCAGGCCCCAGCTCTCCCAACAAGCCGTGGGCTTTCACGAAACCGGTTGCCTAGACCTCTCCGTGGCGCGAGCAGGAATAACCGATCTCAATGGTGTCGTCAAGTTTCGCCCCCGATCTCTGGGTCTTCGTCCACACACGCCAGTCGTGCCAACGACGATCGCTTGCGGAGCGGGCCAGAGGTCCTTCGCAACTCGTTACCGTGAGATGGTTCGCCACGCCCGACTTATATCACTGCAGGCTGCAGCAAGCAGGTCCACCGTCCACACTCACACCAGGCCCAACAAGCGCCGCTTGGCCCCCTGGGCCCTGACGGCCCGGTCTTGCGAGACTGCAGCAACCACATGCTCAGCGGGATGCTTCAGGAACCCAATGGGCGTTCTCGACCAACTTCCTACACGAGCTGAATGCAGGGCGCCATGTGTGGTGTTCCGCAATCTCGCTAGGGCGGCGTTGCTTGACTTCGCTGGCCACCGTCATCGGGAGGCGGGCGATGAGTTTCCGACCTCTTGTGATTGCATGTGGTTTAGGAGCCGAGCCTCCACCCAAGGGCCTTGTCAGGCTCTCAGGGGACGCCAACCGTTGCCGCGAGCCAAGACCCGCGGCAGCGACTTTCCTGGATTGGGACGCTGTTTCGTTCCCCCGAGCGTTCCAGAAGGAAACGATCCGGGGCTTGCGGGCCTCCCGTCGTGTGGCCGTCCCCACACGACGTCGTCGACAAGCTCGTTGGTGGGCGTGTCCAAGCTCGACGGATCACAGCTGATCTTCTCCGGATCCTCAGCGGAGCTGACTGCTCAATCAAGCTGGGCGATCTGCGATTCTGACTGCCAGGGCAGGGATGCCCGCAACACTAGCAGAGGCGAGGTGCGACCCGAAAACGTGCAGGCGGCGCGGAGAATGCAATGATACCCAGGGGACCCCGGGCCCCCCGGGCCCCCTGGGGCCCCGGTTCCCACAGGGGCTAGACCACGCAGCGGCCTCTGGTGCTGTGGCTGGATGTGAGCTGCGGCCAACGTTCCCGATTTTCCTTGACTGGCCTGTGTCGAGCCGAGAGTGCCCCATGGGCTCGGGTCGCGCTCCTCTGGGCGTGAAAGGAAAAAGCCGTTGAATCTTGGCCCCCGTCAGCCCTGGGCGCGGAATCCAGGCCCGACGGCCGTCAAACACCTCGTGCCTTCAATACGCTCGCCTGCAGCACACGGCCTCAAGCCCGGCGAATTGCAATCCTCCTCCCCGGGCCGTACCAAGGGAGCACAGGCGCGGAGAACCCTCGTTCCATATTCGATCGGAGAATTTCTGATCAATCACGACGCAGCCTGCACGGCACACGCTCCTCTCTGCCCTTTTGGGACCTCGGAGGAGGGCCCTCCGTGTCCGGATCGGGTAACTGGGGACTCGTTTGGGAAACTTCCATTTACATTTGCTTCAAGGCCTCGACCGTCGAGCTCTGCTCCGTCTCGTATATATGTACGGCGATGCCGCCTGTTTGTTGTCCTCCTCTTCTCGACACCACTCTCCATCCTTCCACTCGGCCATTCTCCCCCCTGAGCCACCGCGAAGATGTCGTCCCACGGGTCGGATCACATCACCAGCGAGAAGTATGATACTTCTCCCGAGATAGTGTCCGCTGCTGTTCCTGCGAGCCATACCCCGAAGGTCCAAGGCAAGGAGAAGGTGGTGCACAATGTAAGTCCCTGGAGATTGCTGATATTACGTGTTTGGTTACTGGTTTGCTGATAAGCCTAGGCCGAGCTCTTCGCCGCCATCCAGGAGGCCAACATCAACCCCCGGAGCAAGGAGTCCCTCCATCTCTACTGTGAGCAAAGAACCATGATCCGGCAAGCCGGGTAGCGCTAACCGCGACGCCGCAGTTTCCATCTTCATCGCCTTCTGCTGGTATGCCCATGCCACAACAACGCGCCCGTGCCTCGAAACTTCCACTGACTGAATATAGCGCCTGCGCCAACGGATACGATGGATCCCTCATGACGTCCATCATTGCCATGCCACACTTCAAATCAACCTTCGGTGTTGAGAGTGTCGGACCCGGTGCTGCTGTCATCTTCTCGCTCTATGTCGTGTATGTCTTTCGCCCACTCTCCTCCATCATGGCGCGTGCGGCAAACCTGTGATATCCGATGGACTGACGTCGCCGTGAATTATAGCGGTGCCATGGTTGGCTCTCCCTTTGCCGCCGTCCTCTCGGACAAACTCGGCCGCCGGAAAAGTATGTTCGTGGGCGGTGTCGTCATCAACATCGGCATGATCATCATTTCGACCTCGTCGCACCTCGCACAGATCGTCGTGGGCCGTTTTGTCCTCGGCCTCGGTATCTCGGTCATGACAGTCACTGCCCCCGCATACGCACTCGAGATTTCTCCGCCTCACTGGCGTGGCCGCTGCACCGGCTTCTACAACTGCGGTTGGTTCGGCGGTGCCATTCCCGCTGCCATCGTCACCTTTGGCTGCAACTACATGGACAACGACTACTCTTGGCGTGTGCCTCTGATCCTCCAGTCGTTCGCCTGCCTCATTGTCATGATCTCGGTCTTCTTCATTCCCGAATCTCCCCGTTTCCTCATGGCAAACGGCCAAGATGCCGAGGCTCTCGCATTCCTCATCAAGTACCACGGCAACGGCGACCCCAACTCGCGTCTTGTCCGCCTCGAGATCGAGGAGATGAGAGAGGGTATCAAGCAGGACGGCATCGACAAGGTCTGGTGGGACTACCGGCCGTTCCTCGTTTCGCACAGTGGCCGCTGGCGTATTGCCCAGGTGCTCATGATCTCCATCTTTGGCCAGTTCTCGGGCAATGGCCTCGGCTACTTCAACACGACCATCTTTGAGAACCTCGGCGTCACCAGCGTCCCGCAGCAGCTCGGCTACAACATCCTCAACCAGGTCTTGTCCGCCATCGGCGCCCTGACCGCCGTGTCCCTGTCCGACAGGATGCCCCGCCGCAAGGTGCTCGTCATCGGTACCTTTGTGTGCGCCGTCGCTCTGGCCGCCAACTCGGGTCTCACGGCCGTGCTTGACCAGCAGAGCCAGAGGGGCGAGATCGACCTCTCGTACGGCCAGGGTGCGCTCGCTTCGTACTTCCTCTTCAACATCATCTTCTCCTTCACCTACACGCCGCTGCAGGGCGCCATTCCTACCGAGGCGCTGGAGACCACCACCCGTGCCAAGGGCCTCGCTCTTTCTGGCTTTATTGTCAACGGCATTGGTTTCATCAACCTGTTTGCCGGTCCCATTGCCCTCAAGAACATCGGCTACCGGTACATCTTTGTGTTTGTTGCTTGGGACGTCATCGAGTCCATCTTGTGGTACTTCTTCTGGTAAGCCGTGTTCCTCTGTCCTGCCCGGCTGCGCTTCTCCCTTTACTAACAATGACCCAACAGTGTCGAGTCTCAGGGCCGCACTATCGAGCAGCTCGAATGGGTTTACAACCAGCCCAACCCCGTCAAGGCTTCCCTCAAGGTCGACAAGGTCATCCTCACCGACGAGGGCAAGGTCGCCGAGAAGATTGTTGCCTGAGGGCTATAGCTGTCACACTCTGGTCCCTTTCGGGCTGTAAATCCTGGTTGCTGTTCAGGGGTCGGTTGTTTGGATCGGCTGGGGGAAGCCGTCAGGCCGGAACCGCCAAGTATCTGTTGGCTGTCGCGTTGCTCTTCCTGCATTCTGCAACTCTGCTCGCTAATAATACCCCCATTGTAATCTTTGTGTACTTGACGCTGTCCCTCTCGCAGTCACACTGCTGCATGATCTGGATCGTTCCCGGCATGTGAAGTCCAGAATCCTCCCAATGTCACGTTGACGGTTCGCTTCTGCGGGTGGGTTACAACGCGAGATTCCAGGCTCGCGCTAGCCGCTAGCGCCCGATTTCTTGAAACCCCACTGAACCCCAGGAGGAAAAGTGCGGACGCGGCCGCTCCTGGAGAACCCCACGGGGATCAAAAAAACTGCTTCACCCGCCGATCTTCTCCGGCTTCTTCAGGAGTCTCGGCCAGCCTGATGATGTGGTCACGGTTTCAAGCAGGGCCTCAAAATCACAACATCCTCTCGTTATTGAGCATCTCTCAAGACGAGGCACAAAGAGCTTGACCCTCCCCCAGTCCTCTCCTCGTCGGCATTCCCAATTCATCGCCCCGAGGTCCGTACTCGGCAGTTCACCATGAATCGAGCTTAGCGCCCGATTTCCCCCCTTGCAGGTTCCTTCAAGAAGCGGAAAAACGCATTTTCCACCAACTGATTTCCTCTCCCCCGTCCGATAAGCGATAGGAGTCACGGCCCATCTCGCTGCGCGCTAGGGTACAAACATTTTTAGAGTCATGCGGTTCGGCGGCAGAGGGCCGGCCGCTGTCCCGACTGAGGTTTTTGCTTGGCATGTTGGCGCCACGCCCGGGACATGACGCTGCGCGTCTTTGGTTGGGCGGCGCGTGCGAGCCGTGGCGTTGGCGGGTTCGGTCCGAATCTGAACGCGGGAACTTGAAATTTTGGCGCGGGACTCGAATGGCTGCTTCGGATCTAGGGTTTTGGTCCCGGACGCGAGATATGTCATGCTCTCTTGCCGCGGTGCCATTTCTCGTGTCATATTTTGGAAGATGGGCTTTGATGTCCGTTGATGCTCGACGGGGATGTCGGGCCGGGGCCGCACGCTCTTGGTTTTGCATCTTGTGTAAGTCCGTACCTTGAAGTCACCTCGCGACATTGCCCTTTTGAGGTCCTAGTTATGAGCCGAGAAAAGAGTGAAAGGAAAAGGACAGGGGTAGAATAATACCGAGGAAGGAAGAGAGAGCGAGGATAATTATGGCAACTTCGTTCAAATGGACCAACATCATTTAATCTCGTAGGTTTAGACAAACCGAGTGGTGACAACTTGAAGCTTACCGCTGCCTCTATGACTATTTCTTTCAAAAAACGTGTTCAACATGACAATCAACCAGTGAACGGCAGTGAGCCACGTCACTGGGTGGCGGGTGGATTCTCTACCATCCTCGATGTGCCCTCTGGCTCGAGCGACACCGCTGTCAGCGTCACGACTAAGACTATAGTGATGAGGACAAATCAACAGCGCTAAATACCAATGATACCTGGTTCGTTGATCTTGATCTGTGCATATAGCTGCTACTAACCGAAGGACATGTATCTCATAACTACATGCAGCATCAACCAGTCATCAGGACTAGTATTTGCGTGGCAGTGTGACTGGCCATGACAAGAAAGAAGGTTTGACCTCTCCAGTAATGTAATTCTTAAAGTTCGTCCGATCCCGTTCGCCTCCTCAATGGACGTGTTCAACACGTCAACCCCTATTACGTGCAGGCTCAAGAAGTGCAATGCCTTGCTTATAACCCAGGCGGCCCAACGGGCCATGATCTTGTTTCTCACCATCATCACGCCATTATCAATATTCCACTTGACATCCCTTCTCAAAGACCAAGCCGGTGCTGTACTTTACGAATTTCACACGTTAAGCAGAAGCGTCTGCGGCCAGCCCCCAGCCTGCTCTCGACCACCCCTCACCGAGAAATCAGCAAGTCTATCATGTACAGATGGCAAAGGCAGCGGTATCGTCAATGTGGCCTCTACAAACGATATGGAGGTCCACTTGGGTCTCTTGTGCGCAGGAGAACAATAAAATGTCCCGGCTACAATGCTACTGGGTCAACTGATAGATGCACCTGGGACCTCAACGAAGCCTCGCACGACTACATGCTTGATGGTCACTGTGGCTGCGGCTCTGATCAGGTGGCCTCTCTACCCCTCTGGCGGTAATTCCAGTGTATGGCGTGCGCATGGGAACTTGGAGTGGAGCGAGAGCTGCGTAGCAGTGGAATGGTCGAACAAATGAACCGGGTTCGGGGGAACAAGCGTAGCCACTGAAGCATACTGGTGTCTAGGGTAAGGCGTTATTGGAACTCAGATTACTTTTAGCATGCTTTATATTTTAGCTACTAGTTCATAGATGGCCAGGGGTGTTCTTTACCCCCTTCTTTTGTTTCGAGATCCAGGTTCCCCTGGGACGGTGAATACCATCAACAACAACCTTTTGAGTGATGAATAATTTGCATTCACCAGCATCATGCTTGCAAAGTTTGAGTTTCCACTCTTTCGAGGCGGGCAGTTATGAGAGATTTTCAGGCTATGTCGGAGGCATAGGCCACGGGATATCAATTTGTATTTTCAACGTTTTGTTCCCCTTTCTAACCTGTCACACTAGGTCAAAGAACAACATCCTTGCCCTACGGAGGCTAGAGATACCCATATACTGTGACACGACTTCCGTTCATATCAGTCCTTCAATAATAGCACTTAAAGGCTGTCTGGGAGTGAGTGTTCATCCTTTGTCCCTAACCATGATCTGCAGCTGCACCCACTGTCTTCAATTTGAAACCAAAAGTTTCAAGTTGCAAGTATAAAAGAGTGAGGAGACGAGTGTGGGACGTTCAAACGGTAGCTGTGAGATGGTTAAGTCATGTCTTTCCCAATCATGCCGCCACATCTTACCTAGGTAGGCAACATCCACATCACTTCCAGCCAACAAAACAGACTTGCTGACACAAAAGTGCCATGCATCTAATGAGATTCATAAAAGAAGGGTATCTGCGCACGTATCCACAACAGTAAAGCAACCTGACAACACCGTTTTCCACTCATTATGCTCCGAGATGACCAAGACATCCATAAAACAACCTTCCAACCAAGTCCGCCCGCTAGCTTGCATTTGGTGCGCCCTCTTCCTGCTCGAGATCCTTCCTTGTCTCGGACCTGGCTAGGAATCGCCTCCACTCAAAGCCACAGACGGCGATGGACGCGATTCCCACCCCAAGAAGAACTGATAAAACAATCACGAGCACAAACATGGCCGTAATAAACGTGCTGTTGCCCGTAACGTCAGAGGCCCGCCGATGAAGCTGCCGTGCGATGTTTTTGGTCTTTTGAAGTGCGTTCCTTGGTGGGATGTCGAGAGAGAGGTATACCGCTGTGGCTGTGAAAGTCTCTTTCTTGAGTGTCTCGATCTCGGGCGACCGAGCCCTTCGCGTAATGAACCATGGCTCTGCGTCGTGACTCGTTGGTGTTGTGGCGACGGCGGCGGCGATGGTGGGCTCTAGTCCCAGAGGCATCGCAACAGCGATCTGTCCATGGAAAACGAGAACTGAGCCAAGGACGGCTAGTAAAGTGACGATGTGGCTGTGGAATAGCATGGTTGGTGTCACAGATGGCTGTCAACTCAGAGCTTCGGCGAACAGGGTGGATGCGGTGCTTTGGGAGCTTGACGGTTGCCCTTCCGTGCATTTGTGTTAAAAAATCCCCTTAAGGATGAGTCTGTAAGTTGGGCTCCATCACCAACTTAAAAAACACTTGCACTCTCGCAGAGACTCCCATTCACCTAATCCTGTTGGATCCTGCCGCTGCGGTCAGCGCTGCGCCTCGGGGACCGCCTACTATGTGGGTATTCTGTTGGGCCTGTGCATGTAACCTTGAATTCGCAGGATGAGAGCGCCTCAGCCGCAACACCGCTCCCAGGCAGGCAGTCGTGAAATGCACTGCAGTATCTGCACGGTGGAGCAACAGAGGTCCACGTCTTTGGATCTGCACAGGCTGCACTCTGCCCAATACTGCCCAATCTTCTTTCCCATTAGTTATCCATTCTCCATGCCAGTGACAGGTAGAACTGTTGCCTCATGTAAAGAGCAGTCGGTGGTGAGTCGGAGATCACGAAGCTCGGTCACCGGTGTGAAAGTCTGAGCGAAACGCAAGGTAATCTTGTGCTACGGCATCGGTTTGGTCTTGGTGTGACTGACACACGTCAATGGACACCGAGATGCAGCCTTATAGGTTATTCGTGCTGACTCAAAAAGAACCCTGCATCGGCCTGCCGGACTTGCGATTGGAAGGTTACTTGTATAGATTGCCGTGGTTGCCTCGGACTCCAATTTTAGGGGGCTCAAGGGTGTAAACAAGTCAACCCTAACCCTTACACGTCCCCCCCTGTCTAAGCCTCAATGTGCCCCCCTCCGAGCCCCAAACCTTGAGCTTATAACTGTCGCTGCTTTTTCTGTTCTTCGATCAGTACACTCCTTGGTCCTGGTTTGAGAATATTCTCAGTCATCTGTAAAGTTCACTGACAACGGCGCTGTTAGTAGATATCTAACTGCTATCAACCCCAGGCTGTAGGCCTACTCGAGCCCAGGCGAATACTCTCTTGAGACCCCGTTTTTCCATAAGCAATGCAGGTATGCTAATCACACAAGTACCTACCTTTTCCACTACTACTGACAGCTACTGACACGGCTGCTGGATACAGCTAAGCAGGCTATTAGCACTCCGGACTGCTTCACACCCCGCCGAAGTTGAGGCAAACATAACAAAGACAGACACGACTTCGGATATCCACAGGTATTAGATTTCATCATTTTGTTACCGGATTACACTTTTCCTCTTCTCTCCTTTCCAGATTTATCCAGTGCTGCGGACTTGAAAGCTGACGCGCCGAGCAGTATCCTCTTTGACCAAACAGATACGAGGGCTTACGAGATCGGACGGCTCATCCTCGCCGCTATCCTCGCTGCTCTCCTGCTTGGAAGGATCATTGTCTTGTTGCGATCACAAAACAACCTTTCTCGACCCTCCGAACGATGGCACCACCCGTACCCGCTTCAGTCGATTATCACACACCAAGTCGACGAGCTCCAATCAATTCAGAGCAGCCCCCCACGGGTGACACTCCTACAGAAGGAACTACTCGGCAACCTGAGGTTGTGCGTGGCAGACCTCCAGCACTGGGCCAGAAAAGGGGGTATCGCCTGGGAGGATGTCGTGGCCACCGTTCCCCCTTACCGCGAGCGACAGGGCACTGGTAATGGATGTTGAAGTCCCATATGTGCCTCTCTAACTTGGCCGTGTGGGTACTCGTGTAGGCCCCTCCCGAGTTTGTTGGGTTTCTGGGGTTTATCCCCTGAGCGCGCACTTCAAGTATTGGGAAGGCGGTCTAATTAGTACCTAGCTGCCGTTGGTCTCGGTGCCAACTCCTTGTGACACATCCCTCTTCTCTTACTAGAAGTTGAGTTTGAGTTCTTTTTACCTTTCCTCCTCTTCCTCTCGGACGTAGATGTTGTGTGATGTTCTGGAGGGTTGTCGCGTGCTCAGGATCAGGATCGGTGCCCGGTGTTGATGAGGCGGGTCCTGGTAAACCTTACGGTCTTTCTTGTTAGAATAGGGGGTAATGGAACAATAAATGGGAGTTGTCAGATTCACCAGTACGTTTTGGAGTGTTGGTCAGCTTGATCGAGAGCCTTTCCCGGGCCTCGTCTGAAGACCAGTGTACTGTGTTAAGCGAACTTCGTTTGTTAGCCCTGAAGCTCATTCTCGTTCACGACGGGGGCGGTCGAGGACACCACTACAACTGTAGCCTTCTGGTCATTGCCTCAGGACTGCAACATCGGACTAAGGAGGATTAGATCTTGGACGCCCAAGAAGCAAGTTTGAGCACTGGAATAGCAACCAGTGCCATCGATGAGTTTGAAAGCTTCGGGTTGTCAACCTAGAAGTCAGACAAACCCAAGAAACAGAGAAACAGACCAACACGATCCCAATTCCTAGATGACAACACAAAAACTCCATGCAATACCACCCGCCCGTCACCACACCACACCCACTCAGTCCCCGCCCCCCAACTCGTTCGCCGCCTCAACATCCGGATAAAAGAACGCGGCCACAGCAATAATCACGTACCCGGCACAAAGCAGCGCCCCCTCAAGATAATTACTCCTCCCATCAAGCACCAAAAAATTGACAATAAACGCGCTGACAAACACACACACCGTCTCAAACAGCGTAAAGAACAAGCCCATGTCCTTCCCCAGCCCCCACCCCAGAATCACCACCAGCGGCGTGACAAACAGCGCAATCTGGATGCTGCTCCCCACAGCCACGCCAATGGCCAGGTCCATCTTGTTCTTGAGCGCCACGCTGACGGCCGTGACGTGCTCGGCCGCGTTGCCCACCAGCGGGAGCAGCACCAGGCCGATGAAGGCCTCCGACAGGCCCGGGTCCGTCGCCACCAGCTCGCCGATGGACGAGACCATGAACTCGGCGCAGACGGCCACGAGGGCGGTCGAGACGAGCAGGAGGAGGACGGCTGTGGTGCGGGAGGTGGAGTGTGGCTGGTTGGTTGCGGGCGCCGCCGCCACCCGGGGTTCTAAGTCTGGGGCTGGGCGGCGGGAGGAGACGGAGAGGCGGGGCTGGGGGTTGCTGCTGTATGCTGAGGGCGGGACCATGGGGGGCATCGTGGGGTCGCGGTTGTGGTAGGTGTTGCGGCCGTTGACTGGCTCGGATTGTGCTCGGGGGATGCCGGGAAGGGGGGTTGCTGGTGCTGTGGGAAAATTTGGATTGGGGATGCGGGTGGCAAACGTAGGCGACCGGAGCGGCAGGAAAGGGAGTGCCCTTTTTCTGGATGGATCCCGCTGAGCTTCGAGCGTAGAGAGGGTTGCAAATTCAACGCGTCTTGTTCCATCTCCTTGTTGGTCAGGCAACGATCTGGATGGTTCGTGGGCATCCCCTCTGCCCTTGCCTCGCATTCTGCGTTCCTGGTGGTGCCTCGTCTTCTTTCTGTTCTTCCCCCGCTTGTATGGTTGAGCGGACGCCGACTCCCCAGCGTCACTATTCGCGGGGGCTATGGCGTCAGGGTTGTCCACGGAGCCAGCACCAGCAGAGCTTGACGACACAGGCGTTGCAACTGCCGTATCAGAACCGGCGCTCGTTCCCCTATCGGAGGTCTCGCTGCGAGAAACCATCTTCCCCTTCCTCACCAAGCGCCTAAGCCTCCGAGCAGTGTTCGACGACCGCGAAGAACCCTCTGAATCCGAGCCCGATGACGACGACTCTGAAGAAGACGGGTTGAAGTACTGCGCTGCTGGCCCTGGAACCGTCTCCCTTTCGACAATGTGTTGCGGTGTCGAGGCATAGATGTACGAATGCGACTTGAGCTGGAAGACCAGGTACAGGAAGTAAACGACCAGAACAATGACACTTGTCCCTCGACTGACCTTAAGCACCCGGTCGTCTGCGGTGGCCTCGTTGCTGAACGAGGCATGGAACGCCGTGGGCAAAAGCAAGCTGGTGACGCTCAGAGCCAGCAAGCAGGCGCTCATCTGGGTCACGGTGCTGTTGTAGATTTGCTCTCTGAACCGGAGACCGCCGAGAAGAAAGCACATACCCAGGATCAGAAGCAGGTTGACCAAAATAGAGCCAACAAGCGATGCCTGGACGATGCGGATGTGGTTTTTGACGAGCGCGATGCTGATTCACAGTTAGTCAACCGAACGAGGGGGCCAGTTGATCCCAGTTAGGTCTGGCTCACATGAATATGATCAATTCCACGGCGTTCCCAAACGTCACGTTCATCAAGGCGCCAACGGTATCGCCCAAACGGCTCGCCACGCCCTCGGTAGCGTGGCTGAGGAGGCCAGCCAGCGGCACTATCGCAATGGCATTCACGGCAAATCTCACCCCAGCTGGCATCTGCGCAAAGTCTGCGAGGCAAGTTAAACTCACTGCCATCTTCCCAGAGTGGGCTTAAAGTCTTGGTTGACTTACGCACTGCGATGCCCACGGGGACAAACACAAGCAAGAGGTTGACAATGCTCGAAAGGAGGATGCCTTTCACGGCGAGCAGGAAGCGCATGGCCAGGTTCGGCTTGTCGGGGTTGCCATCTTCAGGGGTTGGAATAGCTGCGTGACTTGACCGTTCCTGTTTATGGTCGCTTCCAGTAAGGGTTGTTGTTGGGCCCGAGGGGGTTGAGCTGCAGCATGGGTCAAGGGTGCTCGGGGGCGCGGCCCTCGAGTGAGCTCTCGAGAGTACCGAGGTCAATGGAGGAAGGGCTTCTGATGAAGAATTCCGCTCCGACATGCCGGTATGGTCTTGATCTGTAATAGACTTAGCACGGAAACACAGTGGATAAAAGAGGATAACAGTCGAGTTTGTTCCTTTGTGGAACTTCCGCTCGCGGTTCAGATCCAGTTTGTGATAGGTTTCGAGAACGCAAACGCAAGGAAAATCAGATCTCACTCGCTCATCTGAAGGGTCGGGGGGATCGTATGCGGATCTACGCCGCGTGACGCAAGAGTGAACCCTGTAGGCTGGCGGGGAGGATTGAAGCGAGTTGCACTGGTCCCGCCGACGTGAGTGTTTGCGAGGGAATTGCACAAGGCAGCAACGCGATGCCGTTTGAGGGGTATCAACGCTTGAGCCTCCCGTGGCAAGGTAAGCCGCCTGATGGGTAGGAAGTCAAAAGAAGCTTGGGACGAAACCCGAGTTCAGGTCTCATGCATGTAGGGAGTGTTATGGCGTCACCGGCGGAAGCTGTGAGGAAATCGAACCCGCTTCACTGGTGGAAAGAACGGCCAAGGGTATTGGGATGGTGGAGAGTCCCTTCCCCTGAAGATGCCATATGACAGCTGCTCGGAGTTGTGTTTCCTAGCCGTAGTCTGGAAATGAATCTTGACTCCTCGAGACAGTGTGGACCCAGCACAACGAATATCGACCGTAAAGGCCCGGCTCCCAGCACCAACAGCAGATGTCGCCAAGAAGTGTGTAAGGAAAAGTTGAAGCATATGGTAGACCGGGTATCGCCGAACTTGGTAGTCATCACATCGTGAACCCCCTTTTCCCTCCCCGTTCTCCTGCGGTCTCAGTCAGAGTCATAACCGTCCCCCGGACAACAACACCAGCAGTCGTCAAAACAGTCGAAGCAAATCAAACAGCAGCAGAAGCCGCCACAAAGCCAGGGCAAGAACCCCTTGGGCTCCTCCCGCCTCCGCTTCTCGACCACAATGACACGCGTTGGCGAGGGCGAAACGGGCCGCGGCCCCTCGACCTGGACTATGACTCCGCGGCCCCTTGGGGGTGAATAATGGGCCCTGGGAGGCGGCCTTGTGCTGGTGGTTCAATTGACGTTAGTAAACTTGCGGGAGAGTCTGTTTGCCCACGGGTCTTTTCTCGGCTCGATGTACTGCTTTCCTCATTTGAGGGTGGCATTTAGGATGCTTGACGAGCAAGTAGGACGAGAAAAGGGCGTTGAAACCACCAGAAACACCAGAGACACGTACTAGTCCTGGGGCTGCGGCTCCGGCTCATAATATTGGGGTTGCGGCTCCCGCTCGTAATAGTAGCCCATTGTGCCTTGAGTCCACGTCTATCCACTCCAGGAAAAGCCAATGGTCTGGGAGGGCGGTCTGGCTGTTGCACACCACCGCCAAGAGTACACCCCGCCTGCCTTGTGAGGGGTTGCAATTGACGAACGAGGGTTGGGGGACTCGCGGACACGATGGACGGAGCGACAATCCAATGGCGCTGGATTGACCGCGGTACCAATGCGAGGCAGTCGCCAGGCCAAAAGGCTGGTCGCACCAAAGCGGCAGCTCGATTGCGAGGGCACACTGGGCCCGGGTGCGATACGCAATGTCGTTTGTTGGCTGGAAGGAGGTCCGCCCGGTGACGCAGGTGAGGTCCTTGGGACAGGTTCCGGCCCAGACGTGCTGGAAACGAGGGCTGGCCGTGGGCTATATAGCGTTTCGTTTCAATCTGGTGTTGGGATGGGCCGAGGGAGAGCAGGCCCGGTTTCGAGTCCTTTTGACCAAGATCTGGGCATCTGCGGCGCGGGCGGCACAGCGCCCAGAGCGCCAGGTTCCGTTGGCACAGCCGTCCAACTGGATCTTGGCTCATGTCAGCACTTCAGATCCGCGCCGGTTTGTGCGCCTTATGCTGTCGTGCGGCACAGGCGGGGCGGGAGAAGCGTATTGCTCCCAGGAGTGCTGGGATGGGGAGCAGCCACTGATTTGTGAGAAGATAGAATGAGAGAGGCATCTCCGAGTTAGAAGGTGCCTGGGAGGACAAGCCTGGGCGGTATTGCCAATGTCTCGAAGTGCGAGGGGAGTGGCGGCTCGGGCGGGCATTGAAGCCTCTCTGGTCACGGGGATGAAGCTGTTCCCACGAAAGCTTCTGGCAGAGCAACTGCCGTGTCGTCTGCAAGTCCATCCATGGTATGAATCCTCCTCTGGTTCTCATCCTCTCGAGCCACGGTAGATGAGAGGCTCTCGTGTTGCGGAACGCCAAGCCGGGCCGGACAAGGCGGTGGCCGGCGAGGGCCGGGGCGGGGCCGTGTTTCAGGACAAAAATAGTAAGGCGGAGGTCTGGCGGGCCGGCCGCAGAACGGTCGAGTTGTCGGGACTCTCCTTGCCCCGGTGTCTCTGGTTGTAGGTCTCGACACCGGTCCCAGCCTTGCATCAGTCGGCCATTCTGAACTTTCTTTTTCTATGGCATCTCCCGCCATCATCTCCGCGGTCTGGGAATCGCCATCCGTCCTAATAGATGCCGAAAACTCTCACTAAACACCCCATACTCACCAGACTCCTTCTCAAGCCCAGGGGACAGCGATCATTCCACGATGGGCGTCCCCGTGGTCTTGGCAACGATGGCCGCCTGCGGTAGCCTCGTGACGTCGATCAAGTCGAGCTGGGAGCTCCGCCGCATGGTCAAGCGGAAGCAAGAGGGCAAGGAATGTGACGAGGAGGCGCCTTACATCTTCCGAAGGCTGCGGAGAGCCTATTACGACGGTCTGATGAGCGTCACCGAGTACGAGCAGTGGTACGAGAGATTTCTGGTGGCCAAGGTGGAGAAGGACAGTGAGTTTCCCAGCAGGAAGGCCATGGCGAACGCCGGTAGACTGACAAGTGGCCATAGTGGCTGCCATGCGCCGGATCCGGGCGCACCTGAGGATCCTCGAGAACGGGGCTCCAATAACACCGCACCAACGATCGAGGGGCGTCGAGCAGGCCAAGCGGCGGCACTCGGTTTCGTACGGTGCCGGGCAGCAGTACGTGGAGCCCCCGCAGAGCCGGGCAAGCCTCGCGTACCACCCGGATCGGCGGGCGAATGTCGGCGCACGGCCAGACCAGTTCATGCGCCTCGACCAGCACGCCACATATAGCCGTGCTGGGTCGTCGGATGCTTCATCGAGGGGCCGGAGTCGCAGCACGTCGGTCCGGCACGACTCCAGGGGTCGGGCCGAGAGGAGGTACGACAGCTATGACAGCAGCGACAGCAGCGACTACTACTCGGAGAAGAGGCACTACCGCGGCAGAAGCTCGAACCGGTGATGCATGGCTGAGAGGTTGAGATGGTGACAACTTGGAATGGAGTAATCTATGGAGTCGCGTGTTTTTGTCATCGGCGCAGATCGGGCGTTTGAAAGAAGGGGCATTTTAACCCAGATCGTTTGACTGATATGAATAAGAGATTCTCTTCAATGTTGTTCGCCATGGCACTACCTTATTCGTAATTTGGGAATTTCTCGTCCATGTTGCTTACCAGGTAGGTTGGCGGATGAAGATGACTGGATGGAAGTTGCATGAGATGTGGCTCCCAATTGGAACCTGGAAGCGAACTCAAGCCCGCTTCGGGGTGGGGCCACGATTCTGCAGCGCTTTACCGCCAAAATTTTCCCACTGTCCCCCGCCAGAAGCCCCTGGAGTCCTGGACCTGACCCTGGACTATCACCGTCTCGAACCAGACACAAACACAACCCCGAAAATGGCGACAGTAGCACCCCCGCCGTCGAAACGACAGAGGAGAGAGGAGATCGAGCGCACCGTAACCCAGCAGGATGTCGCGCCGCTGCTGGCGACCGACCTCGGGTCGTTCAAGGCCAACTTCGTCGACAGCGACGGCAACCAGATGGCCGACGTAATCGAGATCAACTTTGCCGACGCCACCGAGAAGAACGTGTCGACGCTGCTGAACACACTGCTGGAAAGGGTATGTGCCGCAGTTGTCCTTGATGCTGTCTCGGCCCCTGACAAGAGTTGCGCCAGGACCGCGAAGACTTCACCCCCTACCGCTTCCGCATCCACATCCCAGGCAAGGACATTATCATAGACCAGTATCCCACCGACCTGCTCGGCCTACTGCAGAAGCATGGCGTTACAAACCCTTTCGAGTGCGTCCGAACACACCTCTGCGGCCATCCTCGTGGGCTAACCCCTTGCTAGGACTACAATCACTCTCAGCGCCGAGCCCCAAGCCGTCTTCAAGGTCCACGCCGTCTCGCGCCTTGCGCACCGTATCCCTGGCCACGGCCAACCGATCCTCTCCTGCCAATTCTCCCCGGTGAACTCCAGCCGTCTGGCGACCGGGAGCGGCGACAACACGGCCCGCATCTGGGACACGGACTCGGGCACGCCAAAGCACACATTGAAAGGGCATACCGGCTGGGTGTTGGGGGTGAATTGGAGCCCCGACGGCAAGCAACTGGCAACGTGCTCCATGGACAAGACAGTCCGGATATGGGATCCCGAAACGGGGAAACCGGCCGGCCAGGAGTTCAAGGGCCACGCAAAGTGGGTGTTGGGTATGGCCTGGGAGCCGTATCACCGTGAGTTTCCTTTCCCGGTGATGGACATCTTCCATGCTAATACCTGTTACAGTTTGGAGAGATGGCACCGCCCGCCTCGCGAGCGCCAGCAAAGACGGCACATGCCGGATATGGTTGGTCAACTCGGGCCGTACAGAGCACGTCCTGAGCGGCCACAAGGGGTCAGTGAGTTGTGTAAGGTGGGGCGGCACCGGCATGATCTACACAGGTTCCCACGACAAGGCCGTCCGGGTCTGGGATGCCGTGAAGGGCACCCTGGTGCACAGTTTCACTGCCCACGGCCACTGGATCAACCACATTGCCCTGTCGAGCGACCACGCCCTGCGGACTGCCTACTTTGACCACACCAAGGAAATCCCCGAAACCGAGGAAGGCAAGCGGGCGAAGGCGAAGGAGCGGTTCGAGAAGGCGGCCAAGATCCAGGGCAAGGTCGCCGAGCGGCTGGTGTCAGCGAGTACGTCCTTCTGCATGTCATCTCGCCCCTGGCGCGGGCTGACCAGTGATCTAGGCGACGACTTCACCATGTACCTGTGGGACCCGACCAACAACGGCACCAAGCCTGTTGCCAGGCTGCTGGGTCACCAGAACAAGGTGAACCAGGTGCAGTTCTCCCCTGACGGCACCCTCATTGCCAGCGCGGGGTGGGACAACAGCACGGTTAGTCGTCCGGGCCCAATGTCCTCCATGGCAACTAACCTTGAGCGCAGAAACTCTGGAACGCTAGGGACGGCAAGTTCCTCAAGAGTCTGAGGGGCCACGTCGCACCGGTAAGCCACCACCCAACGACTGACCCGCCGCCATCCACAATCAGCACCTGCTGACATAAAAAACCAACCACAGGTGTACCAGTGCGCCTGGTCCGCCGACAGCAGGCTCCTCGTCACGGGCAGCAAGGACTGCACGCTCAAGGTGTGGAACGCTCGCAACGGCAATCTGGCCATGGACCTGCCAGGCCACGAAGACGAGGTATTGCAGCGCAACGTTCGGGATAACCCGGGCTCCCTGCGGCTCCTTTTACCATGGCTAACATCGTGTTCAGGTCTACGCCGTCGACTGGGCGGCCGACGGGAAGATGGTCGGCTCGGGCGGGAAAGACAAAGCCGTGCGGACGTGGAGGAACTAACGAAACTGACATTGGAGGAATTGGGGGGAGGGGGGAGGGGGAGGAAAGACGGGAGCCGATGATACCCTGCCATGCAGTGCTTGCGTAAAACAAGAGACCCCAATTCGCGAGAGAGAGAGAGAGAGAGAGAGAGAGAGAGAGAGAGATACGGCCCCGTTAACGGGCTGGCTGGTCTCGAGCCACTATCGTGAATTTTGTGCGGAGCATGTACCAGCGATACCGCCCCCGACCTGCTGCCTGTCAGGAAAGCCGGCAGGGAGCAGGAGGCCGCCGGCCGACTTTGCTGCAGTCGTATTGGACGGAGACAAACAATCACGGACTGGATACCTACATCCCCATCATCCCGGCCTTACCAACCTCGAAAAGGCCAACGCCGAGCCGAGCGCGAGCTGCGGATGTACTTCCCCCCAGATGGCGTTACGCTGCAGTCGGGGAGGCTGATAGGTTGGCGTGCCGCTTGCATGCGCGGCGGCGGGCGCCCAGGTTGCCTGGTTTGCCGAAAAATGTATCCGTACAGAGATTGTACGTGTATTTCCCGCGATAGTCGTCAGGGTCCTGCACTGTGTGTGGATGGATGTGTGAGAGGTGGTAGCCTCGGCACATGCTCTCTCTGCCTCTCAGTCTCCGGTCCGGGAGTATTGGTCCTCCCCCGTCTCTGAGACAAAGCGGCTTCCCTTATTACCGTCCCGTGAGACCAACGAGAGCTGGGAAGGAAGGCCGCAGTCGGCACGCCGTTCGTGTAACACCATCGCCAAAATTTTGTGTTTTCTGCTTTCGCGATCTGGGGTCAGATGGACAGACGGCCTACACAGTACAGGTACCTACCTAGTATTTGCTGCCCCCCCCCCCCCCCCCCC